>CAWUFW010007909.1:600000-950103 GCA_963921515.1 Calotriton arnoldi | reverse complement strand
AGTAGCTGGTTTAGTTGCATGTTGCTGGGAAAGAGGGCAGACAAATGGGTCAGAACCAGGGTGAAGCAGAAGGTACAGAACCAAGGTGGGGAAACCAAGAAGCAAGATGCTAAGAACTCTGACAAGGGTGGGGAGAAGGGTAAAAGATCAAAAGTCTTCATCAGGCCCCCAAAAATCTTCTTCTGGTGGGGATTCCCAGTCTACCAAGGGTAAAGGCCAAAGAAAACCATGGTGCAAGGTCTGTAAGCAAAGACCCACTGGACCAGTGATTGCACCAAGTCCAAAGACTCCAGTCCAGCACCCACCAATGCCCCTAAGGCACCTGTTCCCCCTAGTACAGTTGGTGGAGGTGCTCCAGCAAAGGGTTTAGTAGGGTTCACCCTGGGAACTGAGTTGGGCTCTGACTTAGTCAGGGAACTGACTCAGGCTGTGTTAGTCTGTGATGGAGGCATGGATGTGACCTCCACTGTGAGTACCAGTAATCTGGGCAAGTACAGACAACAGCCTTTAATCAATGGACGAGAGGCTTTGGCATTTAGGGACACAGGGGCAAGTGTCACAATGGTGACACAAGACCTTGTGCTACCTGGGCAAATTATACTTGGTGAAATGTACCAAGTGACCAATGCTAGCAATGTCAGAACAGACCATACTCTGGCAGTTGTTAACTTCTCCTGGGGAGGGGTAACTGGCCTTAAGAAGGTTGTGGTAAGTGCAAACCTACCAGTCGAATGCTTGCTTGGCAATGACTTAGAGACTTCTGCTTGGGCAGAAGTGGAGCTCAGGACCCATGCAGAAATGCTGGGGATCCCTGCAGATGTGTTTGCTGTGACCAGGTCACAAGCTAAACTGTCTAAAACTGAACAGGCCTTGGATTCTGGAAGAATGGACCAAGTGCCTTCCAAGAGGAGGAGTAGTAGGGTTAAGGCAGTGCCTTCCCCCTTGGCTCAGGAGGAAGATCAGTCCCTTGAGGGGATGATCTCAGCCCTGAAAGAAGGAACTGTCCCAGAGGAACTTGAACCTGAACAGGTTGAGTTCTTGGGGACAGGGGGACCTTCTAGGGCAGATCTGAGCCAGGAGCAGCAGAGCTGCCCCTCCCTTGAACCCCTCAGACAGCAAGCTGCTGCTGAGGCTGCTGGAAAGCTAGTGGTCCCCATACAGTGTATTGGGATGATGGACTCCTGTACTCAGAGAGTAGAGACCCCAAGCCTGGTGCTACCAGGAGGTTGGTAATACCTTTGAAGTTCAGGGGCTTCCTATTGACCCTAGCCCATGATATTCCCTTAGCAGGACACCTGGGCCAGAACAAGACTTGGGACAGAATTGTCCCTCACTTTCACTGGCCCCACATGTCTGAAGACAGTAAGGAGTTTTGTCGCTCCTGTGTAACCTGCCAAGCCAGTGGCAAAGCAGGTGGCACTACAAAGGCCCCCTGATACCACTACCTGTGGTGGGGGTGCCCTTTGAGAGGGTAGGGATTGACATTGTTGGTCCCATGGATCCCCAAACAGCCTCTGGGCACAGGTTTATCCTGGTGGTAGTGGATCATGCCACCAGGTACCCAGAAGCTATTCCCCTCAGGACCACTACAGCACCTGTGGTGGCAAGGGCCCTCCTGGGAATCTTCTCAAGAGTGGGCTTTCCTAAGGAGGTAGTATCAGACAGGGTGCAAACTTCATGTCTGGTTACTTAAAAGCAATGTGGAAGGAGTGTGGAGTTACTTATAAGTTCACCACACCCTATCACCCACAATGCAATGGTTTAGTTGAGAGATTCAACAAAACCTTGAAGGGCATGATTAAAGGGCTCCCAGAAAAGCTTAGGCGTAGATGGGACATACTCTTGCCCTGCCTTTTATTCGCATATAGGGAGGTGCCTCAGAAGGGGTTGGTTACAGCCCTTTTGAACTTCTGTTTGGCCACCCTGTGAGGGGTCCACTGTGCTTGGTGAAGGAAGGATGGGAGTTACCTCTCAAGCCCCCAAAGCAAGACATAGTGGACTATGTACTTGGTCTCCGCTCCAGGATGGCTGAGTACATGAAAAGGCAACCAAAAACCTTGAGGCTAGCCAGGAACTGCAGAAGGCCTGGCATGACCAAAGGCTGTTCTGACTGTTTACCAGCCAGGACAGAAGGTGTGGAGTGTTGGAGCCAGTGGCCCCAGCAGCTCTCCAAGACAAATGGAGTGGACCCCACACTATTGTTGAGCAGAAGGGTGAGGTCACTTACTTAGTAGACCTGGGAACACCCAGGAGTCCCCAAAGGGTTCTCCATGTCAACAGACTTAAGCCATATGTGGACAGGGCAGACATGGGCTTGCTCATGGCTACTGATGAAGGGCAGGAGGAAGAGAGTGACCCACTCCCTGACCTGCTCTCACAGAACCCTGACGATGGGTCAGTTGATGGTGTAGCCTTGGCAGGCAGCCTCACTACCCAGCAACAAACTGATTGCAGGCAAGTCCTCAATCCAGTTTAGACATATGTTTTCACTGACACCCAGTCAGACCACCTGGTGCACTCATGAAGTGGACACTGGGGACAGTCTGCCTATTAAAAACAAGATTTATAGGCAACCTGACCATGTCAGGGACTGTATCAGGACTGAAGTCCAGAAGATGTTGGAATTGGGAGTGATTGAGCCCTCAGATAGCCCTTGGGCTAGTCCAGTAGTCCTAGTACCTAAACCTCACACCAGTGGTGGGAAAAGAGAGATGAGGTTTTGTGTAGACTACAGAGGCCTCAATGCAGTCACTAGGACTGATGCCCATCCAATACCCAGGGCAGATGAGCTCATAGATACTTTGGCCTCTGCCAAATATCTCAGCACATTTGACCTAACAGCTGGCTACTGGCAGATCAGACTAGCTGATGCTGCAAAGCCCAAAACAGCATTTTCAACCCCTAGTGGGCATTATCAATTTGTGGTGATGCCCTTTGGTCTGAAAAATGCACCTGCCACTTTCCAGAGGTTGGTGAACACAGTTCTCACAGGACTGGAAGCCTATAGTGCAGCTTATCTAGATGATATTGCTGTCTTTAGCTCCACCTGGGAGGATCACCTGGTCCACCTCAGGAATGTTTTACAGGCCCTGCAAAGGCAGGCCTGACTATCAAGGCCACTAAGTGCCAGATAGGGCAGGAGTCAGGTTGTGTACCTGGGCCACCTTGTGGGTGGAGGCCAGGTTCAACCTTTGCAGAGCAAGATCCAGACCATCATGGACTGGACTGCTCCCACTACCCAGACTCAGGTGAGAGCCTTCTTAGGCCTGACTGGGTACTATAGGAAGATTTGTCAAAGGGTATGGATCAATAGTGACACCCTTGAATGACTTAACTTCTAAGAAAATGCCCAAAAGGTTCAGTGGACAGTTAGCTGTCAAAAGGCATTTGATGACCTCAAGCAGGCCATGTGCACTGCTCCAATTCTGCAGAGTCCTGATTACTCCAAGAAGTTCATTGTTCAAACTGATGCATCTGAGTTGGGGGTAGGGGCTGTACTGTCACAATTGAATGAAGAAGGTCAGGATCAGCCAGTAGCTTTTATTAGCAGAAGGCTGACCCCTAGAGAGAAACGTTGGTCAGCCATAGAGAGGAGGCCTTTGCTGTGGTCTGGGCTCTGAAGAAGTTGAGGCCATACTTGTTTGGTACACACTTCCTGGTTCAGACAGACCATAAGCCCCTCTTATGGCTAAAACAAATGAAGGGTGAAAACCCCAAACTGCTTAGGTTGTCCATTTCCCTACAGGGGATGGACTTTACAGTGGAACATAGGCCTGGGAGTAACCATGCGAATGCAGATGGACTCTCTAGGTATTTCCACTTAGAACATGAAGACTTAACTGGGCAAGGTTAGTTTAATGTCCCTACGTTTGGGGGGGTTGTGTAGGAGAGTAGGATCTGCTTCACAGGGGTACCCCCACTTTTTGCTGATACTTCACTGGTTTTCGACATTAGTCTGGCTGGGGCCCTGCTATTCAGAACCCCAGCCTAGCTGTTTCCTCTTTAAAAGGGTCTCCATGTGCCTTAGGCACATCACTGATTGGGATCTGGAGTGCCCTTGTAAGTCCCTAGTATATGGTATACTATGTACCAAGGGCATAGGCACCTCAGAGGCCTGCCAGGGGCTGCAGCATGTATTATGCCACCCCTGGTAGGCCATCCAAACTGGCACCACAGGTCTGCTACTGCAGCCTGGGTAAGGTGGTGCATGCACCCCTTGCAGTGGTATAGGTTACCTATATCACTAAATGCATACACACATATAAACCTATAAGTCACTCCTAAGGCAGGCCTTATCAATCCTAAAGGCAGAGTGCATGGTTCCTATGTGAGAGGGTGCCCCTGCATGAGCAGGGCCCCTCTGCAGCGTTCGGAGACCATCTCTGATGCTGTTTGTAGTGCAGCCTGACCATATACTCTTAAACGCATTATATCCTCACGGTAAAATGCTAACTATGGAATGGCTGCACCTAAACATGTCGTGTTTGGTGTCAAACATCTTGGAATACTACCCCCTGCCCTCACTTACCCTCGCTGGGTGAGTTCCCCAGACCTTGCTGGTCTGCATCATCGACTGATCTACATCTTACTCGAGACTTGCCGTTACCAAGGCTTGTTGGGTCCAATCTGGTCGCCGACACCTCTGCACTCGACAGACATCGAGCAGCAGCCCGAATCCTACTCCTGGTCGCCGACAACGCCTCCCGGACCTCGTGGCTGAAGAGTCAAGACGACCGTCACCGAATCTGAAGCACTCGACATCGGTGGGCATCTGTCCATCGCCTCCCTGGTCACTGGCTAGTGACCCAGACTCTGTCCCCTCTGCTTTCAGGTTCTTCAGAACTCCGATCCACTCTTGGATCCACCCGGACACTTTTCCCCTGGTCGCCAGCAGCACTTTGCAGCAGATCGCCATAAGAACCGACGACGAAACCCGACCCCGAAAGGCACCTATGCACCCGGCTTCCCTGGGTGAGGTAACACAAGTACTCCGGTGCTCCCGTGGGTAGAGGCTCTTCAAAGTCCTAGATCTCAAAGGGTTTTGTCCTAGTCCTCTTCTAAGTGTCCCTTTCCTCTATTTTCCCGATCCCGACTTTCTCCATAGAAGTTAACGGCGTATCGCGGTTGTGTATTTACACTGCACGCGTCTCCCGTGGGTCCCCTGTGTCACTACCTTGGGTGGTTCCTTGTGGTCCAAGCACTTCTAGAGGCTCTAGGCCTAGTGTCTAGTTCAGTCGTGGTTCGCATACCACTTTATTGGTATATGGTTTGGTACGCCCCTAGGGCCCAAGCGTGTATTTGTGCTATTACTGTGATTTAAGATCTTATAACCTATGTACTTCGAACTCTAGCCTCATAAAGAGACTAGAGGGTGTGTTTAGTAATAAATACATATATTTTGAATATATACCTGGTGTGGTGCTCTTTCATTTGGTCACTCAAGAGATTATAGATTGGTAAAACAAGCTGCTTTACATTCCTTCAAGACTTAGCCTGAAGGCTGCTCTCCACAGCTACCACTAGGATAGCTTTCAATAAGGTTGTCTTTAACCTACCTACCATAAGAGTCGATTTGGACTGGTGCAAGGTGCCCACTATAATTAGTGGACAGCATATGCCAGGCCAACTTCTCACACCCTGCAGCACCCCCTACACTACACAAGCACCACTGCACTACCCTAAAACATGACCCCCTACACTACACAAACACCACTGCACTACCCTAAACCCTAAAACACTACCCCAAGCACGACCCCCTACACTACACAAGCACCACTGCACTACCCTAAACCCTAAAACACTACCCCCAGCACGACCCCCTACACTACACAAACACCACTACACTACCTTAAACCCTAAAACACTACCCCCAGCACGACCCCTACACTACCCAAACACCACTGCACTAACCTAAATCCTGAAACACCACCCCCAGCACGACCCCTACACTGCCCGAACACCACTGCCCTGCCCAAAACCCTAAAACACCACCCCCAGCATTACCCTCTACACTGCCCAAACACCACTGCACTGCCCTAAACCCTAGAACACTACCCCCAGCAGGACCCCTACACTACCTGAACACCACTGCACTACCCTAAAACCTAAAATACTACCCCCAGCACAACCCCCTACACTACCCGAACACGACTGCACTACCCTAAACCCTCAAACACTCCCCAGCACGACCCCTACACTACCCGAACACCACTGCACTGCCCTAAACCCTAAAACACTCCCCCAGCACGACCCCTACACTACCCGAACACCACTGCACTGCCCTAAACCCTAAAACACTCCCCCAGCACTACCCCCTACACTACCCAAACACCACTGCACTGCCCTAAACCCTAAAACACTACCCCCGCATGACCCCCTACACTACCCAAACACCAATGCACTACCCTAATCCCTAAAACACTACCCCCCGCATGACCCCTACACTGCCCGAACACCACTATACTGCCCTAAACCCTGAAACACCAGCCCCAGCACGACCCCCTACACTGCCCGAACACCACTGCACTGCCCTAAACCCTGAAACACCACCCCTGCATGACCCCCTACACTGCCCGAACACCACTGCACTGCCCTAAACCCTGAAACACCACCCCCTGCAGCACCCCCTACACTACACAAGCACCACTGCACTACCCTAAAACATGACCCCTACACTACACAAACACCACTGCACTACCCTTAACCCTAAAACACTACCCCCAGCACGACCCCCTACACTACACAAGCACCACTGCACTACCCTAAACCCTAAAACACTACCCCCAGCATGACCCCCTACACTACACAAACACCACTGCACTACCTTAAACCCTAAAACACTACCCCCAGCACGACCCCCTACACTACCCAAACACCACTGCACTAACCTAAATCCTAAAACACTACCCCCAGCACGACCCCCTACACTACCCAAACACCACTGCACAACCCTAAAACATGACTCCCTACACTACACAAACACCACTGCCTGCCCTAAACCCTGAAACACCAGCCCCAGCATGACACCCTACACTGCCCGAACACCACTGCACTGCCCTAAACCCTGAAACACCAGCCCCAGCACGACCACCTACACTGCCCGTACACCACTGCACTGCCCTAAACCCTGAAACACCAGCCCCAGCACAACCCCCTACACTGCCCGAACACCACTGCACTGCCCTAAACCCTGAAACACCAGCCCCAGCATGACCCCCTACACTGCCAGAACACCACTATACTGCCCTAAACCCTGAAACACCAGCCCCAGCACGACCCCCTACACTGCCCGAACACCACTGCACTGCCCTAATCCCTGAAACACCACCCCTGCATGACCCCTACACTGCCCGAACACCACTGCACTGCCCTAAACCCTGAAACACCACCTCCTGCAGCACCCCCTACACTACATAAGCACCACTGCACTACCCTAAAACATGACCCCCTACACTACACAAACACCACTGCACTACCCTAAACCCTAAAACACTACCCCCAGCATGACCCCCTACACTACACAAGCACCACTGCACTACCCTAAACCCTAAAACACTACCCCCAGCACGACCCCCTACACTACACAAACACCACTGCACTACCTTAAACCCTAAAACACTACCCCCAGCACGACCCCCTACACTACCCAAACACCACTGCACTAACCTAAATCCTGAAAGACCACCCCCAGCACGACCCCCTACACTGCCCAAACACCACTGCACTGCCCAAAACCCTAAGACACCACCCCCAGCATTACCCTCTACACTGCCCAAACACCACTGCACTGCCCTAAACCCTAGAACACTACCCCCACTGCCCAAACACTACTGCACTGCTCTAAACCCTGAAACACCATCCCCAGCATGACCCCTACACTGCACGAACACCACTGCACTGCCCTAAACCCTGAAACACCACCCCCAGCAAGACCCCCTACACTGCCTGAACACCACTGCCCTAAACCCTGAAACACCACCCCCAGCAAGACCCCCTACACTGCCCGAACACCACTGCACTGCCCTAAACCCTGAAACACCAGCCCCAGCACGACCCCTACACTGCCCGAACACCACTGCACTGCCCTAAACCCTGAAACACCACCCCCAGCATGACCCCCTACACTGCCGGAACACCACTGCACTGCCCTAAACCCTGAAACACCACCCCCAGCACGACCCCCTACACTGCCCAAACACCACTGCACTGCCCTAAACCATGAAACACCAGCCCCAGCACGACCCCCTACACTGCCCGAACAACACTGCACTGCCCTAAACCCCGAAACATCACCCCCAGGACGATCCCCTACACTGCCCGAACACCACTGCACTGCCCTAAACCCTGAAACACAAGCCCCAGCACGACCCCGAACACTGCCCGAACACCACTGCACTGCCCTAAACCCTGAAACACCAGCCCCAGCACGACCGCGTACACTGCCCGAAAACCACTGCACTGCCCTAAACCCTGAAACACCAGCCCCAGCACGACCCCCTACACTGCCCGAACACCACTGCACTACCCTAAACCCTCAAACACCAGCCCCAGCACGACCCCCTACATTGCCCGAACACCACTGCACTGCCCTAAACCCTGAAACACCACCCCCAGCAAGACCCCTACACTGCCCGAACACCACTGCACTAAAGCCTGAAACACCACCCCCAGAAAGACCACCTACACTGGCCGAACACCACTGCACTGCCCTAAACCCTGAAACACCACCCCTGCACGACCCCCTACACTGCCCAAACACCACTGCTCTGCCCTAAACCCTGAAACACCACCCCTCAGCACGACACCCTACACTGCCCGAACACCACTGCACTGCCCTAAACCCTGAAACACCACCCCCAGCACGACCCCCTACACTGCCCGAACACCACTGCACTGCCATAAACCCTAAAACACCACCCCCTGCACGACCTCCTACACTGCCGGAACACCACTGCACTGCCCTAAACCCTGAAACACCACCCCCAGCACGACCCCCTACACTGCCCGAACACCACTGCACTGCCCTAAACCCTGAAACAAAAACCCCAGCAAGACCCCCTACTCTGGCTGAACACCACTGCCCTAAACCCTGAAACACCACCCCCTACACTGCACGAACACCACTGCACTGCCCTAAACCCTGAAACACCACCTCCAGCAAAACCCCCTACACTGCCCAAACACCACTGCACTGCCCTAAACCCTGAAACACCACCCCCAGCACGACCCCCTACACTGCCCGAACACCACTGCACTGCCCTAAACCCTGAAACACCAGCCCCAGCAAGACCCCCTACACTGCCTGAACACCACTGCACTGCCCTAGACTCTGAAACACCAGCCCCAGCAAGACCCCTACACTGCCCGAACACCACTGCACTGCCCTAAACCCTGAAACACCAGCCCCAGCATGACACCCTACACTGCCCGAACACCACTGCACTGCCCTAAACCCTGAAACACCAGCCCCAGCACGACCACCTACACTGCCCGAACAACACTGCACTGCCCTAAACCCTGAAACACTAGCCCCAGCACAACCCCCTACACTGCCCGAACACCACTGCACTGCCCTAAACCCTGAAACACCAGCCCCAGCACGACCCCTACACTGCCCGAACACCACTATACTGCCCTAAACCCTGAAACACCAGCCCCAGCACGACCCCCTACACTGCCCGAACACCACTGCACTGCCCTAAACCCTGAAACATCCCCCCCCTGCATGACCCCCTACACTGCCCGAACACCACTGCACTGCCCTAAACCCTGAAACACCACCCCCTGCAGCACCCCCTACACTACACAAGCACCACTGCACTACCCTAAAACATGACCCCCTACACTACACAAACACCACTGCACTACCCTAAACCCTAAAACACTACCCCAGCATGACCCCCTACACTACACAAGCACCACTGCACTACCCTAAACCCTAAAACACTACCCCCAGCACGACCCCTACACTACACAAACACCACTGCACTACCTTAAACCCTAAAACACTACCCCCAGCACGACCCCTACACTGCCCAAACACCACTGCACTAACCTAAATCCTAAAACACTACCCCCAGCACGACCCCCTACACTGCCCAAACACCACTGCACTACCCTAAAACATGACCCCTACACTACACAAACACCACTGCACTGCCCTAAACCCTAAAACACTACCCCCAGCACGACCCCTACACTACACAAGCACCACTCCACTACCCTAAACCCTAAAACACTACCCCCAGCACGACCCCCTACACTGCCCGAACACCACTGCACTGCCCTAAACCCTGAAACACCAGCCCCTGCACGACCCCCTACACTGCCCGAACACCACTGCACTGCCCTAAACCCTGAAACACCACCCCTTCACGACCCCCTACACTGCCCGAACACCACTGCACTGCCCTAAACCCTGAAACACCACCCCCAGCATGACCCCTACACTGCCCGAACACCACTGCACTGCCCTAAACCCTTAAACACTACCCCCAGCAAGACCTCCTACACTGCCCGAACACCACTGCACTGCCCTAAACCCTGAAACATCACCCCCAGCAAGACCCCCTACACTGCCCGAACACCACTGCCCTAAACCCTGAAACACCACCCCCAGCAAGACCCCCTACACTGCCCGAACACCACTGCACTACCCTAAACCCTGAAACACCAGCCCCAGCACGACCCCTACACTGCCCGAACACCACTGCACTGCCCTAAACCCTGAAACACCACCCCCAGCATGACCCCCTACACTGCCCGAACACCACTGCACTGCCCTAAACCCTGAAACACCACCTCAGCATGACCCAGTACACTGCCCAAACACCACTGCACTGCCCTAAACCCTGAAACACCACCCCCAGCACGACCCCCTACACTGCCCGAACACCACTGCACTGCCCTAAACCCTGAAACACCAGCCCCAGCACGACCCCGTACACTGCCCGAACACCACTGCACTGCCCTAAACCCTGAAACACCAGCCCCAGCACGACCGCCTACACTGCCCGAAAACCACTGCACTGCCCTAAACCCTGAAACACCAGCCCCAGCACGACCCCCTACACTGCCCGAACACCACTGCACTACCCTAAACCCTCAAACACCAGCCCCAGCACGACACCCTACACTGCCCGAACACCACTGCACTGCCCTAAACCCTGAAACACCACCCCCAGCAAGACCCCCTACACTGCCCGAACACCACTGCACTAAAGCCTGAAACACCACCCCAAGCAAGACCACCTACACTGGCCGAAAACCACTGCACTGCCCTAAACCCTGAAACACCACCCCCTGCACGACCCCCTACACTGCCCAAACACCACTGCATTGCCCTAAACCCTGAAACACCACCCCTGCACGACCCCCTACACTGCCCGAACACCACTGCACTGCCCTAAACCCTGAAACACAACCCCTCAGCACGACACCCTACACTGCCCGAACACCACTGCACTGCCCTAAACCCTGAAACACCAACCCCAGCACGACCCCCTACACTGCCCGAACACCACTACACTGCCCTAAACCCTGAAACACCACCCCTGCACGACCTCCTACACTGCCGGAACACCACTGCACTGCCCTAAACCCTGAAACACCACCCCCAGCACGACCCCCTACAATGCCCGAACACCACTGCACTGCCCTAAACCCTGAAACATCAACCCCAGCAAGACCCCCTACACTGCCTGAACACCACTGCCCTAAACCCTGAAACACCACCCCCTACACTGCACGAATACCACTGCACTGCCCTAAACCCTGAAACACCACCTCCAGCAAAACCCCCTACACTGCCTGAACACCATTGCTCTGCCCTAAATCCTGAAACACTAGCCCCAGCATGACCCCCTACACTGCCCAAACACCACTGCACTGCCCTAAACCCTGAAACACCACCCCCTACACTGCCCGAACACCACTGCACTGCCCTAAACCCTGAAACACCAGCCCCAGCAAGACCCCCTACACTGCCCGAACACCACTGCACTGCCCTAGACTCTGAAACACCAGCCCCAGCAAGACCCCTACACTGCCCAAACACCACTGCACTGCCCTAAACCCTGAAACACCAGCCCCAGCATGACACCCTACACTGCCCGAACACCACTGCACTGCCCTAAACCCTGAAACACCAGCCCCAGCACGACCACCTACACTGCCCGAACACCACTGCACTGCCCTAAACCCTGAAACACCAGCCCCAGCACGACCCCCTACACTGCCCGAACACCACTATACTGCCCTAAACCCTGAAGCACCAGCCCCAGCATGACCCCTACACTGCCCGAACACCACTGCACTGCCCTAAACCCTGAAACACCACCCCCTGCAGCACCCCTACACTACACAAGCACCACTGCACTACCCTAAAACATGACCCCCTACACTACACAAACACCACTGCACTACCCTAAACCCTAAAACACTACCCCCAGCACGACCCCTACACTACACAAGCACCACTGCACTACCCTAAACCCTAAAACACTACCCCCAGCACGACCCCCTACACTACACAAACACCACTACACTACCTTAAACCCTAAAACACTACCCCCAGCACGACCCCCTACACTACCCAAACACCACTGCACTAACCTAAATCCTGAAACACCACCCCCAGCACGACCCCCTACACTGCCCAAACACCACTGCACTGCCCAAAACCCTAAAACACCACCCCCAGCATTACCCTCTACACTGCCCAAACACCACTGCACTGCCCTAAACCCAAGAACACTACCCCCACTGCGCCAAACACTACTGCACTGCTCTAAACCCTGAAACACCATCCCCAGCACGACCCCTACACTGCAAGAACACCACTGCACTGCCCTAAACCCTGAAACACCACCCCCAGCAAGACCCCCTACACTGCCTGAACACCACTGCCCTAAACCCTGAAACACCACCCCCAGCAAGACCCCCTACACTGCCCGAACACCACTGCACTGCCCTAAACCCTGAAACACCAGCCCCAGCACGACCCCTACACTGCCCGAACACCACTGCACTGCCCTAAACCCTGAAACACCACCCCCAGCATGACCCCCTACACTGCCGGAACACCACTGCACTGCCCTAAACCCTGAAACACCACCCCCAGCACGACCCCCTACACTGCCCAAACACCACTGCACTGCCCTAAACCATGAAACACCAGCCCCAGCATGACCCCCTACACTGCCCGAACAACACTGCACTGCCCTAAACCCCGAAACATCACCCCCAGCACGACCCCCTACACTGCCCGAACACCACTGCACTGCCCTAAACCCTGAAACACCAGCCCCAGCACGACCCCGAACACTGCCCGAACACCACTGCACTGCCCTAAACCCTGAAACACCAGCCCCAGCACGACCGCGTACACTGCCCGAAAACCACTGCACTGCCCTAAACCCTGAAACACCAGCCCCAGCACGACCCCCTACACTGCCCGAACACCACTGAACTACCCTAAACCCTCAAACACCAGCCCCAGCACGACCCCCTACACTGCCCGAACACCACTGCACTGCCCTAAACCCTGAAACACCACCCCCAGCAAGACCCCCTACACTGCCTGAACACCACTGCACTAAAGCCTGAAACACCACCCCCAGAAAGACCACCTACACTGGCCGAACACCACTGCACTGCCCTAAACCCTGAAACACCACCCCCTGCACGACCCCTACACTGCCCAAACACCACTGCTCTGCCCTAAACCCTGAAACACCACCCCTCAGCACGACACCCTACACTGCCCGAACACCACTGCACTGCCCTAAACCATGAAACACCACCCCCAGCACGACCCCTACACTGCCCGAACACCACTGCACTGCCCTAAACCCTGAAACACCACCCCCTGCACGACCTCCTACACTGCCGGAACACCACTGCACTGCCCTAAACCCTGAAACACCACCCCCAGCACGACCCCCTACACTGCCCGAACACCACTGCACTGCCCTAAACCCTGAAACATCAACCCCAGCAAGACCCCCTACACTGGCTGAACACCACTGCCCTAAACCCTGAAACACCACCCCCTACACTGCACGAACACCACTGCACTGCCCTAAACCCTGAAACACCACCTCCAGCAAAACCCCTACACTGCCTGAACACCATTGCTCTGCCCTAAATCCTGAAACACTAGCCCCAGCATGACCCCCTACACTGCCCAAACACCACTGCACTGCCCTAAACCCTGAAACACCACCCCCAGCACGACCCCCTACACTGCCCGAACACCACTGCACTGCCCTAAACCCTGAAACACCAGCCCCAGCAAGACCCCCTACACTGCCCGAACACCACTGCACTGCCCTAGACTCTGAAACACCAGCCCCAGCAAGACCCCTACACTGCCCGAACACCACTGCACTGCCCTAAACCCTGAAACACCAGCCCCAGCATGACACCCTACACTGCCCGAACACCACTGCACTGCCCTAAACCCTGAAACACCAGCCCCAGCACGACCACCTACACTGCCCGAACAACACTGCACTGCCCTAAACCCTGAAACACCAGCCCCAGCACAACCCCCTACACTGCCCGAACACCACTGCACTGCCCTAAACCCTGAAACACCAGCCCCAGCACGACCCCCTACACTGCCCGAACACCACTATACTGCCCTGAAACACCAGCCCCAGCACGACCCCCTACACTGCCCGAACACCACTGCACTGCCCTAAACCCTGAAACACCCCCCCCCCTGCATGACACCCTACACTGCCCGAACACCACTGCACTGCCCTAAACCCTGAAACACCACCCCTGCAGCACCCCTACACTACACAAGCACCACTGCACTACCCTAAAACATGACCCCCTACACTACACAAACACCACTGCACTACCCTAAACCCTAAAACACTACCCCCAGCACGACCCCTACACTACCCAAGCACCACTGCACTACCCTAAACCCTAAAACACTACCCCCAGCACGACCCCTACACTACCCAAACACCACTGCACTACCCTAAAACATGACCCCTACACTACACAAACACCACTGCACTACCCTAAACCCTAAAACACTACCCCCAGCACGACCCCTACACTACACAAGCACCACTCCACTACCCTAAACCCTAAAACACTACCCCCAGCACGACCCCCTACACTGCCCGAACACCACTGCACTGCCCTAAACCCTGAAACACCACCCCCTTCACGACCCCCTACACTGCCCGAACACCACTGCACTGCCCTAAACCCTGAAACACCACCCCCAGCATGACCCCTACACTGCCCGAACACCACTGCACTGCCCTAAACCCTTAAACACTACCCCCAGCAAGACCTCCTACACTGCCCGAACACCACTGCACTGCCCTAAACCCTGAAACATCACCCCCAGCAAGACCCCCTACACTGCCCAAACACCACTGCCCTAAACCCTGAAACACCACCCCCAGCACGACCCCTACACTGCCCAAACACCACTGCACTGCCCTAAACCCTGAAACACCACCCCCAGCACGACCCCTACACTGCCCAAACACCACTGCACTGCCCTAACTGAAACACCACCCCCTGCTCGACCCCCTACACTGCCCGAACACTACTGCACTGCCCTAAACCCGGAAACACCATCCCCAGCACGACCCCCTACACTGCACGAACACCACTGCACTGCCCTAAACCCTGAAACACTACCCCCAGCAAGACCCCCTACACTGCCCAACACCACTACACTGCCCTAAACCCTGAAACACCACCCCCAGCAAGACCCCCTACACTGCCCGAACACCACTGCCCTAAACCCTGAAACACCACCCCCAGCAAGACCCCTACACTGCCCGAACACCACTGCACTACCCTAAACCCTGAAACACCAGCCCCAGCACGACCCCTACACTGCCCGAACACCACTGCACTGCCCTAAACCCTGAAACACCACCCCCAGCATGACCCCCTACACTGCCCGAACACCACTGCACTGCCCTAAACCCTGAAACACCACCCCAGCATGACCCCCTACACTGCCCAAACACCACTGCACTGCCCTAAACCCTGAAACACCACCCCCAGCACGACCCCCTACACTGCCCGAACACCACTGCACTGCCCTAACACTGAAACACCAGCCCCAGCACGACCCCGTACACTGCCCGAACACCACTGCACTGCCCTAAACCCTGAAACACCAGCCCCAGCACGACCGCCTACACTGCCCGAAAACCACTGCACTGCCCTAAACCCTGAAACACCAGCCCCAGCACGACCCCCTACACTGCCCGAACACCACTGCACTACCCTAAACCCTCAAACACCAGCCCCAGCACGACCCCCTACACTGCCCGAACACCACTGCACTGCCCTAAACCCTGAAACACCACCCCCAGCAAGACCCCCTACACTGCCCGAACACCACTGCACTAAACCCTGAAACACCACCCCCAGCAAGACCACCTACACTGGCCGAACACCACTGCACTGCCCTAAACCCTGAAACACCAGCCCCAGCACGACCCCCTACACTGCCCAAACACCACTGCACTGCCCTAAACCCTGAAACACCACCCCCTGCACGACCCCCTACACTGCCCGAACACCACTGCACTGCCCTAAACCCTGAAACACAACCCCTCAGCACGACACCCTACACTGCCCGAACACCACTGCACTGCCCTAAACCCTGAAACACCACCCCCAGCACGACCCCCTACACTGCCCGAACACCACTGCACTGCCCTAAACCCTGAAACACCACCCCCTGCACGACCTCCTACACTGCCGGAACACCACTGCACTGCCCTAAACTCTGAAACACCACCCCCAGCACGACCCCCTACAATGCCCGAACACCACTGCACTGCCCTAAACCCTGAAACATCAACCCCAGCAAGACCCCCTACACTGCCTGAACACCACTGCCCTAAACCCTGAAACACCACCCCCTACACTGCACGAATACCACTGCACTGCCCTAAACCCTGAAACACCACCTCCAGCAAAACCCCTACACTGCCTGAACACCATTGCTCTGCCCTAAACCCTGAAACACCAGCCCCAGCAAGACCCCCTACACTGCCCGAACACCACTGCACTGCCCTAGACTCTGAAACACCAGCCCCAGCAAGACCCCTACACTGCCCAAACACCACTGCACTGCCCTAAACCCTGAAACACCAGCCCCAGCATGACACCCTACACTGCCCGAACACCACTGCACTGCCCTAAACCCTGAAACACCAGCCCCAGCACGACCACCTACACTGCCCGAACACCACTGCACTGCCCTAAACCCTGAAACACCAGCCCCAGCACAACCCCCTACACTGCCCGAACACCACTGCACTGCCCTAAACCCTGAAACACCAGCCCCAGCACGACCCCCTACACTGCCCGAACACCACTATACTGCCCTAAACCCTGAAACACCAGCCCCAGCACGACCCCTACACTGCCCGAACACCACTGCACTGCCCTAATCCCTGAAACACCACCCCCTGCATGACCCCCTACACTGCCCGAACACCACTGCACTGCCCTAAACCCTGAAACACCACCCCCTGCAGCACCCCCTACACTACATAAGCACCACTGCACTACCCTAAAACATGACCCCCTACACTACACAAACACCACTGCACTACCCTAAACCCTAAAACACTACCCCCAGCATGACCCCCTACACTACACAAGCACCACTGCACTACCCTAAACCCTAAAACACTACCCCCAGCACGACCCCCTACACTACACAAACACCACTGCAATACCTTAAACCCTAAAACACTACCCCCAGCACGACCCCCTACACTACCCAAACACCACTGCACTAACCTAAATCCTGAAACACCACCCCCAGCACGACCCCCTACACTGCCCAAACACCACTGCACTGCCCTAAACCCTAAAACACCACCCCCAGCATTACCCTCTACACTGCCCAAACACCACTGCACTGCCCTAAACCCTAGAACACTACCCCCAGAAGGACCCCCTACACTACCCAAACACCACTGCACTACCCTAAACCCTAAAATACTACCCCCAGCACAACCCCCTACACTACCCGAACACGACTGCACTGCCCTAAACCCTCAAACACTCCCCCAGCACGACCCCCTACACTACCCGAACACCACTGCACTGCCCTAAACCCTAAAACACTCTCCCCAGCACGACCCCCTACACTACCCGAACACCACTGCACTGCCCTAAACCCTAAAACACTCCCCAGCACGACCCCTACACTACCCAAACACCACTGCACTGCCCTAAACCCTAAAACACTACCCCCGCATGACCCCTACACTACCCAAACACCAATGCACTACCCTAATCCCTAAAACACTACCCCCGAATGACCCCCTACACTACCCTAAACCCTAAAACACTACCCCGCACGACTCCCTACACTACCCAAAGACCACTGCACTACCCTAAACCCTAAAACACGACCTCCTACACTACACAAACACCACTGCACTACCCTAAACCCTAAAACACTACCCCCTACACTACACAAACACCACTGCACTACCCTAAACCCTAAAACACTACCCCCAGCAGTACCCCTACACTACCCAAACACCACTGCACTAACCTAATCCCTAAAACACTACCCCCAGCAGTACCCCCTACACTACCCAAACACCACTGCACTACCCTAAATCACTACCCCCAGCACGACCCCTACACTACCCAAACACCACTGCACTACCCTAAACCCTAAAACACTACCCCCAGCACGACCCCTACACTACCCAAACACCACTGCACTACCCTAAACCCTAAAACACTCCCCCAGCACGACTCCCTACACTACCCAAACACCACTGCACTACCCTAAACCCTAAATCTACCCCCAGCATGACCCCCTACACTACACAAACACCACTGCACTACCCTAAACCCTAAAACACTACCCCCAGCACGACCCTCTTCACTACCTAAACACAACTGCACAATTTGTTACAGGGACCCTCAGGATTCAAGGTGACCTAATCCCCCAACTTAAAACGCACCACGGGGTGCGTTTGCACAGTGGTGAAGGGAGGGGGCGGGGCCTCAGGTGACATGTGCGCAAACACGCCCTGTGGTGCGTTTTAAGTTGGGGAATTATCTCCCTTTGAATCCTGAGGGACCCTGGGGGCCAACTAGCCCACTAGGTACCTTCAGTAAGCACAACAGAGTTGCGTTGCAGAGAGGTGAAAAAAGGTGCGTGGCCTCGGAACGCCTCTCTGCAACTCAGCTCTGTGGTCCTAACTGTAGGTACCTGGGGGGCTCGTTGGGCCCCAGGGACCCTCAGAATTCAAGGGGACTTAATCCCGCAACTTAAAACGCGCCACAGGGTGCGTTTGCACACATGTCACCTCAGGCCCCCTCCCTTCACCACTGTGCAAACGCGCCCTGTAGCGCGTTTTAAGAGGTAGTTTTAATCCCCCTGCCCTATTATGTACTAGGGACTTGCAGAGGAGGTCATGCTAATCACAGGGGTACCCCAACGCATAGTGTTCCCTAGTGTATGTAGGTGTTTTCACTGTATTCTAAGTGTCTTTTAGCATAGCACTGGCTCTGGTTAGTCAGAGTCAGTTACCACCAGTACCCGTCTGAAAAAGTTGTGGGCACAGGATGATTTTGCAACAAGGCCTCTTTCTGCTCCTCTGTTGGTTCTTTCTGCACATCTTTTGCTTCTTTCTGTGCGTTTTTTCTTCTTTCTTCACATGTCCTACCTCTGTAGGCATAGTTAGAAACTAGCATTTAAAAAACCTTTGAAATTCACTTAAAAATCATAGGTTTCAGGCACGTTATAGTTAGAAATTAGCATTTAAAAAACCTTTGAAATTCACTGAAAAAACCATAGGTTTCAGACACGTTATAGTTAGAAATTAGCATTTAAAAAACCTTTGAAATTCACTGAAAAAACCATAGGTTTTAGGGACAGTTATAGTTAGTTGGACATTTCACTCGTACAAAACCATAGAAATTCCCCGTTATAGTTAGTTCAGCTAACTATAACTCGCGCCCGCAATGCACTGCTGATGACGTCACATATTACATCACTCATGACATGGTCAGTGACATCACTGATTACATCACTGATGACATCTCAAATGACATCACTGATGACATCATCCATGTGATAATTTCATGCATCTTCTCACACCCTAATATAACTTTTGATACACCCACTCTAAATTACAGACTGCCATTCTCAAAACCATAGACACTCCAACACCAAAAACTACATACCCACTCACTTATTCTTAGGTCTACACACACATCCACTCACTCACCCGTACAGTCACTCATACTTAGTCACTCAGTACAGGACTATCATATGCACTCATACACCTATATAAACACTCACACACCTCCACTCATCCATAGAGGTACTCACACACCTAGTCAGTCATGCAAAAAACTTAATCACACACCCATTTACTCACCTATACAGTTATACACACACCAGCTCACTTACTCATACAAATACTAGCACATTCTTACGCTCTTATACAATCACTGATACAAGTACACACTCATCCATACAGCCACTCTCACAATCACACACTCTCACTTATAGCCATTTATATACTCCAACACACATATATACTGCCTTTCACATATGTACTTAATCACACATGTACCACTGAGATATACATTCAATCACTAACACACCCATACACACACTCACCCACCCATACAGTCCATCACAGATGCACTCTTGAAACCATGCACCCAGTGAATCACCAACTCACACATCTATGCACAGAGTCACACACACCCCACCCACACAAACACTCAGGCACCCATACAGATACTCAGACAATCAATCAATAACCCATGTAGACACTCATGTAGCTATTGAGAAAGCCATGCAGCCGCTTACAAACCAACAGACAGACGGATACAGACATTCACACAGTTTAGTCACTAACCCATGCATTCAGTAAGATACATTTAATCACTCACTTGTAGAGTCAGTCACTCACGTACTAAATCATCCATTCAGACACTTATACACCCACTCATTCTTCAATACGCCTTTCCCTATATATATTAAACATATTTAAACTTTACAGAAACACACAGTCACTGGATGATGTCATCAGTGATGTCATCAGTGATGTCATTTGAGATGTCATCAGTGATGTCATCAGTGATGTCACTGACCATGTCATGAGTGATGTAATATGTGACGTCATCAGCAGTGCATTGCGGGGGAAGATAGTTAGCTGAACTAACTATAACGGGGGAATTTCTATGGTTTTGTACGAGTGAAATGTCCAACTAACTATAACTGTCCCTAAAACCTATGTTTTTTTCAGTGAATATATATATATATATATATATATGTATATATATATATATTTATATAATTATATACACACACACACACACACGCAGTAGCCACTATGTAGTTACATACACATACAGTGGCCACTCTGTGAATTATAGTTAGGATTCACAGAGATAGGAATGCCTCTGATTTTTTCAACAGATGTAGCAGCAAATCGGCCAGTTGGATTCCTGTAACAATTGGCTAGAATAAAGATTAGAGTGTATAAAGGATCCTTTTTGGTAGTAGATGTAATTTGACAATGTAGTTTTAAAGTTATAAGGCACTAAACTTAGTGATAAATTGGGCCGCATTATTCCACAGTAATTTTGCGGTATAGTGTGGTACATTCCAATGACAGGGTAGTACATGATTGGGTAATGACTGCCTTTACAAAAATAAGAGGCAGCCATGTTGTTTTTCCACACTTTTGCTGTGTTGTGGGTTTTAAGCCAAATGTAGTGTACTAGTTGTTATAAGTTCATAGGAAGGATTGAGGTACTTTAGGTAAGTATGGAAAGGTAGGTAAAAGGCTACTTTATATATTTTTGAAAAAGTTTATGGAGTAATG
This sequence comes from Calotriton arnoldi, assembly GCA_963921515.1. NCBI lineage: Eukaryota > Metazoa > Chordata > Amphibia > Caudata > Salamandridae > Calotriton > Calotriton arnoldi. The sequence goes on along the minus strand of CAWUFW010007909.1, from coordinate 928,222 downwards.
CAATACTACCTAGAAAGTACCGCAATACTTTAAAAAAATAAAATACACTGTACTCCACTAAATGAAACAAATATAGCGTGCCACGGTGCATTTTTAATTTTTTTATATAATTTATTTTTTTCCAAAAAGTTTATGGAGTACCACGGTATTACCACGGTATTACCTCAAAAGTCCAGCAGTACATGCAAAAAAAAAAATACATTTGTAAACAAAATGTAGACTACACTGTATTTGAAAAAGTTTGAGCATACGCAGCAAGAAGGGCTACTGGAGGACAAATGCTTGATTTTGACCTAGAGTACCCAAGGGAACATAAGGTAAGGGATAGTATTCCCTCTTTTAACGGAAGAGAATCGAATACTACAATGAATTATATTTTTTTTAGTGTGTGTTTGCCTCTCTAGGTTGTATCCTACACAGTTAAGTGGTCCCCAATTCAGTGACCATAACCCTATAAGTTTATGGCTGAGGAAAATGCAAACCCTTATTGAGGTATTAATAGTGCTGATATTATGCCACAGGATCAGGCACGTAGGCTTAAATGGAATAAGGTAGTCCCGAGCAGCTCATCAATGTTTTATTAAAAACTTCCAGGGATGATATTGGACTAGCTGGCACTACCCAATGGATATATTGCTAAAGGCTTATGGCAGGATATGCCAACAGGTGGTCAAATCCCTCGCGCAACCTGTAGGCAAAACCAGGGAAGGTAGAGAAGATGGTTTGACCACAAATGTACAGAGGCGCATCAGAAATTAATAAATGCCCTGAAGTGAGAACCTCAAGATAAAGCCCAGATAGTTATATGTAGAAAATTGTATAAGCAAACCCTGGTAACCCACAAAGCAGAAATCAAAAGAGAAGCCTGGTATGATTTATTGTCCACGGATGTCATAAAAAACAGGGCTAGGTTCTGAGAGATTGTTAATAGACCAATCTTTTTGTGAGCTAGAAACAGCCCAATTGATTGTACTACACCAGTGGATCAGTGGATTACACACGTTCAAAACATATATGGCAATCCTGCTGAAGTAACAATTTCTTCTCCCCGATACTAGAAGGTGGCAAATATGTTCTGGTTTTCAATGAAGAGGAAGTAAGTGAGGCTGTTTTATTAATGTCAAATAACAAAGCACATGGACTGGATGGTGTGCAGGCTGATCTTTACAAGTTAAATCTGTCATTATGGTCTAAAAGTTTGACACATGTATGTAATGCTGCTTGTTCGATTGGCTTGCCAAGGTTGTGGTCACAATCTACTATCATCCCTTTTTTAAGAAGGGGAGAGAGATGATCCACGATGTTACAGGCCTATATCGCTGATCGATTCAGCAGTAAAAGTCATGGGCAGAGTGGTTCTCAAAAAATTGACTGACTAACTAGAAGAGCGAAAGATCAATGCCTCAATTTAAAACTGATAGCGGGGAAATACATTGTAGCTAAGAAGGGGTCACTACATTTGGCTTTCATGGATCTACCCCCGGATCTCGACCGTGTGAATAGATCCAAATTATGGACATTACTTATTAATACAGGAGTGGACCAGAATATTGTTAATTTCTTGTCCAACTTGCATAGGGATCTTTCTGCTGTGGGAAGATATGATCAAAGGGGTAATCTCTTGCCTCATATAAAGATACTAAGTGGAGTCAGACAGGGGTGCATTTTAGCCCCCTTATTGTTTACATTATATATTAATAATGTAGACTCGTGTCTTTGCTCAGCTTGTAAAGACATCCCTCATGCAGGGGATTGGTTAATTTCTGTGCTCCTTTATGTGGACGACGCAGTGCTAATGGCAATGACAGCGATGGGGCTTCAATGTTTACTTAATTCTTTTGTCGATTTCATGGCCTCACTGGGCTTAAGAACTAATTTTTCCAAATCACGTACAATGATATTGGGACCAAGAGCTAGAAAACAAAAAACTCAATTTGGTGAAGGAAATAAAATTAAGAAGGGTGACTACTTTTTCTTACTTATGGGTATTGTTTGATGAAAGGGGCACATGGGTCCCACAAAGAAAAGCAAAAAAAATGCCATGGCAATAGCTACTGTAGCTGAGCTTGATTTTGCAAAAAGGTTAGGGGCTAAACCAACTCAAGCTATGGTAAATATATATAGAGCCAAGTGCATTGCTATTGCTTGCTATACGTCTGACATTTGGGTGTATAAAGAGGCAGGAGAGCTCCTAATAGTGGAGAAAACGTTTTTTTAGAAATCTGCTTTCAATTCTGCAATCTGTACCCTCTTATAATATCCACCAGGAATTGGGGGTTGGTTTTGTTTCAGACCTAGTAGTAATGGCTCCACTCATGAACTGGATTATGATCTGGATCAACCAAGAAGTGGAGTTGAATTGTAAAATAGTTCAGGACTGTCTGTCTTTCGACAGAGCAAACAATATCCCCTGGATACGCTATGTAAAGAGTTTAGCTGAGAAATTAGAGCATCCTGCCTTATTTGACTCACCCAATGAGTGGGCTAGAGAAGACTTGTCCTGGGTTAAAAAATGGTTCCTGTCTACGGTGCACGCCGAGAGAAAAGCCAGAGAGCTCCTGAAACCTATGGTACGTGCCTATATATTATCAAAAACTACCCCACTGATAGAACCCTGCTAAATTGAAATAACAATCCCCTAACATTGTTTCCTTTTAACAAGGTTTAGATTAAACCTTTTACAATCTGTGTTGGCGGAACCTCAGGGGTAGTTTAAGATGAAAGACTTGGGACCCTGTTCATGTGACAATTTTTCCACTCAAGATTCACTGCACTTTATGATGTTCTGTGATTGTATTTGTAAACGTTTTATATTGCCATTATTGAAAGATAAAGGTTTCTTGCAAGTAAGACCTGCGTTAACATACCGCCAGATGTTACACAATCCTTGGGAATGTTTTAATATTGCTAGTTCTTTAGTTGCAGCTGTTAGAAAAAGGGGGAAAAAACAGCTTCTTTGATAATGGGTATATATGGTTCCTATTTAGTAACGTCTGGAAGTGATTTTACTTGATGCACCCTGATATTTTTATGTTTGAGATTTGAGGGAAGATATTTTAATATTTATAATGTATTTATTAGATTTTACTGCTTGTACGCTTATGGTTTTAGTTAACCGAATAAAGTATTTTGACTGACTGACGGACAAATATTGTGTACTACTGTGCGTTTTTAATTTTTACATATTTATATTTCTTTTCTCTGTAACTACCACATTACTTTCGAGATACTAGTGTGGTACTCTGTTACAAATTCTTTTAAATATATTAAGTAATAAAACTACTTTTCCTTATCTTTACATACCTACCTAAACTGCTTTATTCTTTCTTATGCACTTATAATAATTTAGTATACTATATTTCCAACCAAGAACACAGACCAAGTGTGCTCTAAACAATATGGCTAGCGTTTTTAATTTTATAAGGGCTTTCATTAACCAATTACATACTGTTTTCTCATCATGATGTTCCAAGGTATACAGTGAAGGTAATGCGGTATACCCTGGCACACTGTGTACCTAATATTTTGTGCTTTAGAACTTTAACACTACCTAGCCAATTTACATCTACTACTAAAAAGGACCCTTTCCCCCTAAATCTATATTCCTGTCCCATTTCATATACATATGTTCAGCCATTTTTCTGCTACATCTCTTTAAACTATACTCTATAACACAACACATCACTTCACACCACTGTAGAACACGCCACTCCACTCTATGACACGTTACTCCACTGTACAACATGCCACTCTACTCTACGGCATGCCACTCCACTCTAACACATGCTACTCCACTCTATGACACTTCATGCCACACCATGCCACTCCCCTCTACGACACCCCACTCCATCTATAATTCCCCACTCTATTGTACCACATGCCCCTCCACTCTACAACATGCCACTCCAGTGTACGCCACTCTACAACACTCCACTCTATGCCACTCCAGTGTACGCTGCTCTACTCTATGCCACTCCACTGTACGCAACTACACTGTACGCTATTCCACCCTACACCACTACACTATATGCCACTCTATGCCATTCTGCGCTATTCCACTCTATGCCAATCCACTCTACGCCACTCCGCTTTATGCTATTCCACTCTTCGACACTCCACTCTATGCCACTCCACTCTATGGCTTATAACTTTAACACTACTTCACCAATTTATGTTTACTAAACCTGACCATCATTTAAGAGTTGTCGTGAGTTTTTAAAGTGGAAAGCGCAATAATAGAAGTATAGGTCAGGTGTAGCTATACCGCCATTGGGTTTTTTCCTCCTTAGTTTTTTTGAGAGATTCTAGGGTTCTTCCTACCCCATATAAATGAGGAAAATAGCCCTTGCGCTTTCTTAAACCAATTTTTAGAAAATTCTAAGGGAATGGTATCAAAGAGAAAGGTAAACTTAGGCAAAATAGACATTTTTAACAAATTGGATCTCCCTATGATAGAAAGAGGTAAAAGCTCCCATACCTGTAACTGTTGTCGTACACTAACCATGGTCTTATCAAAATTTAATTGAGCAATTTTATCTATGTTCTTGGTAATTTGAATCCCGAGGTATCTTATTTGTTGTTTTTCAAGCATGTTTTTATAAAGAGAATTCCATAACATCAGCTCGGTCTTCTGCTGATTTACAGAGTATCCAGCAATCTTCCCAAAATTCTCCAACTGATTGCAGATCTCTGGAAATGCCTGTTCTATATTTCCTGTCAGGATCATGAGATCGTCTGCATACAGACCTATTTTCTTTTCCCAGCCCGCACATCTAAAAGGGAAATAATATGACTTGATCTCAATTTACATGCCAAAGGCTCAATATAAAGATTGAAAAGAAGAGGGGATAGGGGGCACCCCTGTCGAGTCCCTCGCGAGATTTTTAGTTGTTTAGTCAAATTTCCATTAACAAGAATGCTAGCTGAGGGGTTCTTATAAAGAGCCTTTACTGCCGCCACGAAAGTTTCTCCCAGATTGAAGCGGTTAATTACCTCAGTTAAAAAAATCCAATTAACCTTGTCAAAAGCTTTGGCAGCATCGAATGTTAAAACTGCCAATGGAGTTTGATATAAACTTGCCAAGTCTATAGCCCCAATAAGATCGTGCATTAATTCTTTCAACTGTCTTCCCTTCATAAAACCCTTTTGATCAGAGTGTATAATGGAACCTGCTACTTTATCTAGTCTCCTGGTGAGAATATGAGTATAGATTTTATGATCGCTATTTAAAAGTGAGATGGGTCTATATGATTCACAGTACTGTGGATTTTTATTTGGTTTTAAAATTATTGTAATTGTTGCCTCATTCCAAGATGCCGGTACCGCCTGTGCACCTAAGTACACTGAGGTAAAAAGTTGGAGTAAAAATGGTGCTAGTTCCTCTTTCAAAATAAGATACACTTCATTTGGAATGGCATCGGGGCCTGCCGCTTTCCCTTTTTTAGCGATGTAATAGCTTGCAAAACTTCTTCTAAAGTGATGCATTCGCTCAGTTTATCCCTGTCGGTAGCTGATAAGGTAGGAAGTTGAAGATCCCGAAAGAAGGCTTCCATCATATCTTCAGATGGAATTAAATCTTCAGAATATAAATTTGAGAAGAAATGAGAAAAAGCCTCCTCTATCTCCAGATCATCTTCAATAATCCTCCCCGTGTTTGGACATTTCAGACTTTACACGGTATTTCTAACGAGGTCAGATTTTGATTTCCATGCTAGAAATTTTCCGCACCCTTCTCCATACTCATGGTGGGCAAGTCTACTTGCCTCCCATTTTTCTTATTTAATGCCTCTAGATAATCGATCAATTCATTTCTAGCTAAAGCTAACTGTTGTATTTCAACTGTATCGGTTGGCGTAGATTCTACCGCTATGGATTTATGGGCAATTTTTAATTCCATTATTTTAATGGCCTCCTTTATTTTTTTATTGTGTATAATAGAAAGGGAGGTTAATAAACCTCTTAAAAAAGCTTTGTATGTGTCCCAGACAATAGGGTGAGCTGCTGAGTTTATGTTAATTAAGAAAAACTCTTTTGTCGCTGTTTTAATCTTATCAATAATTGATAACTCAAGAAGTATTACCCGGTTCAAAGTCCATCTAGGTGGAGTAGAACAGTGAGTTAAGGTAATTTCTAGTAAGACGGCAGAATGGTCGGATAAATGTTCCGGCAGATGAGTGATTTTAGTCGTGTCTCTGCTAGTAACACGATCCACCAGAAAAAAATCGATTCTAGAACGGTGAGCATTTTTCTTGTTGTGATAAGTGAAGTCCCCCCCTGTCAACCCCCGAACCTGCCTTTTTTCTCCCCATACATCGAATAGACCACCCTCTATCATTAACCGTTTCAAAATTTTTCGGGTTTTCGGGTTTTTTGACGTGGAGTCAAAGTTGGGATTTAACACAACATTAAAATCTCCTCCTATTATAATTTGGTCGTTTACCTCTCCCAAATTAAGAATTAGGGACTGGAGACAGGACGGGTCATCCGTATTAGGGCCATAGTAACTAACAAAGGTTACCCAAGTTGCATTGATCTTAGCCCTAACGGTTACCCATCTGCCATGGGTATCTGCAGCTACCTTGCCGATGACTAATCGGTTGATTCTCCTAAAAATAATAGCAACTCCCTTTGTCGGTACCGTCTGTGTTGAGACAAAACAATGTTCTATCCATTTATGTTTTTTTAATATTCCTGCCCACTCTTCTTTTACAAGATGCGATTCTTGAATGAGTATGATATCGTAATTTGTGTATCGGAGATATTCCAAGATTTTCTCTCTTCTGGCGGGAAACCTAAGCCCGTTCACATTCCAGGATAGGGTCTTTAAAGGTTGGAAACTACCCATAACCACTTATAAGACAGATATTAGTCAAGAAACCTTCCAGCCATAAAAACCTACTTCTTAATGTATTATGTGAATGAGAACTCTTTTTAATTTTTTTTACCCAAAATGCTCCCCCACCCTGTGATCCATATTTTTTCCTAGTGTTTTGTCTTTGGTGCTTTCCCGTTACCAACCTCTATTTAAAGCCCTAACAAAGGCACATAACACACATGCTGACTTTTTTCTTTTAAAGTTTGGCCACCCCAAATTTTTCAAGAAAGTTAGATTGAAGATATTGAGAGCCGCTATTAGAGTCTGGATACAACTGAGGACATTATTTGATATACCCTATTACAATCAAGAAACACCAATCTGGGACTCCCGGGTACACCGAGTTGTTTGCAAGATGCCCTGGCTCTCCCGTTACGCAGAGCAGGGATAGCAAGATGGGGAGAACTAATAGTGGAAAAAGAATTAATTCCATGGCAATGTCTATCTGCTTTAACAAATAATGCAGTATCAAGATTTAAATATCTGCAACTTCTTGGTTGGACAAAATCACTAAGTAAAGAACTAGCCGGGGATGGAGATTCAATAAAAACAATCCGTGCAAGACCAACACATAAGGAAGTAGCAGTATGGTATTGGAAAATGATCGAGACTGGAGATAAAAACTCGAATGTATTCACGGAGAGCTGGAAGAAGGACATGCCGGATGAAGACACCGAGATTCTCGGGCAAGTATCTATGTCTACCCTTTGGTCATATGTGAAAGCTGCCCCGTTAAAAAGAAATCATCTTTTCACTCTTCATAAAGCTTATTGAACGCCTCTGAAGCTGTCTAAGTTGGGGAGTCGAGCGACACGGAAGTGCCCGAAATGTGACGACATCAATGTAAACGAGGTGCATATGTTTTGGCAATGTCCTTCGATCGAGCTCTTCTGGGTACACGTGAGTAACAGCATCTCTGAAATTCTGGGGAGAAAGGTTGGGTTAACAGCATCGTTAGTTATTTTTGGGGTAATTTCAAGTGAGATGGATAATACTGTTTTTTCAAGAAACCAGAGGGCATTACTTTTTGTCTTAATCCTCTTGGCACGCAGGGAGATCTGCATTAAGTGGATCTCATCTGTTTCACCGACTAAACTAGAGTGGATAAGCTCGGTACAACGTATTTCAACCCTTGATCGAGCAAGCAGTAGGACCAAAAAACAAAGTTCTGGGATCTTTGGGAAAGCTGGTTCACAATTTTCGCTTTTAATTAGTTTGGTTAAAATTGTTGTTTTATTATAGCGGGTAAATTCAGTTGGAGTCACCCCTTATGGGAATATGCTTTTCATTTTCTTTTTAAACAAACTTTGGGTGCAGATATATCCGGCTTTTGCTAAGTTTTATACTTTTTCTGGTGGTCCAATGATTATGAACCTGCTTGTGTGGCCGAGTTGTTGAGAAACTAGCTAAGGCTAGGGAACGGCCCATTAAAGAAGAAGAGGGGCCTTGGTAACTTCCGATAAGCCTTGTTGAAAAGGGGAGAAGGGGGAAGTGCCCGGGGGTTAAACTTTCCCATCCTTCAATGAGAAGCGACCGGGCCTCCTATTTCCCTAAATTTTTCATGGTTACACTGGGCTGTGATATATCGGACTGACCAGCTCTACATTCTTGAATCTCGAGCATGTTTTGTAGAATGAGGACTAAAAAAAAATAAAAAAATAAAAAAAAAATTATGTTTACTACCAAAAAGACCCCTTCCACCCCAAAATCTATATTCCTGCCAAATTTAATCTAAATACGTGTAGCCATTTATCCGCTGTCTCTTTAAATTACCCTCTACGACTTAACACACCACTCCACGCCACTCTACAACACACAACTCCACTCTATGACATGTTAATCCACTCTACGACATGCCACTCCACTCTATAATAGTCCACTCCACTCTATGACACTCCATAATTGTCAACTCGCTAGCCACACTACATTAACTATTACTCTTGCCTCTATGATGCACTGCTTGTTCACTTTCATATTACATGACATACCATGTGAAATCATAGCATTCATAACAACACTTATGACATCTCAAATGACATCATTTCTGAGAACACTGTGCATGGTAGACTAGGCGAGTTATAGCTAATGTAGTGTAGCTAGTGAGTTGACAACACTGTGTACGAAGTTACGCAAGTAATAGTAATTTGAAGGTGGTGAGTAAATTATAAATTTAAGGTATAACTATAACTTTAGAATTTCTAATGTTTGTGTAGTTTAAGTTTGGTTTGTATAGAGAGAATAAATAAGGTTATAGTAAGTTGAAGGTGGCGCGTAAATTATGTTAATGTTACCCACATGTAACATTACCCACTCCTTCCTAAGCTAAATATAAAAAACACCAAATACCTGCTACCCTGCCATCTTCCCACACCTACCCCTGAGCATTGTCTCCCCTTCGCATCCCAAAAATGAACGCTCCATTCCAGCATTTCCAGTCTTATTTACAAGCCCCTTGCGCTGCTGGTGCATCATTTTTTCCCATATAAAACGTGACGCACGGGCTGTGCAAGAGGCTTGTAAATACGCCCCTTTGAGCGCAACACCTGTGCCACCACATGGACAGTGGTTCTGTGAGAAACAGCATGTGTATTTTACGCACACTTACATTTCCCTGTCAGCACGGATTTGCAGTTACCCACAGTGACAGTGGTGATTGCAGTTGGTGGCTCAGGAGTGTGCCCCACATTCCACCACTTCCTCTAGACTCTAGAGAAATTGCAGAAGTAGCTGATCATCGCGAGTCACAGCATGGACTTCAGGACCTGTTTTGTAACTGCTCTGATGAACACGTGTGTTGCACTTGGACCACGCATGTGCCCAACTCAGAAAATGGTCTTAGTACCGTGGGAAATTGTCAATGCAGGCAGACTATCCATAGCAGTACACTGCAACTGCAATTCTAAAAAATATACTCAGAATGAGATTCTGTGAATCAGGAATTATTGATTTTTATCACAAATATTTTTGGTCACTTAATTTGCACTTCGACACCACTAAAATTATGAAAAGGGTGAGCTTCAGCTTTTGTAAAATACATTATATATTTGTTGTTTTAAATATGAAAATGTAAAGTACAGCAAAACACACTAACGTTCCTAAAGTATATGCTTGCAGAAATGTGTTTTCCTAAATCGCTATCCTAACTTACAGTGAAGCACTGAACATTTTCTAATCAGTTACTTTTTAACCTCTCATTAGGCAAATTGTCATTCAGCCTTGCTTCAGTCTCAGCAGAAATGAAGTACTTAAACTTAACATAGATTTCTGATTTGTAGAATTTTATGTAGTGTGAAATATAGCTTTCACCGTTTTGTCTGTGGGCCTCTTAAAAAGAGATTTTGTATGTGTCTGAAATTGCATTGGTTAAGTAAAGGTAATGAAAAAAATCGCCAAATAGTCTGAAGCTGTCAAGTTAATTTACAGGGTATAAGTTTTTAGCTGACTTTAAACTATTTATGCCTAGTCTACAAATTGAAGAAAGCACATTAGACGTGCACATTTCTTGTAATTTAAGACAAATTACACCAGCATAAAAATAAAACCGATTCATTAAACCTCTTACCGACATTCTCTACTCTTAAAAACCAGATAGAATGCGGGGTGTTCTGAGTGTGCTATTCTGAAAATCATTCATCTGCTGTAGAAAAAAAAATCCCTTTCGTAATTATTAATTGAAGAAGTAAATATAACAGGTGGGCTTTAACCACCCTTCCACACCAGACACATTTACCTATTCACAAACAGATCTCAGCCAAATGCTATTTACATTTTCCTTGGCTGGCCTTTCAGTAGCTAAGTTGAGCAATAGGGGCAAAACTGCAAGAGGCGCTGGCTAAAGAAGCAGTGAATAAATAGTGGATTCAGAACGTTCAAATCAGGCCGTGATTTCAAATTCATGGCTGAATTCCGATCCATGTGCTAATAGACGTTTTCTCAGGGATTTAATTTACGGTTTCAGCAAACTCCTACTGTTTTCTCCAGACAAACTTGTGTAGGTCAAACCTGCAGAAATGTACCAAGTGAATATGTCTAGAAAAAGGTAAAACATGCCGAATTTGGTGAGTTTAAAACTATTTCTGCATGTTATTGTAATTGTAATTGCATTTATATAGCGCTTACTACTCCTGACGAGGTGACAAAGCACTATTTCGGCGAGTAGCATGCTACTCGCGAACTCAAAAAGGATTAGTGGTGAATTAGTATAGGAAGATATGAAATTAATTTGAGCGGTGGACATGTTTGTTTGTTATTTGGATTGAAAAAGGATAGCGGAGGGACAGAAGAGGGAAGGGTCTAGAAAGTGTTTTTTGAAGCTCAGAACAGTAGGTGAAGGTTTGGGATGAGTAAAGGGGAAGTGGAGGGGGAGAGTCAGAGGGAAGGGTTTAGAAAGGCTTGTTTGGGAGTTCTGAATAGTAAAAGAGGTATGAAATGATGCAAGGAGGGGTAGAGGAGGGAAGACTCTGGAAACGGTTATTTTGGGGATCATAGTAGTAGAAGGGGTTTTGGGATGAGTCAGAGAGTGGAGGTAGAGGCTATATTGAGAGAGGTATAGGGTGAGATATAGGGCAGAAGTAAAGTAATAAATATGAAGATACATCAGTACATGGAAGGTATATATGTATAAGGAAGGTAATATATGTAGATTGGATTTGTATTTAATAAACTCAGACTTTCAAGTTTTGCTGTACTTTAAGTTAATTTGCTTGTTTTTGTATTTATTTTTCTTTTTTTTTTTTGTAATTCAATAGTGAAGCAATTGTAGATAAATAGTTATGATAAAAGATTTACTTATTTATGCAGCCACCTATATACATGCTAAACATAGAATAATATAACCATGAGTAATATGTACATTTGTTAAGCAGAACTAACAAATATCTATATATTTATAAACATAATTATTATACATATTTATACAAAGCAATACACATATGTAGGCACACATCTATAGTCCAAATAAATGCTTATATACAGAGGGATATGCTGTTTGAGTATGGTGGTTATGTGGGGAAGAGCCAACTCTTGAGTAGTGTTCTGAAGATAAGGTAATTATCTGTTGATCTTATGTTTGGGGTAAAAGCTCCATAGTTTGGCTGCTTGAACAGAAAAGAGTGTGTCACCTATGGTTTTTTTCTTGTACGGTGGAATTTTGATGCAAGGTGCCAATCTAGGGTGGAGGTTCTTTTGTTGAATGTATTTGGTGATTTTATTCTTGATGAAGAGTGGTCCTGTTCCATGTATCGCTTTGTGGGTGATACAAAGCAGCTTCAATGTGGATCTTCTGGCAACCGATAACCAATGTAGGGCCTTCAAGGCAGGAGAAATGTGGGCTTGTGGCTTTATATGTAAGAGTAGTCTGGCAGCAGAGTTCTGAATCCATTGTAGTCTTTTCACAGTTTTAAAGATGATCTGTGGTAGAGGCTATTGGCATAAATAAGTTTATACAGAACAAGAGAGACAGTAGCCTGGACCTTGTGTGGAAATCCCAGGTGGGGAAAGATGTGTCGCAGAGGTTTTATAGTAGTGACGCTTGATCTGCTAGTTTGTCCACTTGGGCATTCATTGATAGCTTGGATTCAATGGTAATTCTGAGGTTTCCTACTTCCTTTGATACTTTAGGTGGTGTTCCCAGATTGTCAGGCCAGGTGACGAGTGGGTCATTATTTTTCCATTCGCCACATGTGAGTATTTCCGTATTGGAAGCATTCAATTTGAGATAGCTCTATGTCATCCTCCGATCCACTGCTCTGAGGAAACTGAAATTTTGTGAGTTTTCAATGTCTTTCTGGCTTTCCAGTTTAAGGAGTATGTGTGTGTCATCTCCATAGTTATAGCATGTGAGGTGAAATTCATTGATCAGTGCCGGTAATGACTTCTTGTTGATGTTGTAAAGCATGGGTGAGATGATAGAGCCTTGAGGGACCCCTGCTTTTGTGAAGTACGGTTTGGACGATAAAGGGGGGATACGGATTACATTAGTTCTATTTTGAAGGTAGGATGCGATCCAGTCGAGAGCAGTCCCCTCTATGCCGGCTTCGTAGAGTCTTTGTATTAGAGTGCCATGGTCAACCATGTCAAAGGCAGCTGAGAGGTCCAAGAGAAGTAGTGTAGCAACCCTTTTCCGGTCAACTGCATTCTTAAGGTCATCCCAGATGGCAATGAGGGCAGATTCTTTGCCTCTTCCTGGATATGATCCTGTTTGGAAGTCTGAAAGTATGGAATTATCTTCAATGAATTATGACATATGTGTGAATGCTGCTCTTTCTATCAGTTTGCCAGGAAAGGTCCATTTGTAATTGATCTGTAGTTGTTGTGGTTAAGCGGGTCCAGATTTGTTTTCTTTAGTAATAGGCGTATGTGTGACTTTTTTCTAGATCTTCTGGATATATTCCTGCCATTAAAGAATTGTTGATGAGTCTTCTTACTGGGTGGCAGCAGAGGTAGTTAGAAGAATTGTCTTGAAGGTTTTTGGTGGACATGGGTCAGAAAGGCTGTCAGCAGGTTTGCTTGCTTTGACCAGGTCCATATATTCATTGTGTGATATTTGTTGAAAGGAATGGAGAGGCTGGGCTAGCGAACTCTTGGAGTGTTATTTTGGAAAAAGGTTGGTGCTGGTGATTTTCTTTGTTTTAAATGGGAGTCCAATGTGTCTGCCTTGGTCGTGTTATGATTTTCCAGTTTGTTTGTGAATTATTGAGTTATCGTATGAGCCCCTGCTAGGCAATTTGGTTTATGAAATTTGGTGAAAAATGTCATAGAAATCTTTTTTCGCACATTTAGCATTTTGAATTCAGTCTGAATAGCATTTTGTCTCAGCTTTTTGATTGCTAAATTGTATAATTTGTTAACTTTCTGTAGGTGAAGTTTGTCTTGATTGGTGTTTTGGTGAGCCAGGTACATTGTAGCTTTCTAATTTGCTGTTTTATCTCTTTTAGCTCTGCATTTCTCCAAGGTGCCTGTTTTCTTTTGTTTTGTTGTGTTGTTCTTAGTGGTATTGGGATATCAAAAGCTTCCTGTAGCCACTCATATAGTTTTTGAACTGAATTTATTGTGTCTAGTTCTGTACTGGATGTACGTTGTGTCTCTAAGTGTTCAAAATTGAGTTTGTTCCTCGGTCGATAGGTGGATGCATGTAAGTTGGTTTTAGGTGTGTTGTTTTGTGCTGTTTTATGTTGGAAAGCAAGCAAGTGGTGGTCTGACCATGTGACTGGAGTCATTGTTTGAAAGGTAACTAGTTCTGTATTTGCAAAAATGACGTCTAGGATGTGTCCAGCAATGTGTGTGGGTTTGCAGACAACCTGATGTTGGTTCAGTGTGTCTAGGTCAGTGATTATAGTTTTTGGATGGGGCATATTGGGTTTATCAAACCGAATGTTTAGGTCAACAAGAATGCATAGGTTGGAGTGTACTTTTATAAGGTTTTAACTGTGCCCAGAAGTGTGTCTGGGAATTTTGTATTGCTAGAGGTCTGTAAAGGAGCAGGAAGCTGCAAGAGGAAAATAGTGTGGAGTTGCGTCTTGTGAAGAGGGCCTCACAACCTTGTATGGAGACGTCGTCAGCTTAAGTGATATTTAGTGTTTGCTTGAATACAACAGCTCGGCCACCTCCTCTTTTGCCTACACAATTTTGTGTGATCATTTGATAGACTAGAAAAATGGCTTCATGCAACACTGAAGCCATGTCATCTCCCAACAATGATTCAGTTATGAAGAGTAAGTCAGTTTGTGCGTTAGTGAGAAGGACGTAGATGTGATGCTTGGTTTTTTTTTAGAGTGATTGAGCATTTATTGGTAGGCAGTTTAGAGAATGTGCTTTGGTGATGGTGTGACTTTGTTTTGTAGAAGAGTGAGTAATAGTTTGTGGGCTTGTAGCACGTGTGTCCTTAGTGCTTAGCTGTGTGAGGATAGCACTAGTCTAGCTGTATCATGTTCCTTGCCAGCAGGCTAAGAAGGCATTTTATTGTCTCATTTCCAATTTGAAAAGGCAGAATAGGCTATATTTTCCACTCTCAGTAAACATCTCACCTCTAGGAAGTGGTAAACACTCCACGGCATTACAATTAGGGCCCAGGGCCAAGGGAGAAAAACTGTTATTGACGAAAACTATAGTTAGAAGATCATCTGGTACACCTAATTTGAAAATCCACAGTTGTTCCTTCCGGACAGGAAAGAGGAAAGTATATTTCGGCTTACACAGTGTTGGCCATCCTCAAAATAGGCCTAAGCTCCAGGAAGACAACACACTGGCATGACCACACGTACCAAAGAAAGTGAACACCCACCTCAAAAATACAACTGCTACATACACATTCTTTGATCCTCACATAAATACGATCGAAATTGCAAGAAAAGCACATTATACAAACCCAACCATCAATAATACAAGTCCTGCACAAGACTACAGCAAATTCAAACAAGATGGCAGCTTATCGATCCTTATTTGAATTCTCATTGACCCCCGGTTTCTAAGCACATCTGGTTTTAATGCCTGTGTCTTAAGCATAAAAAACAGTTAGCAAGAATGATTAATTTGTAACAACAGTTCAAAAATAGGTTGCAGTGCAGTCCCTAAGGTCCCCCGCGATTTTCGTATTGAGTGCGCCAAGTTTATGCCACATCACAGGAGAATGTGAAGTATTTTCTTTTTGAACTACACACCATGGTACTGGTTGCAACTAGTTATCAGAAGTGAAACTAATCATCATAATTTCAGAAAAGTATTAATAACTTGGTTGTTAACTAGCTTGCATATGTTGTCATTTTAGATCTGTTTCCTTCTGCTGTTTTTATTGGTCTAATTTTTCTGACGTGCCCTAATTTAGCATTAGAATGTCCCAAAGAGCCAGTATACACCATATAAATCACAAACTAAACAAAACCGAAACAAACTGAACCAAACTAAACTGAAATAAACCAAACCAAACTAAACTGAACTAAACCAATCTAAACTAAACTAAACTAAACTAAACAAAACTAAACTAAACTACAGGCCATAGGAAATGTAAGGAAGGCATTGGTGTTAAGTGCCAAAAGGTAGAGAAATTCCTTAAGAAATAATATTTCTCTCTCAGAAAGTAAAGGTGGGTGGTAGTAGTGCCTCCTCATATGTTCAATGCCTTAATTGACACATACTTCAATGTTATTAAACAGTGGAAGAGCAAAACCAAGAAAAAGTCAAGAACAGAAATTGTCTATACAGATATTTAGAAAACTAGGGGCATTTAAGATAAATTTGATATCTCTCACAATGGACAAGGACTTGGGAGTCTGATGTATGGAAGTATCAACAAGGTAGTGTCATTGGAATTGGTGCAATAGCACTACTCATGCAGACTTTAACACAATTACCAGCTTGCAGTTACGTAGGGAGCTACAACCAGGATCATATGCACAGTAATTGTTACAGATTACTACTGACATAAAACCGGTTATGTAGGGCCAAAAAGTAGGGTGAAGTAAATCAGAATATTTGGAATGGACCGGTAAGAATCTGACTAAAGGACAGGGTTATGAAAAGCAAAGAACGTGTTGACTAAATTGGGATGATATTTTAAAGAGGATAAAGACAATATTTGTGTCCGATGATATCCTGACAACAATATTCTGGTGCCACAACCTTTGATCAGCCAGTGACATTATTGTACCAGGTTTTTAATCCAGGGTTGTCATTCCAATAGAATTGTCCTCAAATGTTTGTGAAGATCTGCATCTAACTGTTCAGTCAGTTTGATGCTAAAACCCTCATTTAAGAGGTGCAGTCTCCATAGGTAGCCGGTGACAGAAATCTTTGGCAGAAATTTGATGATGCACTGTATTAGCCCAGGTTCCTCACCAAGCAATGGCATGGCTTTGGCAGATGCTTCACCTTTTTAAATCGTAAACTCATTGAGTACATGGTATTGCTGAAAATGGAATTATAGCATATAAAAGGTAAAATTTCAAAGGGTCAGAACATTCTGTATCAATGCATGTACAGGACATTCTTAGATCAACGAAGGACATCGACGAAGAACAAGGAAATGCTTTTGGGATAGTAATACATGGCTAAAATATGTGCATATTGTGCAGGTGATGAACTGCATGTCAAAGACAGCTTTTTCCTTTATGAAATTTATGAAATGGCAACACGACACTCAAAAGAATTCTGTGTAGTGAAATGGTCCTTTTACAGGTTCATTCCCATTTTTTGCCCTCACTTTTTGATACATAAGGTGCTGGTGTAATGACACTGCACAATGGGACACTAACGTACAGCAACCAAGGAATGTGCTCTGACCCCTAAAAAGGCATACAAGTGGCTACAGATTGGCTGATCCTTGATTTAGCTGAGTGAATTTAGCTGTACATTCTGAGAATATGGTACTTGGTGTACTGAGGACATGTACATTAAATGCCATTTAGTGGACTGCTGCACTGGTTGTTTCACCACTGAATTGACAAGTACAAACATGTCACTAGGCATGTCTTGCTACCTAGATGGCAAGTAAAAGTATCTTACAATGGGCTAAATACCTAATTGGATGGTTAACTTCCCTGTAAGTCCCTAGTATATAGTACACTGGGTACACAGGGCCTGTAAGTTAAAGGGTTATTGGGGGATGCCGTGCCTACGGTACCTCCACTGCAGTGACAAGTAAAAACATGACTCCAGTCCTGTATTTGCAGACAGGTATGCCAGTTGCCATACTGTCAAATTTGACCTGTCAAAATAAACCTTTTGACAGGCCCTCACCTTTCTTTTAATTACATATGACACCCTTAAGGCATACCCTTAGTTACAAGAGGGTAGATTGCAGAGTTCTAAAAAGCAGGACTTGTATACAGGGTAGTTTACTTCCTGGTATTGGAAAATCTCCAAAGGTGATTTTCCCTGCTGGAAGGCTGTTAGTCCCATTGGATAACATTTGGTTTAGTTTATTAAGTCTAATAAAGTAAAACTTCAAAATGGGACTAGCCGGAAAGCTGATTCAAGGTGTAAAAATAATAGTTACATTAAATCCAAAATATTGGCAAAGTCGTATTTAACAATACTATTTTAGAAAAGTAGCTTTAGAAGTCTACTTTTCTAGTTGCCTGAAAGGCCACTGGTAGCATTTTCTGTATAGGTCAGCAGCTGTCAGTTTTCCACTATCTGGCCTTTCCTGTAATTAGGTGTGAATGGGTTCTCAGAACTGAGAAAAGGGGCCTTCTGCTGGGAGGAGATTTCATCTCCTCTGGCAAGATGACTGGGGGAGGTAGCCAGTGGACTGAGAAACAGATGTCACAGAGCCCAGGCCTGCCCCTTCCCTTTGCAGGTTAGAGAGTCTGAATGCACTTTAATTAGACTAAGAGTTGTCCTGACAGGGGTGTATCCCCCAGGTAGCCACGACTCTGGGGTGGGCTAAGGGGCTCTTATCAGGGAGAGAAGGGTCTGGCCATTTTGAATTTAGGAAGAATAGTGCCCTCCAGGATAGTTTGTTGCCACACTTCCTAGGAAGAAGTCACCATTTTGGTTGGGTTGCCCATGGGGGGGTTGCCCCATTGGCTTGGGTGTCCTCCCCACCCACAAGCTTCTGCTAGGGATAACATTGTCAATCTCCACTGTGAGGACAAAGCACTGCTGAAATCGCGGAAGACAGAAGAAGAACTGCACCCGCTGAACCGCAGGACTGTACAAAGAGAGGGTGGACCAAGATAGACTGCACTTGCTGCACCCCAGGGTTTAACAAAGAGGACTTAATGACTGAATCTGCTGTTGAGTATGTGGAGAGGGAACCCAAGGGCTGAATCAACTCCCACATTTGCCAAAGGGCTACAGAGTGACTTCAAAGACTAGTTGGCTAGGTCCCTGTTTAGTCACAGCATTACAAAAAGGTAATAGAGACTGTTTTTCAAGTGGCCAGCTGTTTCCCCTGCCAGAATTGCTGTGACTCCACTGGTGTATGCTGGAAAATCTGACCCTCCACAAGGTGCCTGTCAAGTCTTGGACCCATGGTTGTTATTTTAGTGTACTCTTTACGCTGCTTTAGCTGAAGAAAGCCGAAGAAACCACAGAACACCTGCTTTTAGTGTAGAACCAGTTGACCAGTTGCAACTGGACTTGCCTGGGAGTCCCTTGGAGAATTCTGGGAGATTAAGTCCTTGACCCAAGCCGGATCACCAAAGTTGTGGAATCGTAATTGGTGACAAGAAGGACTATGCCCAAGGAATCTTCAACAGAAGAGCCCAGAACCTCAAGAGAACAGGGGTCTACCTATAATAGCATATTGCTTGAGGCTCATTGCAGACCCCCACAGTGAACTGCAGTGATGTATTACTTATTCTTTAAACCTTCTAAAATTCCTATCTCCAGTTCCCTATTATACTTTTTTGCCATTTTGGTGTCTATTTAAAGATAACATTGTAAGATATGTGTATAATGGAGTGGGATCATCACTTAGCCCCACACTTTTCAACACATACATGACTCCTGGCAAACATCATCAGATCCCATGAAATCAACATTATCTCCTAAGCCTATGACACCCAGCTAATTTTTTTCCCTCTCTGATGACACTGTCGCGGAGTCTGAGGGTGCTTCAGGCTCTCACAGGAGTCCCTCTGTGTGGGAGAACGGAGAGTTAGCCTAGGACAAGTCTCAATCAGGCAATTCAAGGAGCGTTGCAACAGGTGCAGAGTATCCCTCTTTTGGTTTGTGCAAGTCCTGCTGTCGCATACACGGGCCACTTCTTTGTCCTCTTCGATGCAAGTTGATTCAGAACTGAGGTCCTAGGGTCAGGGGAGTCACTTAAATCCTAGATTTAGGGGAGTTAGGGGTGTGAGAGCAGGTAGCCAATGGGCTGCGAGTCCCTGCAGCCAGTCTGCCCCTGAGGTGATCACATCCAGGGGTGTAGGTCACCTTTTCTACCCAGAGCTGACTATTTCTACCACTTTTAAGAATTACAAGAGTCTTTCTTAGCTGTACAGACCAGGCAGCATAACCTAGGGTTGTGGCTAGCCTTCTGGGGGGATTGTATGACAGAGGCCCACATGGCTAAATCATGCCTGCCTCTGCCACGCAGCCTGAACCACAAATGTGTCGTAACCATGAATTCCTTTACCAAGCATGCCTTTACCACGCATTTCGTTGTAAAGGCATGAATGGTAAGGAGGTATGTGTGGTTAAGGTTCGCCATTACTCTGACCCCGCTCTAAGCCCTAAAATCTTAACCCCCTACCTCACCCCCTCTGCCCTGAGGCATAAACCTGCCTTGCCCTTAAAACTACCCCTTCCACTACCCCTGACCTGAGGCCAAAACCATGCCTCTTATCATATACTACCCAGACCCCCCGCCCTAAGCCCTAAAATTTGAACCCCCTACCTCACGCCCAACCTGAGGCTTAAACCTGCCCTGCCCTTAAAACTACCACTTCCACTCCCCCTACCCCTAGGCCTAAATCCATGCCTCTTACCATATACTACTCTGCCCCCAACCCCCACCCTAAGCCCTAAAATTTGAACCCTACCTCGCCCACTCTGCCCTGAGGCATAAACCTGCCCTGCCCTTAAAACTACCCCTCCCACTCCCCTGCCCTGAGGCCTAAAACCATGCCTCTTACCATATACTACTACCCCATGCTGTCCCTAAAAGTACATCAACTCCTCTCTCCCCGCCCTGAGCCCCAAAAACCGCACCCCTTTCCAAAACTACCCCAATCCTTACACTGCCCTGGGGAGCGTCCGAAGCATTCTGTTCTGATCCTTCCCTGCCCATCCTGAATACTAATTCACTATCTGCCTTAACCACGCATATGCTTAGTTAAGGCAGATGCGTTTTTCAGGCAAGCATGGTTATGCTTGCAATATTTCGGAACACGTGCCTCTGCCTGCATTGTTGCGGCCGTTCCCCTTCTGGGGGTGTACATATCCTGCAAACCTAATTTCCCACCTGTCCGGGAACAAATGTGCCTGGGACAGGGGGAGGGCTGTTTATTGCTTTGGGAGGCAGCCATGATGCATATCAGAGGCGGTGTAGTCTTTGAAGCTCACTGCCTTGATGTGCCACTTCACTAGCCATCCTGAGAGGGAGAAGGTGTGACCTACTTCCTGCTTAAGCCTTTGTTCCTGACTACTTAGAGTGTTCACACTGCCTGGCAGGAGGTCAGAATTCTGTCTTGGACGCAGCAAGCACAGGCTGTCAGCCAGAGCACAGAGAAGCTGGGGCAACCAGGTGGGCAACCTCTAAAGTAGCCACCTGGGTAAACCCCACATCGCCCTTGACACACGATTCATGTCAGGGGTGAGAAGGCACCTTGTTTGATACCAAACATGACATATTTAGGTGATACCATAATGGAGCAGCCAACCTTGGTTTGCCCAGATGCCAGCCCATGTTATCCTACGGACCGTCTATCACTTATAATGTCCTTTACTAGTAAAGGCCACTATAGGGACATATAAGTTTGCACTTACATGTCCACACTTTTAATATAACGTACCATGCCTCCTGGGCTTTAGGCAGCCTTCCTCAGGGGTGACTGACATATAATAAAAGCAGTGCATCGACATTGCCACACAAAGTGGATGGCAAAGTTAAAATGGAGCAGTTTACACTGGGCCCGATTCACAAAAGTAATCTGAGACAAAATCCTAACTTTACGACTTTTGGTATACACAAAAGGCATTTAGTAGTAGTAAAGTTAGGATTTTGTCTTAAGTTTGTCTTAAGTTTTGGTCTTAAGTTAAACTTAAGTTAGGATTTTGTCTTAAGACCAAAACTTAAGACAAACTTGAGACAAAATCCTAACTTAAATTTAACTTAAGTTTAACTTAAGACCAAAACTTAAGACAAACTTAAGACAAAATCCTAAGTTAAACTTAAGTTAAACTTAAGTTAAACTTAAGTTAGGATTTTTTCTTAAGACCAAAACTTAAGACAAACTTAAGACAAAATCCTAAGTTAAACTTAAGTTAAACTTAAGTTAAACTTAAGTTAGGATTTTGTCTGAAGACCAAAACTTAAGACAAAATCCTAACTTTACTATTCCTAAATGCCCTTTGCGAATACTGAAAGTCGTAAAGTTAGGATTTTGTCTCAGATTACTTTTGTGAATCGGGCCCACTGTTCTTGCAGTATGCAATGGCAGGCCTGCTGTCAGTGGTTTACTTGGGTCACTCAGGATGGCACAAACAGTGCTGCTAGCCCTGGGGACCACTTTACCACCCATGCGCTGGTAACCACTGGCACCATATACTAGGGACTTATTAGGGGGGTAACGTCCTTGTCAATTAGGGATGCCAATTTACACACAAAATATTTAGGGAGAGAGCACTGGCACTGGGGCTTGGGCAGCAGGCTCCCGTGCACTTTGAGAGTCATAACCATCAGGAATGGAGCAAAAAGTGGGGGGTGACCATACAAAAATAGCCCTTTCCTATAGGTTTGCATTACAAAAGTAAATCAAACACACCACAGAGCCTTAGTAAATCTGGACCCAGGTCTATATTAACCATTTCTAGTTTTTGCACCCTGCTATACAGATTACTTCGACCTGCCCTGCCATATTCTAGTGTTGAACCTCCACCTTTGCTTCAAAACCTCTTTCATTTTGGTGATCATACCCTTTACATCATCATGCATTTCCTGTGTTCTGTTACCCATTGGATGATAGAAAACCTTATGAACATGGGGACATTTACAAATTTTTCATACAACACAGGCAGTAAGCAAAGTTGCTGAGCTGCGTTGCGCGATAGGGAGACCACAGAAATGTGTCATATCTTCTAAGATATGGTGAATTTCTGCTGTCTCCTAGAACTGGTGCACTCTTTGCTGCCTAGCACCAGCATGGGCACACTTTCAACAAAGGTGCCTGTATTACAGACAGGATTGTTTTGTTCTGGTAGGAAAACATTCCTGCACAAAAAAATCTTTAAAGGCCTTTTCCTCTTTCTATGTGTGCTGCAGAATGCAGCATGCATAAAAAGAGGAAGTGATGAGGAGAAACAGAAAGATTTCTCCTTGTTACACCTAGTTCAGGGAAGTGTAGCATTTTGGTGCAATCTCATCTTTAATCACTTTAGTAAATCAAAGTAATGCAAGGCAGGGCCAGCCGCGGCCCGTGCAGGTAAGAGCAGTGGGGCGGTGGGGCCGGGTGGAGAGGGGATTTCGACAGACGACCTAGAGGGAAAATGAATTATTTATTTAATTTTCCCTCGAGGTCATTTGTCGAAATCCCCCTCCACCAGGCCCCACCGCTCTTACCTGTACGGGCCGCGGCTGGGCAGGGCAATGTACTGGGAAAAATCCCCAACAAAACCATGCAAAACTGATTTGTGTGGTTTTGTAAATCACAAATAAAATTTTCCCCGCTTGCTGACTGACAGCCTTTTTCTTCAAGGCTCCGACTTATCAGATACATTTTCCTACCTTTTCAGTCTCCTCTTTTACTAGATGTACTCTAGAAAGACTGGCCAGGTAGGTCACAGGGGTCAGTCCC
The DNA here is from genome assembly GCA_963921515.1 of Calotriton arnoldi. Classification (NCBI taxonomy): domain Eukaryota; kingdom Metazoa; phylum Chordata; class Amphibia; order Caudata; family Salamandridae; genus Calotriton; species Calotriton arnoldi. The sequence continues at coordinate 904,891 of CAWUFW010007909.1, read as the reverse complement.
TTGCAGGCTGACGACAAGGGGGTCAGTCAGATAAATATACACACACTTTTCTTGGGGACGAGTATATCATTAGCCCCACAAAATCCAACTGGCGAGGTCGGACTCACTCTCTACTGACTGTGGCTGGTATGAACACATGTTCTAAGGCTGCTTTGGCTCGCGGATCACCACTGGTTGTACTCGTATTCTACAATAGCTTCTGTCTTCAACATTTTCAGATACTTATATATTTTTCCTGTGCATTTCATCCAATCAATCAATAAACTGTGTTCGGTTAAAGATCGATAACCATAAAAAGCAACATTTAAAAAAAATGAATGCTTAAAATGTTATCGATAGCTTAAACATCATCCTTACCACTCAAAAGTGGGTAATTAATGTAATAATATATTCATGTGCATGTTTCCACTGCAGTATGAATTTTGATAGTAGAGCTGGTTTAAAACTTTGATTGTGCAGCCCCAGAATTCTCTGAGCGATGGGTGCCCAGTGGGATATTTTACCCCTTCATTAGACTCGCTGTGTGATTTGCTTAGCACCCATCGGGACGGGTAATATTGTTCTTAGTCATTTAGCTGCTTCTGCAGGGCTGTCGATGGATGTCAAAGAATAATCAAGTCAGTATTACGCCATTTTTATTTTTCATCCAATCATACTTAGAAGCCTAGCGGCTGCCCTGCGGGAGGCACAGAGAAGTTTGATGTACCTAGTTGTCATCACAAGGTTTCTGTACATTTGCAGCGTGTTGTTAAATAAATTAGGGCTCACACATAACAGAGAGAAGGGCTACACGGGAGAAACCAGAACTACATGCACGTGTTAAAAATATGTGTTAAAATACATATGTTTGTTTTATTATTAACATGTGACTTATGTTTTCAAATTTTAGGGCCTTATGTACATAGAGCCACAAGTTCTAGGCCGGCTATTTGTGTGTCTCTGATTGCTAGTTGCAATTCCCTGTGACTGGCTAAAAACACAGAGATGGTGGTATGCAAAAAACAAGAGGCCACCAACCACGTGTCTGTTTGCATTTTTTTGGGGGGGACGAAGCAAGTCGCCTTCTGGACCACTGCCTGCTGCTCCCCTTAAGATTGCCTTACACAATTTCCTAATGGAATGTAGTGTAATAAGGACATCTTCCCATTGTGAATGGGTTACAATCTCCTATGAAGAGGAGTCTGTAAATTATCAGTAACTTTTGACCGCAATTGAGGTCACAAACCATTGATACATGTCATTGTGAATCATAATTCGTAGGGAATGCCCCTTTTGAACCCCTTCCTTATTGCAATTCATGGTTAACCCAGATGCCTATTCAGCTTTACCAAATCGCAAGATGTGTTAACTAGCTAGCACAAAGCCATTTTGCTTGTCACATAACCTGTGATTTTCCAAACCGCAGTGTTTGTGACCTTAAAATGCCTTTGCTCAATAGGCCCTAAGGGCCACATGCATCAAACTGTGCATTTGCGATTCCTAAATTGCAATTTTTAAGAAATCGCAATTTAGGAATCGCAAATGCTTATGCATGTTGGAATCGCAAAGAAATTTGCGATTCCTACACATTCCTTATTTGAAACACGCAAATTGCGATTCGCAAGTAAGGAATTGCTTCCCATTCATTCTTATGGGCCTAGAGGCCCATAGGAATCAATGGGAATTGCATGCGCAATTTACGAGTACCAAATAGGTACTCACAAATTGCGCATGCAATTTCAAGGGTGCAAGGGTGCCAAAAGGACACCCTGATGCACCCCTGAAATTGCAATTTCAACACATGTTGCACACACACATGCCCCAAGGACATGGATGTGTGCAACATAGAACTTTGAAAAATGCACTTCTGTGCATTTTTCAAAGTTCTGGCAAATTACCATCAACTTTAAATTGATGGTAATTTGCGTTTCTTAATTGCGAAATCGCAATTTTTTTTGGGTTGTTGCATTGCATTTAGGGAATCGCAATTTGCGATTCCCTAAATGCAATCGCAATTTAAGTAATCACAATTTTAGCGATTACTTAAATAGCGATTTTTTGCATTTGGGATGATGCAATGATGCATCCCAAATGCAAAAATTGCAGTCGCAAAGGGGCAGATTCTGCAAATCTGCCCCTTTGCGACCGCAATTTACAATGATGCATGTGGCCCTTAGTCTTTATTTTTCCTGCTATCCTAATATACATTTTACGTGGACTTGCATCGAGGAATATGGTTGAAGTTCCTTCCTAGGCTTGAAGATTAACTAAACCTATTTTCTGTTCTCAAAATACACTAATTTCAGTTGAAGAAAATATTTCAAGGACTATATATAGTGTATTGATAACTGAATTATAAAGGGAAGACGTTGAGAAGGAGAGAGAGGTAGAACGAGTGAGAGAAAGACAACAAGAGAGAAGTAGCAAGAGAGAAAGGGAGAGGAATTGAGCAAGATAGAGCCATATTGACAGAGAGAACAGGGGGTATTCATGTAGGCTTTTCAAGGCGCTATTTCTATTACACTTGGAAAAGTTGCAATGTAATTCTATATGCATTAGAAGTGATTTGCGAAAGTGAATCAATAGGTACATCTGTGTCTAGGCATTACTTGAATGTGCATAATAGCTGTAAGACATACTGGCATTATGCATAACTAAATACAGGCTGAGTCTGGAAACGTGAGACTACAAAGGGGAGTGTCAAAGAAGTGGCCAAATAAAAGCAGGGCAGATAGGGTAGTCTGGAGCTCACATCCTAGTCATTTTAGGCGTTGCCTGTCTATTTTTCAATTGCCGTGATGGTAAATTACTGAGAATTCTATAATTATCATGAGATGTTCAGTGATGAGCTTCATGCTTGTCTACACTGGTGGAAGCTCAAACATCAAAGTAGGGTTAACAACCAAATTCCCCCAGCCCACCTACAGCGTACATCTCAAGTATTAAGGTAAATTCGAAATGATAACATTTTTGAAAAGTTTAAATTGTATGGATTATATGAATATACAGTGACCTTGGTTCCTGCAGACAGGCCTTTCATAGTTGAGGAAAAAATGGACAAGTTCACATGAAGGGTCGAGATTAAAAATGTTAGACTGGAACTGAACAACTGGAGTTATGCACATCAGTCCTGTGTGTTTATGCCAGATGTTTACAGTGCTCATTCTCGATTGTTTGGCTCCAAACTTGGAACAGTACTACCCTTTGCTCTTTCAGAATTTACTTATCCACACTAAGGTATACAGGAGACCTCTATAAATCTTATTTAGCCTGTTTTGGCTTATAATTAATTCCTTTAAAAAAGCATTGGAATATACAGTTATGCAGATGGGATGAGATTTCAGTTGAATGTGAAATGTTGTAATCTGAGAAGGTCTTGTATAATACGGGCAAGAGTTATATCAATGGAGGACAATGTTAATGTTTGCATCTCAACTTTTCCATTACAAGAAGAAAGGTATCCACCAATAATAATGTCTTCCCTTGCAAGATAAGAAGTCCTCACATCTTGAATACACTGACCAATGAGAATGATCATATTATTTTTTCCAATATGTTATCTATTGCTTTTGCTCTCATGAATAATTAAAGCTTCTGTTAACAGCCAGTAGCCAAACAGTGATTGACAGGTTGCTCTCTTGTTTTCAATCTGATACTTCCTCGGTGTGCTATGGCTTAAGATAATTTTTGATGGTCCAACTTGTTGTCACAAACATCGTTGAGAACGTTTCTAAATGTGTATGTTGAGTGCCAGTTCTTTCTGATATAGGCACAACCACCACCTGAATAGTTTTTTCTAATAGGATCTGACATACAAAGATAATTAAATAATTGATTGAATACTTCAAAATTGAAAAAGTTAAGTGTTTGGTTTATATTTTCAAAGAAGCAGTCACAATGATTTCTTTCTAAAATTTATGTAATCGCCTTATGAGGTGAAATTCACTCGGAGTGCTCAAAATCTATGTCTAGTATTTTTTTTTAGGAATATTAGAGACAAATTCTTAAACATATTCTGAGCTAATAGGTGGGGTTAGTTATCATGGAATTAATTGACTCTGATCATCAGGTCTTATTAACGCCAGGAGGGGTTCAACAACATCAAAGAGACCAGGCCTGTTGTACACTTCATACAAGCATTATTTAATCATTATATACCTCTGGGCGCTGATGCTGAAAATTCTTTTGATAACGTGGTTCAGTAGTATATATTTTAGACTACAAATATGAAATAATACATTTTAGTGAACTGTTACATAATAGTGCATTGGCTTTGTATGACTGCTCAAAAATTAAATGAATTACATATTGCTTTTTTTCAGAAGATATGACTATGTGCAAATATACGGAATACAAGATTTGTTATCATCCTTTTACTTAACCTATATTAGAACTACTTGGAGATCCCATTGAATATAGTGATTTCATTGCAGGTGTTAACTCATAGTGTTATGGATATTTACTTTTTGGTAACTGAGCAACCCTCTGAGTGCCACTGGCAGGGAGGTCACATCAAAACACCCAGGACTTAGATTCCCTCTGGTGCTTACACCAGAGGGATTCCCTTTTGTAGCCCTCTCCCCGGGCTACAAGGAAAATGCTCTCCTGGCAAACGAGGCATTCTATTTTTCCTTATGATGACCAGCGTGCCATGCAAACAGACTTGATCAAATGGCAAAATGAAAACAGCCGGTGCTGAAATCTCCGACTGCTTTTAGTTAGATGAGTGCTCAGTCTCACAAGAACCAATTTGGATAGGAGAGATCCTTTGGGAAGGGAAGACTCTCATTTTTCCATTGGTCCCCCTCCCTAGTGAATCTCTGCTAATGGATTTCAATAGGCAGGGATACATACCACTTGACCACCAGGCAAGTTTAAGGAGTTGGGAGCCACACCCAGCATGGCCAATTTCTCCCACCCAGTGAGGGGCCCTGTCAGCCTTTCAGGACCTCCTTGGGAGGGGCAGTTGCAGAAGTTACCCTCAATCTGCCCAACAGAGGGTATAAAAAGCAGACTGGACTCAAGTGACAACAATTTACATGACTTCAGGTGGAGGTCTCAATATGCCATCCTGTCTTCCTCTGCATGCCGTCACCTTTCAGGGGATGAAGAAAACAGAGCGTAAAAAGGCTATTGAGAGGAAATGATAGAGGATGAGCAAAAGGACTGAAAGGGTAAAAAAAGACATAGAGAAGAGACTGTAAAGCCTGCCTGCAGAGATCTCTCTGTATGCACAAGACCAGAAGCAGAAAAAAGCAGGGATCAATGACACAATATTGATGCACACAATATTTATTCACAAAAATATCAGAATATAAATATTGCACACAAAAATATCGGCATTCCTGTGCTTAACTAAGAAAAACACAAACATTTACAACAAAAATATTGCTGTCATAAATATTGGTTTTTACTAATATTAATAACAAAAATATCAGAAACAAAAATATCTTTACCTTTAAATAAACATATAAGTAGTCAAAAATATCGATTTACACAATATAAATTACTTTAATATTGCCAAAATAATTAAATTATATTTACAAAACATAAAAATAACCTTTTACATTAACAAAATATGAAAATAAACATCAAATAACATCTAAACATATTTTACCAACTTAGGGCCTAATTATGATGTCGGCCGGACGAGCTTCCGACCGACATCATAGCGGAATGGAACTGCCTGACCATAGGTCGGTGGTTCGACTCGCTGTATTTGGATGCGACCGCCCTATGGACAGCCGGAAACTTTATTTTACAATTGCAGCTTGTGCGGCGGGCGGAAATGGCCCGCAGCACAAGCTACAATTGTAAAATGGATGTTTGCAAACATCCCTGCACTGTGTGGCAGGCATCAGGCGTTACCTGCCACAAGGAGCAGGGATATTTAGGGGGGCACCATAGGTGCCCCCCAGGCCCCATAGCAGAGGGCCAGGGGGGAAGGGGGCCCTGCTAGGTGTCCCCAAAGTCACTTTCCACTTGCCTTTTCATGACGGGTGGACCGTCATGAAAGGGCAGGTGGAAAGTGACATCATAATTCCGACGACGGAGCTGAGGCTGGCTCCTCCATCATTATGGGATTATCATTCTGCCTGCCGCTCTGACGGTCTCTGTGAGCCCCTCCCCCCACAGGTTTCCCTCCGACTGCATGTATTGTAATAAGGTGGTCAGAGGGAAACCATTGTGTCAGGGGGAAAGCCTCCGACTAGCTGTCCAATGTCTTTCTGCCTGACATCGTAAATGGGTCCTTAATAAACATATAACATTACTAAAATAAACATAAATCACCCTAAATAAAAATAGAACTAAATCTATCCCAAATTCAATTACAAAAAATATGCGTAATACCTACAAACATTTAAACAACATTTAGAACATGTATATATGTATATATATATATATATATATATATATATATATATATAAATATATTATCTACTGGCGGTCGCCAGTAGATAGTTATAGTTAGGACCTATTTTCCATAGGAAATCTAGCGACATTCTATTTGAAATAACTCTCTTGCCGGTTGACGAATCTTCGCAAAATTTTCAAACTTTATGTCCCGCTCCGGTCCGCTCCTACCCTGAAAGTTTCGGGGTGATTCGTCAAGCGGGGGCCGAGAAAAAGGGGGGTCCCAAAACGTGTTTTCCCCATTCATTTTCCCATAGGAAACTTTAGACACGGCTACAGCCTGAACTGCTGAACGGAATTACACCAAATTTGGCAAAGAGGTAGTTCTTGGTTCAGAAAGAACCCTTTTTGTTAAATGGTGTAAATCCGTTCAGTAGTTCCTGAGAAAATCAAAAGTTAAGTCACATATATATCTATGGCCGAGTAGGGTCCGCGTACCCTCCCGACCACGAGCTGCATGCTAATTGGCTGTCAAGTGGCTGTCAACACTCCAAATCAGGAAGTGTTGGCAGCCATTTTGTCCTCGGTAGAACCGAGGGACAGAAACAAGTGCGCAAAGCGCAAAAGGGGGCAGGGTAGAAACACCCTGACCCCTAGGTCTGGTTAGGGGTCCCACAAGGACCCCCTGGGCAGAAAAAAGCATTTTTTTTTTTAAATCGGCAGGATGCGCTCAGGGTGCGCGGATCCTGGCGATTAGAAAAATAACCCAGAAGAAACAAGTGCGCAAAACGTACAAAGGGGGCAGGGTAGAAACACCCTGACCCCTAGGTCTGCTCAGGGGTCCCTCAAGGACCCCTGGGCAGAAAAAGCATTTTTAAAAAAAAATCAGCGAGATGCGCTCAGGGTGCGCGGATCCTGCTGAAAGAAAAACGAAGCGCGGTCTCCGCGCTTTGTTGTTAATTGGCCCCGGGTGGGCCAAGTCCCGGGGCATGCAGGGTTTCTTTTTAATATGTGGGGGCCTCTAAGGCTCCCCAAGCCCCGGGGACCGTCACCCCCGGGGCTTAAAAAATAATGGTGCGGGAGGGCTCTTTGCCCTCCCGCTGCCTCGGGACCGCCACCTCCCCGGGGCTTCTTTTTTAAAAATGTTGACCTGTGTGGGGGGCTCCAGCCCCCACACGCCCCGGGACCGCCACCTCCCGGGGCACTAAAGATTTGAATATGGGGGTCCGTTATGGACCCCAAAGCCCGGGGACCACCACCTCCCGGGGCTGTGCACTGGATGGGAGGGGGCCGCGCGGCCCCCTCCTGGAGCCCTTGATGGCCCTGGGGACTGCCACCCCCAGGGCCGGCTCCTGCAGTGTCCCGGGGTGCCTACCCCGGGACACTGTAGTTTGCTATGACAGGACGGGAGCCTCGCGGCTCCCGTCCTGTCATAGCAAACTTGGTTTGCATTTTGAATGAGAGAGCAGGAAACCTGCTCTCTCTTTCAAAATGCAAACTAACTTTTCCACATGGGGAGCAGCATGTTAGCTGCTCCCCATGTGGAAAGCAATGCCGGCTCCCGTAGGACACGGGGAGCCGGCGGGACTGTGGGGGATTGGGGACCCCCACAGTCCCCAACCAGAGGCCAGGCCCCGGGGATGGGGTCCCCGGGGCCATAAGTGGCCAGGGAGGGGGCCACGCAGCCCCCCTCCCCAAATTATAAAAAATTTAAAAAAAAAAAGGTCAAGGCTGGCCCCGGGGGATGGGGTCCGCGGGGCCTTATATGGCCTGAGGAGGGGGGCCACGCAGCCCCCCTCCAAATTAAAAAAAATAAAAATTGAGGGCATGCCCCGGGGGATGGGGTCCCTGGGGCCAATACAGGCCCAGGGAAGGGGGCCACGCAGCCCCCCTCCCAATCAAAAAAAAAAAGACCGGCATCGTGCTGGAGGCCCCGCCCCCCTCCCTGCAGCAGTCTGCAAACGCGCCCCTGGCGCGTTTTGAGAAGGGAAGTAATTCCCCTTGAATACTGGGGGTCCCTGGGGCAAACTAGCCCACCAGGAACCTCCAGTATGCACCAGGGGCTGCGTTGCAGAGAGGTGTACAGAGGCCACGCCCCTTTACACCTCTCTGCAACGCAGCTCTGTGGCGCTTTTGGAAGTACATGGTGGGCTAGTTGGACTCCAGGGACCCTCAGGATTCAAGGGGACTTAATCCCCCAACTTAAAACGCGCCACGGGGCGCGTTTGCACAGTGGTGAAGGGAGGGGGCGGGGCTTCAGGTGACATGTGTGCAAACAGGCCCCGTGGCGTGTTTTAAGATGGGGAATTAAATCCCCTTCAATCCTGAGGGTCCCTGGGGGCCAACTAGCCCAACAGGTATGTCCAGAAAGCGCCACAGAGCTGCGTTGCAGAGAGGTGTAAAAGGGTGTGGCCTCTGTACACGTCTCTGCAACGCAGCCCCTGGCGCATACTGGAGGTTCCTGGTGGGCTAGTTGGCCCCAGGGACCCTCATGATTCAAGGGGACTTAATCCCACAACTTAAAACGCGCCACGGGCGCGTTTGCACAGATGTCACCTCAGGCCCTGCCCCTCCCTTCACCATTATGCAAATATTCCTCTAAAATCAGCCGAACTACGAATTCCGATTTACTCACCTGTTATCAGGAGAGAACCCAGTGCTGCATCTTTTAGCCCAGCACTGATCCTGAAAAGTAATTTTAACCGTACTTACCAGTAACTTGAATTTCCTTCCATAGGATATCATTGCCTGCTTTTTGCTGAAAAAGTTTCTAAGTGTCGATTTTTGAAACATACAAATATTCCTCTAAAATCAACCGAACTACGAATTCCGATTTACTCACCTGTTATCAGGAGAGACCTCAGTGCTGCATCTTTCAGCCCAGTACTGATCCTGAAAAGTAATTTTAACCGTACTTACCAGTAACTTGAATTTCCTTCCATAGGATATCATTGACTGGTTTCACTTGGAAATTCTTCTAAGTGTGCAGTTTTGGAACTTTATAATATTCCTCTAAAATCAGCCGAAATACGGATTCCGATTTACTCACCTGTTATCAGGAGAGACCTCAGTGCTGCATCTTTCATCCCAGTACTGATCCTGAAAAGTAATTTTAACCGTACTTACCAGCAACTTGAATTCCTTCCATAGGCTAACATTGACTGGTTTCACTTGGAAATTCTTCTAAGTGTGGAGTTTTGGAACTTTATAATATTCCTCTAAAATCAACCGAACTACGAATTCCGATTTACTCACCTGTTATAAGGAGAGAACCCAGTGCTGCATCTTTTAGCCCAGCACTGACCCTGAAAAGTAATTCTAACCGTACTTACCAGTAACTTATATTTCCATCCATAGGAATCCATTGTCTGGTTTTCAGCAGAAAAGTTTCAAAGTGTCGATTTTCACAAATTACAAATATTCCTTAAAAATCGCCTGTATGACTTAAACGCATTCTTTCAACTGTTTACAGGAGATGCACCAGTGCTGGATCCAGGATCCAACACTGAGTAAGAAAAAGTAACGATAACACTACTTACCTGCTAAGTGAATTTCCTCCCATAGGATAACATTGGTGATTCTATGTGAAAAAGTTTCTAAGTGTCAACTTTTAAAATACAATAATATTCCTTAAAAATCACTACTGTAACCAAAACGCTTTTACTCAACTGTTTACAGGAGATGTCCCAGGACTGAATCTAGGATCCAGTCCTGTGGTTAGAAAAGTAATCCATAAAGTAACTAATTGCATTTAACTAGAAATTCACATTCAGCTCAATGTTGCATTGTGTTTGAAATTGTGTTGCCCGTTGCAACAACTGTAACTACTGTACTTAAAACTCTATTGCCTATTTGCAAACTATTTAAACTAAAGTAATTCATTCAGAGAAAGTATATTTTGTAATGTAATGTATAATGTAATTACAATGTAATTTAATAAATAAAATATCTAAAAATAAATAGTTTTAAAAAATGTAGTAAATCAGTATCAAAAAATAAATATAACAATTAATACATTTAAAAATTGTCATTTACAAAACCTTTGAAATTCACTGAAAAAACCATAGGTTTTGGGGCGTTATAGTTAGAAATTAGCATTTAAAAAACCTTTGAAATTCACAGAAAAAACCATAGGTTTCAGACACGTTATAGTTAGAAATTAGCATTTAAAAACCTTTGAAATTCACTGTAAAAACCATAGGTTTTAGGGACAGTTATAGTTAGTTGGACATTTCACTCGTACAAAACCTGTGAAATTCCCCGTTATAGTTAGTTCAGCTAACTATAACTCGCGCCTCACAATGCACTGCTGATGACGTCACATATTACATCATGCATGACATGGTCAGTGACATCACTGATGACATCACTGATGACATCTCAAATGACATCACTGATGACATCATCCACGTGATAATCTGATGCACCTCCTCACACCCTAATATAACCTTTGATACACCCACTCTAAATTACAGACTGCCATTCGCAAAACCATAGACACTCCAACACCAATAACTACATACCCACTCACTGATTCTTAGGTCTACACACACACATCCACTCACTCACCCGTACAGTCACTCATACTTATGGTCACTCAGTACAGGACTATCATATGCACTCTTACTCCTATATAGACACTCAAACACCGCCACTCATCCATAGAGGTACTCACACACCTAGTCAGTCATGCAAATAATTAAACACACTGCCATTTACTCACCTATACAGTTATACACACACCAGCTCACTTAATCATACAAATACTAGCACATTGTTACGCTCTTATACAATCACTGATACAAGCACACACTCATCCATACAGCCACTATCACAATCACTCACTCTCGCTAATAGCTATTTATATACTCCAACACACATATATACTGCCTTTCACATATGTAGTTACTCACACATGTACCACTGGGACATACATTCACTCACTAACACACTCTTACACACACTTACCCACCCATACAGTCTATCACAGATGCACTCTTGAAACCATCCACCCAGTGAATCACCCACTCACACATCTATGCACAGAGTCGCACACACCCCTCCCACACAAACACTCAGGCACCCATACAGATACTCAGACAACCATTCAATAACTCATATACACACTCATGTAGCTATTCACAAACACATGCAGCCACTTACACAGCAACAGACAGACGGATACAGACATTCACCCAGTTTAGTCACTAACCCATGCATTCAGTAAGATACGTTAAATCACTCACTTATAGAGTCAGTCACGCACCTACTAAATCATCCATACAGACACTTATACACCCACTCATTCTTCAATACGTCTTTTCCTATATATATTAAAAATATTTAAACTTTACAGAAACACACAGTCACTGCATGATGTCAACAGTGATGTCATTTGAGATGTCATCAGTGATGTCATCAGTGATGTCACTGACCATGTCATGAGTGATGTAATATGTGACGTCCTCAGCAGTGCATTGCGGGGCGCGAGTTATAGTTAGCTGAACTAACTATAACGGGGGAATTTCACGGGTTTTGTACGAGTGAAATGTCCAACTAACTATAACTGTCCCTAAAACCTATGGTTTTTTCAGTGAATATATATATATATATATATATATATATATAGGTGTATATATATATATATATATATATATATATACACACACACACACACACACATACACATAAAATAAAGGCTAAATTATCTAAGTACGTATTAAACATTATAAAACAAACATTAATTAGTTAATTAGCGTTCAACATAAAAGGACATGACTGAAAATATGTCAAACCTAAAGAAAAGTAGCCAATAACAATTGACCAAAAACAAACTTAACCAGTAAAATCACACAACAAATTAAACCAACAATATAAAAGACACCTAAAATTACTAGTCAAAAAACTGCAAAAGTTGCAAGAAGAGGAGACTCTGCTGAATTTTCAAACCAGAACTTGAAAACAGAAGTGGAAATATATATGCAACTACATTGCAAAGTAAGTAAAATATATATTTAAGCTAAAACATAAAATTAAAGTTAAAAAATTCAAATAACAAGTACCTTACAAAAGAATCTGCTACTTGTATATCTGTACATGTAGTTACTATTAAGAAATTACTGCAGGATCGAGAAACTGCTAATCTGCTGAAAAATAAAAACAGTCACATAGTTGGAAAAAGACATATCAAAAGTAAGTAAATTAAAATTATTACTAAACAGGAACTCACTCTAAAATATTAAAAAATAAACCTGACTAGCTCAGCCCCCATTACCTATCAACAAACCAACAGAAAAGAAACCACCTGCTCCACATTACAAACCCTCAACGGAAAATCTGCAAAGAAAGTGAGCAACATCTAGCAAGAACATACATGTAAGTATAAAGCAGAAAAACAGATGCATAATTTTGTATGTGAATAACAAACTTATTATATATTTTACAACTGTAATAATTTATACTATTACACTGGCGCTTGGCTGAGCCAGCGACCAAGATGGTCGCACAGCATTGAAGCTCCGGCGAGCATCACCCAACTAACCGCTACATCGAGCAAATACCAGCCTCAATATGGCCCATTTACTGTCAATGCATTTGTTTTACTACATTAAGGGTGAAATTTGCTGCCATCATTCCCACTGGCGGCCTCTAGCTGACCAGTTCTTTAAATGTTGCCTGTCGCGGCCTGACGTGGCCTTCGGAGGCCCCGTGGGTGAGCCTGAGGGTGGGGTCACGGTGTGGCTGCTAGCGACAGCAGATGTTCCCCACAGCACTCTTCATGAACAGACTGGACCCACCGGGATGTGCCCATCCTGAATGCTGCTCCTCAGCGCAGTGGATCTTGATGCTGATCGCTTGAACCCAACCACTGTGCGGTGAGTCCCAGGCACACAGCCTACATTTGGGCTCACTGCAGGCCCGTAGCTATTTCGATGACTCTCTCCAGATCCCACTATGCCAGAGAGTCCCGATGAGACCATCCATGCCCTGGTATCGAAGGTTGGGGCCATTGATTGTTGCGATGGCAGCCCGGGTGGGCACTGTGTGTGATCTGGGGGCACAACCTGAACCTTCTATTTCTCCTTGCAGCTTGGACCCAGCCCTCCCCTCATCACCGCGGTGGCAGTGCGAGCTTTTGTACACCCGGTGGCTGGGGCCGATATTGTGCATCTTACACCCCCGCTCTGTCCTATGCGGCCGCATCTGCCTGTGCTGCCTTTTGGTTGGTTGCGGCAAATATGCGATGTTACATCGCATGTGCTACAATGCATGCGATTACAATGCGGTCGTTACCACGACCGCGTTTTTACAATGCAAGCCATTACATCACAAGTCTACGACTTGCTGTAGTGGGCGCGCTGGACTTAGGAATAGTATAATTTACTATTCCAACTCCAGCATGTGCAAAAGTAGGGAAGATGTTGGAATAGTAAATTATACTATTCCTTAGTTTAGTACGCCCCCTACAGCAAGTCATAGAAACGACTTGCGATGTAATGGCTTGCATTGTAACAATGCGGTCGTTGTGTTACGACCGCGTTGTAATCGCATGCATTGTAGCGCATGCAATGTAAACGCTGTTTCCCGTTCCGGTGGGCCCTGCCCCAGGTGCCTCTGGACAGCCTACTCCATATCCTACGCTTTCAAATCACCTGCCTCTGCTGCCCTGCCTACTGGGCTGCTTTGGAGTTGCTCTCATCTGTTTTCTGCCACTGGGGTCATTGCCCTGGAATCCCTGGTTCAGAGCAGCTTCCCCGCTCCCCCGCATGTGATTATCAATTAGTGACTTACAATGAACTTACTCTGCTATTGTGACATCCACGATTTTTTCACCCTATGCAACTTTAAAAGTTACCCTTTCCACCACTGGAACTGTTCCACATTGCTTAATTAAGCTGGTTGCAATTATCTGCATTTTGGACTGGTCCTGTCTATTGTCTTTAACTTTTTTCACCACTGGTTCTGCTTTCCTGACTAGTCCTTGACCCTACGTCACTGTGTTCTGGATTGCTGAAATCCCGCATCGCTGCATAGTGTGCTGCCTCCATCATTCAATTCAGAGCTTGATTGCTATTTGGCCTCCCCCCTTGCTTCCTTTGATGAATACTGTGTGCACTAATAACACACCCATCGCTGCTGCAATGGGGTGTGGTATCCTAAACAGAAACAACTCACCTTTGAACCAGCCAGACCTCCGCGCTGCTATCATTTGTCCCCCAGTTCTGGCGAGGCTTTGGAGCACAGAATGACTGATACCCCTCTTAATCATGTCTTAGCTCTGGGCAGGCTTCAAGGCAATTGATTCCAAATTTGATACCCTAACATATCCTAGACTTCATGGCTGAGTGCCTGGAGCACCACAGTGCTAGAATTGAGGGAGCACAGGATTTCGGAGATTGAGGACGGCAATGTTGTAGTACTGAAACATCTTGAGTGTGTTGAACACATTCTAAAAACCACAGCTGCAAAGAATGAAGACTTGGAGGCCAGATCCCACCACAACAACATCCCCATAGATGGCGTACCAGAATCCACTAATACTGGATGCATGGATGTCTTTGTGGAACATTTACTAATGGAAATTTTTGACAGGAAGTACCTTTGTGGTTGAGAGGCCACACCAAACCCTTGGACCCTGGCCGAAGCCTGGAGCATCTCCAAGGCAGATTATCACCAGTATTCTCAACTTTAGCGACCTTGCACTGCACCTGGCTCATGACAAGGGTCCGTTACAATATCAGGGCTCCTCTGTTTCACTCTTTCCAGACTATACATCAATGGTCCAGAAGGCCTGTCACAACATTACAGATGTCAAACGTTCTCTTCAGGAACTCAGACTGAAATATGGGATGCTTTACCCAGCACGTCTCCGTGTGGAACTGGATGGCCGTCATCACATTTTCAATACCCCTGCGTATGCTGCGCAGTTCTGCAAGAAACACTCATCTGGGCGATCCCCCTCTGCTGGAAGTCCCAATGCTGATGCTCCTGCTGACTTGTCTCCTGCTCAACCTGGTTCTCACTCATCTTAGAGTGTTTCTCATATTTTCTGATACATCTGTATGGTCGCCCCCAGATGGCTCTTAAACTATAGCTCCTTCACCTAATATGTGAATACCTTTCAACCCACATTGCAATTGCTTTTTCTAATTAACTTTTCTGTTTGGTATCATGCTCGATATCCTATCACTTTACTATACACATTGTTTAGTGGGCCTTGCTCCCCAGACGTTGTCACCCTGTGAGATATATACCACTATGTTTGTGTTTTTGTTTTTTGATGGGGCTACTTGGGGTCTGCGGGTATAGTTCTTTTTTATTTATTTTATTTTTTTTTAATTAAATTTTTATTGAAAATACAAAATAAAACAGAGACATAGCATTCTTGCAGTTTCAGGTATCAATTACAGTTTTCCACAGTGCAAGCCAGTTCCAGCAGCCTGTGATGTAGTGTATCCTTTATAATCACTAAATAGAGCACAGCAAAAAGAATTTACATTACATCTCAATGTAGGCCCCCCCCTATATCTTCAACTGAATCAGCAGTATCAACAGCGGACCCCAAAGCCAGGCCCCATACATAATCCCACCCCGAGCCAGAGTACCTGCATTTCGTACAGACGCGTTATGATTCAGGGGTATTGGCACTATCTGCATCGTTTGTCTTGGTAAGTAAATAAGGGGTCGATTACGATGGCGGTCGGAAAAACATACCGACCGCCATGGTAGCGGCAAAAAACCGCCCGCATGGCCACCGGGAAAAACGCCGCACACATTACGATGAACCGCCACAATAATCCGTCCGCGGCGGCGGGAGACAACGAAAAACCGCCCGCACACGCCGGACCAGCTCAAAATCCGACCGCAACGGCCGGATACTCAGCGGAAAAGTCAAGAACCGCCGCCATGCACACGGAGTAACCGCCCGTGACATTATGACATCCCCGCTACCACCATGGTACCCACCTATGAATCCGACCGCATCGTGCGCGAACAGTGACGAATCCGATAGGCGGCGGAAGGGCCGAGGCATAGCCACCGCTGCCGAGGAACCGCTGCGGAGGAACCACAAAAAAAATGGCGGACGTTGAAAAAAAAAAGAAAAAAAAAGAATCCAATGCACACACTGAAGTAGACCTGTCCCAACACAAACCAAAAGTGCCCAATGACAACAGCCCCAGAAATTCAAAATAACCAATCACAGGACAACACACACAACACACCTGACAGCAACATACCAGCTTGCCACACCCCCATAGCCGAGCATAAAACCAGCCCCTCCCTGACCACAATCCTTTGCTACACTCCACAACTGAAGGTCCCAACCCCAGAGAACAAAGGAGAGGCAAACCTGCACACAGCACCACCACAACACACACACCACCTACACCACCCACAACACCCACAACACCCACACAACTGCACCACAGAACATCTGCACAGCACACACCATGGCACCACACAAAATGCCAAAATTCACTGATGCAGAGCTTGCAGTCATGGTAGATGAGATAATAAGAGTTGAACCACAACTCTATGGCAACATGGTCCAACACACCCCATTAGCCACAAGAACCCAAATGTGGGTGAGGATAGTCAATAAGGTCAATGCAGTAGGGACCACCCCCGCAACAAGCAGGAAATACAGAAGCGGTGGTATGACCTGAAGACCGTGGTGAAGAGGAAGAGGGCCAAGAACCGTCAGCTGGCTGACGGGACTGGTGGAGGCACTCCCATCCCACCCAAACCATACAGTCCGTGGGAGGAGAAGGTCCTTGGAATCCTACATCCAGAGAGTCTTGAAGGAATCCGCGGGGGACTGGAAGCTGGTAAGTACAAACCAATGTATAACATCACATTGCCATGTACCGTCTTGCACAATTTCAAACCTACAACCCCTAGGCCAAAGGACATTCGTCTGACCCACAATACCCAAAACAGGTCACACAGATGTAAGCACCACTCAACCTGAAAAAGCACAAAGCTAAACAAAACCAACTGGGATGCATGTGTACAGACAAAAAGCACTACAACACACACCAGGCCCCCATCTCCCACCCCTCAGCAGGATGGAGCACCACACCCAGAAGCATGTGTCAGCCATTGAACGCTCCCCCACCACCTAACAGGTAGGTAGCCATCTTCACAGGGTTGGGGAATGTGTATCTGGAGGCAGCACTACAACTCCCAACAGGCCCCCTCTCCCACCCCTCAGCAGGATGGAGCACCCCACCCAGAAGCATGTGTCAGCCATTGAACGCTCCCCCACCACCTAACAGGTAGGTAGCCATCTTCACAGGGTTGGGGAATGTGTATCTGGAGGCAGCACTACAACTCCCAACAGGCCCCCCTCTCCCACCCCTCAGCAGGATGGAGCACCCCACCCAGAAGCATGTGTCAGCCATTGAACGCTCCCCCACCACCTAACAGGTAGGTAGCCATCTTCACAGGGATGGGGAATGTGTATCTGGAGGCAGCACTACAACACACAACAGGCCCCCCTCTCCCACCGCTCAGCAGGATGGAGCACCCCACCCAGAAGCATGTGTCAGCCATTGAACGCTCCCCCACCACCTAACAGGTAGGTAGCCATCTTCACAGGGTTGGGGAATGTGTATCTGGAGGCAGCACTACAACTCCCAACAGGCCCCCTCTCCCACCCCTCAGCAGGATGGAGCACCCCACCCAGAAGCATGTGTCAGCCATTGAACGCTCCCCCACCACCTAACAGGTAGGTAGCCATCTTCACAGGGTTGGGGAATGTGTATCTGGAGGCAGCACTACAACTCCCAACAGGCCCCCTCTCCCACCCCTCAGCAGGATGGAGCACCCCACCCAGAAGCATGTGTCAGCCATTGAACGCTCCCCACCACCTAACAGGTAGGTAGCCATCTTCACAGGGTTGGGGAATGTGTATCTGGAGGCAGCACTACAACTCCCAACAGGCCCTCCTCTCCCACCCCTCAGCAGGATGGAGCACCCCACCCAGAAGCATGTGTCAGCCATTGAACGCTCCCCCACCACCTAACAGGTAGGTAGCCATCTTCACAGGGATGGGGAATGTGTATCTGGAGGCAGCACTACAACACACAACAGGCCCCCCTCTCCCACCCCTCAGCAGGATGGAGCACCCCACCCAGAAGCATGTGTCAGCCATTGAACGCTCCCCCACCACCTAACAGGTAGGTAGCCATCTTCACAGGGTTGGGGAATGTGTATCTGGAGGCAGCACTACAACACACAACAGGCCCCCCTCTCCCACCCCTCAGCAGGATGGGGCACCCCACCCAGAAGCATGTGTCTGTAAGTAAAAACCAAAGTGACACTGCACAGGTAATCAGACAGTGCATGCACACCACCATCACTCAACAAAAGCATTGGGAGACATGACAACATGAGGCTCTACTTCACCCAAAAATAGAAAAGTAAAGCACAGCCATTGACAGGATGCAGACAGCTCAGCGTACGTAACTGTGACAGAAACAGAACTGTGACTCTCAACAAATATGTCCAAGAAAACGGGCCTCTGACATGCATCACCCAGACTTCCCTCTGTAGCGTACATGGGTGCTGATCATGAAGGACCATGGGAAAACCAAACTAGCATGGTCTGCTGTATAAAGAAATACAAGCACAGGACATGTCAACGGTATGCATGTGATGACAATGGCTAGTCCATGCACACAGGTAATGTCTGCCAGGCAGAGTGATCAGCAAAGATGCTGAACATCAACTTGTAGTCATGCCAGTTGTCAGATGACAACCTCACATTGAAATCACCAATACTAGACGTGTGGCATTCTAACCAATCACAGGTCACACCATTGTGAAATGATGAATGTAACTCCACTTCATGGCATGAGGCACATCACTGTGCAGACATACAATGTGTGAAAAAGGCAAATGTGTGTAGCATAACATGTAAATAAGAGACATCAAACACAGCAACCCTGAGGTGTGTAAGGCAATTACCATCTACTTCCTGTCCCACAGGTGACCAACAACTGACTGCAGAGGACGACAACCTCAACCAGCACAGCCAGTCACCAGCTCCCGAACATCTCCCCTCGGATGCAGACTCCCTGGATAATGAGGAGGAGGAGGACCAACCCGGACCATCTGGTGTGACAGGGCGGAATGTGTCCCAGGACCCCACAGCCCCACCACCCTCAGCAACAACAACAACGCAGAGCCCTGCTGCAACGACCTGTGCCACCACCACCACCTCCACCACCACTACCACTACCACTGCTGCCTGCAACACTCGCCCTGCTCCACAGGCCAACCAGATCACAACAACTGCGGAGGCACGGGAGAGTAGGCCGGTGCCCACAGGAGGGAGGCAACAGGGCCGTGACAGCAGGCCAGGTGTGAGGACAAGGCTGACCCAAAGGGAAGAAGACCCTGCCACAGAATCACTGGCACACATTCACAGAGTTGTGGCGGCCTATGAACATGCCCAGGGACAGTTGAGGCAGGCTCAGCAGGATGCCCGTGAGCAACAACAGATGCTGCGCTCAATTGACAACCGCATGGGCCAACTCGTGGCCTGCATGGGCCAAATCAGGGACCTCCTGGGCCAGCTAGTGGAGGTCCTCAGGGACAGGCATGCGGCACCGCCAACACCGACAGCTCCCTCCGTTGTGCCGCAGGATGACAGACCCCCACCCTCCCCTGCGTCCAGCGAGCATGGGGACTCATCAGACACCACTGGCCATGCACCTGTGTCCCCCCCCTGCCAAAAGAGCAAGGGGCCGCCTGAAAAAATCATTGGGAGCATCCCGTGGCAAAGCACCTGGCAAAAGCCAGTCAAGTAGCCAGCCATGATGGCACCCCTCTTCACCCTGCTGTGTACCCTGCAGACTGTCCCCACACACAATGGCGTGGGAATGGCAAATGACTGTTGGACTGTGTTGCCATACTGATCTAGTGTATACTCTATTGTCTCATCTACCATCACTGACAAATCTGTTATTCACCATTCACAAATCTGTCAATATCCACATCTACATCACATGTATCCACTGTAAATAAACACTAATAACGCACCAATTTAGTTGTCACTGTTCCATGTTCATCACAGTATGTTAACTCACACCCATGATTACAATGTCACAGGAGCAGGGATACTCCGCAGGCAAGTAGAGGCTGAAGGGACCCAGGAAAACACAACAGAACATCAGTTGCTACTCAGGTGGTGGACTAACAACCATCACACAACACAGCACATCAAGGTACGACAATCTGCACATGTCACAAGGAGCAACTGTACCAACATAGACATCAAGTAGCTGTATCAAAAGATCCCTTGCCATACACACCTGCAGCCAGCACTGACTCAGCAACATGCTGTAGTCACAAAACTCACATACACATATTCACCAAGCACAACATCATCAGACAACAGCCAGTATTGACATTGCCACTGACCATCAAGTGAAGTAGTTGTTGATGAGCTGCTGACGCTTGTCCAACACCTTCCTCCTCTCCACTATCCTCGTCACTTGACGTTTGGGTGTTTGCAGGTGGGGGCTGTGGCTGGTCATCATCATCCTGGATTAAGGGGATCCCCTTCCGCACGGCCAGGTTGTGTAGCATGCAGCATGCTACCACTATCTGACACACCTTGACGGGTGAGTACTGCAGAGCCCCTCCGGTCTTGTCGAGGCATCGAAAACGCGATTTCAGGAGTCCAAATGTTCGCTCAATGACCCGACGTGTCCTCCCATGGGCATTGTTGTAGCGCACTTCAGCTGGTGTCCTGGGATTGCAAAGTGGACTCAGCAACCAAGGTCCGTTGGGATATGCAGAGTCACCTAAGTGTGAAAGACACATACAGATTGAGTGTCTGACATGTGTCCGAGGACAGCATGGCACACAAACAGCACACGACTCGACCCTTTGTACTCACCCACAATCCATGCCCGCTCCAGCACCAGATTGGCCATCAGCTGTGGTAAAATGCTGTTGCGCATTATGTGTGAATCGTGGGCTGAACCTGGAAACTTTGCACAGACGTGTGAGATGACCATATCTGCCTGGCACACCACCTGCACATTGATGGAATGATAATGTTTCCTATTTCGGTAAATATGCTCCCGTGCATGGGGTGGAATCAGGGAAACATGTGTGCCATCTATTGCACCAACTACATTAGGAACATGTCCAAGTGCATAAAATTCGCCCTTCACATCCGCCAACTCATGCCGCCTGGGGAAATGTATGAATTGGTCCCTGTGTTGCATCATAGCCAACAGGACATCACGTAGCACCATGCTGAATGTTGGTTGGGACATCCCCCTGCAATGCCCACAGTTTGCTGGAAGGATCCCGTAGCCACGAAATGTAGGAATGCCATCACCTTTGCCGTTGGCGTGAGTGCTGTTGGGTATGTCCTGCGTGGAAGCAGGTGTGGCTCCAATAGTGCACAAAGTTCCAGGAGGTTTGTCCGATCCAGACGGAATCGCCTTATGATGTCGGTATCCTCCATGTTAGCCAGCAGGGTGAAGGTACGAAACACATTAGGTCGCCTCCTAGGTGAGATGAAAGGGGACACGTCATAGCAACATAAATTAGGATGTGCACAAATTCATAAAGTCTGTCCTGTCACGGCGCTAACATTGACTGTCATCCCTGAAAGCACACAGTGCAATTCAGTGTTGTCCCAACATGAGACAGATTAATTGTACAACTGTCATGGATGTGCACAGTCAGTAGACACAATACGAACACTGTCTATGTGAATGCCAAGAGTCACATATCGAGCTGAGGTGGACTCAGCCTTGGGTGTACATGACACAGGACATGTGTGAAGCAGAGACAATGCTGGCTTCCACGTTGCTGCTGTACCTGCCACACCTCCTTGGCCAATAATTGCAGGGGACACATCAACAACACAATGTGGATTGATCATTGGGATTGTCTTTGTACTCAGTGCCACTTCAAACACACTCAAATTCAATGACATTCACA
This sequence comes from Calotriton arnoldi, assembly GCA_963921515.1. Classification (NCBI taxonomy): domain Eukaryota; kingdom Metazoa; phylum Chordata; class Amphibia; order Caudata; family Salamandridae; genus Calotriton; species Calotriton arnoldi. The sequence goes on along the minus strand of CAWUFW010007909.1, from coordinate 882,586 downwards.
TCCCAAACCCATACATGTGCCAATGTCATCAGTACACAGGCCATATCTGCTGCTGACTTGAATACAAAGTCGGACAGTGACAGATGATGTCACGCCTGTGCAGAGTATGTGTACCACTGTAACAGGCCACCATTACCCCACTGCCCAATACTCTCTACAAGCACACAGATAGCCAATGTGGCACACATTAACAATAGATGAGGGACGTGATCAGCAGGGCCTGTATGCACCCTTAATCTTCCCCCATTTTGGACATTTACATGCAGCATCAAGGAGGGACTGCCCAAGGACACATGTGCACCACAACACATACCATGGTGATACACATCCAGCTGTTTCAAGACACAACAGTGCCACAACACAAACATACAACACTACATGGACAATGCCAAGCCAGTATGCCAACAAGTCTACGCATGAACAGACTGTATGCATTACATATGGACAACTGGCTCAGACACCTGACAACAGTGGATGTAATTTTACACCACATGTCCCAAGGGACATGCATCCTGACCCTCATTCCACACAGGCTGTCAGGCCCAACACAGCATACAATCAATATCACACATCTAACAAACATGCTGGCTGTGCATGAGTAGTGGGACACTGGTACCTCACATTGACCAAATGTCGGAGTTGGATGAGTGTCACAGGCACAACAGTCAAGGTACATCTCACCTGTCTTGGGTGCCCACACCATCCTGATACACCAGCAGATGTGATCCACCCACACAGTGCTGGAATAGATGGTGAGCAAGGATGGCTAGCACCCCATAGCATGCACATACACTAGTGTTGGTGGCAACACACTGCACACGTGTGCCACTTGTGCTGACCATCCAACATTGCAGACAATTCCCGCTAATCAGTGCACACACATTGCACGGGCAAAACTGGACACCCATAGCCTGTGGACAAATGTCGCATACTATATTCCATACAGTTAGCACAATCCACAACCGTGCATGCAGTCCATCTGCCAACGCAACATTCCTGATGTGAACAATGGACATGCACTGGTGGCAGGTGAGTAGCACCGGAACACAGCACAACACTCAAAAACATAGTGTAGCTAAGCACCATTGTTGAAATGTACATGTCACTGATTCACATACAACAGTCCAAACAACATGAGCACAGACCTGACACTACCACATAGGTCCCTGTGGTTACAGGTGGCAGACATGTAGCAAAGACATCTGCTCTGGCCGTCTACCCAAGTGACAAACAATAATAATGCAACGGATGCCAGGTGTGGTGCTGAAGTACTCGTCATCCTTTAGCAGGTCGAGCCCCCCTGTACATGTGGACATACACTGCAGGAGTTGCCAGTGTGTACAAAGACATAACATGCGGCATGTAATTGGTCTTAGCAATAACACAACAGGGTGACATCTGTTTCCAATGATGACAGTCATGCTGAATGAATGAGTTCATCTGGGTTTTCAGTGTAACACATGGGCTCAGGTGTGAGATAGTGGTCAGCATGGGTGGCAGATACGACATTGTGTGTAAATATTGATCGACATAATGGAGTACAGTGTTCCATTTGGTGTGAGACGTTACACAGTGGCTGACATTTGTGACATGAGACCATATCAATGTTATCCAGTGCCATGTGCCACTGTACGTATCCACTGTGTGTAGCACAGTAATGACCATTGATCCACACACAACAAGAACTGTCCGTAGGTGCCTTAAACGTGCCCCATAAACACAATGACGCACAGAGTGTACGATGTGGTGCTGCATATTCCCCATAGCGGACGCACATACTGTCCATGAATTGGGTGGCGGAGCATGCCAACCACCATTTGTACCTGTGTCGATGCCCACCACTGACGCAAGTGTGTCATGTGCTGCACATGACACATTGGTGTTAGTGATGGCCCTCCACATAGCTGCAGATGGCGTTTGTCATGCTCCACCAGCCACATCCCGGTCACCCATGTCACTCTATGGCAATCAAACAGCGGTAGCGCCGGCCAGGACCCCACGGTGTGTCACCGCCATGAACCATGCCCTTGCAGCCAATGGGGACCGCTATCGCGGTGGCATGATGCAGATTCAAAAATCGCGGTAGGCGTGCTCCGCCCCCAGCGGATGCGGAGATAGGATGCATTTGTAAGATGCACCACCGCGGTAGCGCCGGCCAGGACCCCGCGGTGTGTCACCGCCATGAACCCTGCCCTTGCAGCCAATGGGGACCGCTATCGTGGTGGCATGATGCAGATTCAAAAATCGCGGTAGGCGTGCTCCGCCCCCAGCGGATGCGGAGATAGGATGCATTTGTAAGATGCACCACCGCGGTAGCGCCGGCCAGGACCCCGCGGTGTGTCACCGCCATGAACCATGCCCTTGCAGCCAATGGGGACCGCTATCACGGTGGCATGATGCAGATTCAAAAATCGCGGGAGGCGTGCTCCGCCCCCGCGGAGGCGGTCATTGGATGCTTTTGAAGAAGGCTGACCTGGAACACCAATGGCAGAAGACTATGACCACTGAAACGAGTCCAGGGCCCTATATATATGTGGAAGGGAGCACCACATTTCCACTGCTCACAGAGCCTGCTGCCTGGGACCCCTCACCTGCTGCTGCCTCCAGGGACTGCTGCCTGAGACCCCTCACCTGCTGCTGCCTCCAGGGACTGCTGCCTGAGACCCCTTACCTGCTGCTGCCTCCAGGGACTGCTGCCTGAGACCCCTCACCTGCTGCTGCCTCCAGGGACTGCTGCCTGAGACCCCTCACCTGCTGCTGCCTCCAGGGACTGCTGCCTGAGACCCCTCACCTGCTGCTGCCTCCAGGGACTGCTGCCTGGGACCCCTCACCGCCCACTGCCGCCGCTGACGTCTCATGTCCACAGTGATGGCTAGGACGGAGAAGATCCGTGCCAGTCCATTTACAAGTGAGGAGCTGGATGTCCTGGTGGACGAGGTGCTGACACAGTACCCACGGCTATATGGTGGCCCAAATGTTGTGGTAAGTCTCCAACAGTGGGGGTGTGAGTGCAAGGGGGGCACACATGTAGTCGATCAGATGGTGTATGTGCCTGAGAGTGTGGGGTTGTGTAATGCACTGGCTGACATGCTGTTTCCTAGTTGTTAAGGGGGTGTATGCAACCCACACATTCAATGCATGGACATGAAGGGTGGATGGACATGTGTTGTGTACACATCCATATGGTGTGACAGCTATCTGGTGATGCATGTTTCTGGACAGTTATTGTTCATGTGACTGTTTGTGTGGGTCCTCGTTGTCCATCTCTGTGTGATTCTACCTGGCATGGACTGTCCACGCCCAATGTGACAAGGACACATCACTGACTGTACAGAGTGTGATACGTGTGTGGTTGGCATGAGTGTACATCAATGACCCATATCTGCCGTGTGGAGATGAGTCCGTGTCATGCCACTGTTCAGAGAGAGAGGTTTTACCATGAGAGTGTGTCACTGATGTTTTCCCCCTCTTGTCTCCCACACCTGCAGCTCAAGGTACACCAGTGTAAGGCCGTGTGGAGGTCCATTGCAAGCAAGGTGCGGGCTCTGGGAGTGTCGAACCGCCGGCGCACCCACTGCCACAAGAGGTGGGACGACATATCACGACTGGCAAAGAACGTTGCCGAGATGACACTGGGGATACTCCCTCGCAGTGGCAGGTTGTCACGACGCAGCTTGACACCACTGATGTGCCGCATCTTGGCTGTGACACAGCCTGAGCTGGACACACGTTTGAAGGAGCATCAACAGCAAGCTAGGGGTGAGTATTCTGTGAAGGTTGATTTTGTCTGTGAGTGGCTGCATGTGTACCATGCCTGTACCTGCGCTGGTGTACGTGATGTGGTTACTGTGATGCAGTGGGTTGTAAGTGGCCCCTGTGCTGGGTGTGGCAGTCACGGATATTACATACATGCACTTACTGATGTTTTTCCAATCCTGGGAATTTCAATGGCATTGTGGGTGGTGTGCTGCAGGCCTGGTCCATTGGTGTTAGTGTTTGTACGCCCCAACATGCATGATGTTGTGCTGTCTGCCCATCACATGGCTCAGCTGTGCCGTGTTTAGATGTTTGTACGCACTGTTTGAGGTAGTGATGTGTGTCTGCATGGTGAGATTGCACGGGGTGGCCTGCAACATGTAGACTTTGTCATCCTCAGTGTTGCTTTGCTTGAATATGTTTGTCCTGTTGCTGTCACTTTGCTGACCCTACATGTCTCTCTGTTATGCAGCATCTCCCGTGGGCATGGAGGGACAGGGGACGGACACCAGTGGTGGTGAAACAAGCACAACAGCTGCACAGGATCCCAGTGACACAGATGTGACCAGCGCCTCGGAGGGGGATAGGAGTATGCTGGAGGAATCACAGCCCGAGACGCAAAGTTCAACATCATCTGATGACGGCGGTGGCGCAGACATCTTGGAGGACACAGGGAACGGAGAGTCTGCTACATCTTCCAGCACACAGCGTGCAGTGCCCACCCTCCCAGCCACTTTCTCTGTTGCTGCCCGTGTTCGCACCACAAAGAGGGGAAGGGTGTCCTTCATTCCAGGCACCGCTGCCCCTGCCCCTGTGCCCCCTGCTGCCATCAGTGCAGAGTGTGTGGACCTTATGCGCCAGCTGTGTGTGGGGCAGACAGGGCTCCTCAATGCATTGTCAGACCACGACCGCAAATTGGCACAGGTGTTAGCTTTCATGGAGGGCATCCATTCAGACGTGGGTGGGCTGCACCGCACTGTCCAGACAATGTCCTCCACAATGGCGGCTGCTCTTCAACTGGCTCAATCTCGTAGTCCAATTCCAGTCCCTTTCTCCACCCCCATGCCAGTGGCGATGTCTGACGACGGTGACCACGCTTCACACACCTCAACCTCACGATACTGCACACGTAGCACACAGCAGCAGCAGCCCAAGCGGTCAAGGTCACAGACACCTTCCCCTACAAAGAGAAAAACAACCCCAGAGCGCAAAGGGAAGAGCCCGTCAGGCGTTGCAAAGGCACATGATTCAAGGAGGAAGTACTCAGGGTCACAAGCCTCAGAGCAATCCCCGGCCACAGACTCTGTGGTCCCAAAACGTCTCGCAAAGGCATGCAGACACTCTCCATGCCCACTGTGAAGGTGGGGCCTGGCAAGGCTACACATAGTAAGGTATCCAAGGCTGTTTCACCAACTACCTCTACTCCCATTCCAAGTCCAGTGAAGCAGGGACAGGAGGGCACTGTAGGGGGCACACAGGGTAAAGAGGGGATGGAGGGGCAGAGGCAATGCCAGGCTAAGCGTCCTTCTGCATCCAGCACATCCCCAAAGGGAGGTCCAGCGTGTGCACCTGCGGCAGCCTTGGTGCTGAGTGTGCCGTTTGTGTCCACACCACTTCCCATTGATACGAAGACAGGCAAGCCATTTAGAATCCCCAAGAAGTGGAAAGGCACCCCTCCACTGTCTCCCTCCCACACTGTGTCCCACGTCGGCCTGAGTCCACCTCCACGTGCCACTACACCACCTGGTCCAAGCAGCCCTCCAGCGTCCAAGGCCACTGATAGCTCTTCCTCAGCTGGGCGTCTCACTCCCCAGTCAAGTGGTCCAACTGTGCCCGACACACAGTCAGCTCCCAGTCAGACTGACAGCCAGCTCTGAATGTTGATCAATGTCACAGACCTGTCTCTCCCACACCGGTACCTGTGCTGCCCATCGTGTCTCACCAGACTGTGTTGCTGACCATGGCGGAGTTTGGTGACACACATTCCCTGTGCAGCTTCTCATTGTCTCTGTCTGCACCTTGGACTGGCCACTGGCCTTGCAGTTTGCCCCCTGCCTGTGCAGCTTCTCATTGTCTCTGTCTGCACCTTGGACTGGCCACTGGCCTTGCAGTTTGCCCCCTGCCTGTGCAGCTTCTCCTTGACTCTGTCAGCACCTTGGACTGGCCACTGGCCTTGCAGTTTGCCCCCTGCCTGTGCAGCTTCTCATTGTCTCTGTCTGCACCTTGGACTGGCCACTGGCCTTGCAGTTTGCCCCCTGCCTGTGCAGCTTCTCATTGTCTCTGTCTGCACCTTGTACTGGCCACTGGCCTTGCAGTTTGCCCCCTGCCTGTGCAGCTTCTCATTGTCTCTGTCTGCACCTTGGACTGGCCACTGGCCTTGCAGTTTGCCCACTGCCTGTGCAGCTTCTCATTGTCTCTGTCTGCACCTTGGACTGGCCACTGGCCTTGCAGTTTGCCCCCTGCCTGTGCAGCTTCTCATGTTCAGGCTCTGCATCTTGTGCCTTGGTCCTGTCTGATATTATTTCCTATCAGTGCTATTTGTGAATAAAAACAATTGCTCATGTTGTCAGTTGTGTCATTGTCCTTACTGAATAAGGCTTTTCCTGTATGTCTCACATTTACTGTGCCACATGCTCTGTGTGCCACTTCAACTGTGCCACTGGCTTGTTTGACTTATCATTTATTTTACAGGGGTGACGGGGACTTCAGTTCTTCATGACTCGGATACTTGTGGGCTCATTGATGTTGTTTTCTGTGACATACCAGACTCATGTTCCTTCCTTGTTGCTGTTGGCTATGTTTTACTGCATCCTGGTATGTGGGCACTGCAAACACATAGAGGGGTCATATACACGGGATTGCAGGCAGGCTGACCAGGCTCAACATGTATGTGCTTTCTTGCTTTCATGTATGCCTAGCAGTGTAGATGTGTAGTCATGTTGTGATGGGCAGTCATCCTAGTCACAACGGTTACTTACATGGTGTGCATTTGGGTGGTCAAGGGTTGTACGGTGTGTTGGTTGTGGCTTTGTCATGTGTGTTGATGTGTGTGTTACTGGCGTGTGACTCATGGCTGTGTGGGACTGTTGTGTGTTTGTGTGCACACACTGCTTGTTGTGCATTCAGTGCTGTGGGTGTATGTTGCCTTGTGCTGTCCTAGTGTACATCCCCTGATGTACTGCTGTGTTTGCTATGTGTTTTGTGGTGTTGTGCATCTGTTGTGTGTTTGATGTGTCTGTGTTGTTCTGTGATGGTGCACTTCTTGTCTGTGTTGTGGTATGTAGCCTATGCATTTTTCCTGACTGATGAGGTGGTGCACTCCTGTTGTGTGTGTGCTCCCATTGCCTTCCCCTAGTTTGGCTGCACAGGTGCTGTGTGTTATTTTTGTGGTTCTGTATGTGTTTCTGTTTTGAATTGTGTTTGCCATTTTTGTTTTGGTGCAGACGTTGGTACTGAAATCCCTGTGTGTGTGTGATGTTTGTGGATGCCCCCAGGGGGTTTGATTGTTTGTCTGTATCTTGTCTGGACATTATGTAGGCCCTTCTGTGTGTCTGGCATTGGGATTGTGTGCTGCAGATATGAGGGGGTATGTTTGGGGACTCCTACTTGTGTTTGGCAGTCATTGAGTGTGCCAATGTGCCCTGTGTGATACTCATGTGTACTTGCTGTTCACTGTTTGACTTGAGGTCCTTCCTTTCATCCCTGTCCCTATACATGGGTTACCTTGCTGTCTCCCTGAGTTGTTGCACTGAGGTGACTGTTGTTTGACTTCACTCACTGTGCCAGCCATGTGCTTGGATGGGGTGTGGATGTTGTTCTGGGTTCCTTGTCCTGCATGTGTCTGTTCACCTGGTTGTTGGTTGTCTCCTTGCCCTCCCATTTGTGTGCACATCATTTTTGCTTTCCTCTATGTTGTGCTCCATTGCTGGTGGCATGTAGTCTGTGTATGTGGCTGTGTGTCGGTGTGGGGTATGTCTGTGTGAGTTGGCAGGGTGTGTGTCCAGTAGTCTGTATGTTCCTTGTGTGTATGTTCATTTTGTGCTTGTATTCTGCTTTCTTGCCATGTATGTGGTGGTGTGGTGTGTGTGTGTGTTGCCCTGGGCCTGTGCCTCTGTGCTGTGTGTTGATCTACACCAAATGCTGCTGTGTCTGTCTCCCTAGGTGTTAGTTGTGTGCTGCTGGGTGTGGATTTAGCTCGCTTGGTGTTGGACATGGGGGTGCACAGGGGGGGATTGGCATGTTTCTTGCTGTGTGCGGCGGAGCTGTGGGTGGTGGGTGGTGGTGGTGGCCTGTGGTCTTTCTGGCCTGTCCGTTGCTGTACATGCATTCTGCTTTGTGCAATGGATTTCCCGCATGCTCACCGCTGCGGTGTCGTCAGCAACACATTACATTATGTTCGCGGTACTTTGGTGGGCTTGATGTAGGGTGTGAATTGGTGCCAGCTGAGACATGTGTGGGTACACTGATGGATGTGTTCCTGTCCACACCAGTGTGTCTGGTGTGGCCAGGTGCCCTGTTTCAGCCCGTGGAATTTGTGTTCTGTTTTGTGTTGTATTGTGTTTTGTTTACGTACCTGCGGCGGCGTCCGCAGCGGGCGATGTTGGCCTGGTGATGTATCACGTACAGCACCGGGAGGACGTGTAGTGCTGGATCCATGGCGTTCGGCTCCGGGTGGAGGGCTCCGGAAGTCTCGTTTCACGCTCCGCTGTCGAGATTCCGCCGTGTCTGGAAGGGCGGTTTCTCCCCTGCGGTTCGACGGGTTGTTTGGCGCATCGTAATTTGTTGAGCGGACGGGACGTCATTCCGCATGGCGGTGAGTCTCCATTGGCTCCCACCGGCGCGGTGGCGGGCGCAATTTCATGGCGGTCGGCGTTGCACCGCGGAGGTCGGGAAATGGGGCATATTTGCCCTTCATAATATGGCGGCCGTGAGGACCGCTGCTGGCGGGCGGTAAAAGGCATTTTTCCGCACCGCCGGCACCGCGGTACTAACACCGCCCGCCATCGTAATCGGCCCCTAAGTTTGGTAAAGCCCCCAGAAATGTTTCGGTCTATTACGGGGAGGTAATAATTCGCTATGGTGTTCAGTTTGTGTGCTACCATATGTCATATTGTGCGTCCATCCCTCCCTTCAGGGTGGGGGTCGGGCCTCGGGACCAGCAAATCGCCACCCTTCGTCATGCCTTAAGAAGCCCCATGTCTACTAGACGGCGTATCCCCTTAGTTAAATGCTTGGAGTACCCCAATAGGGCGAGCATAGGGTCTGGATCAAGTGGAGAATCAATGACGTCGCCAAGTGTTTTAAAAATCAATTCCCAGAAGGCCGCTATTCTAGGACATAGCCAGGCTTGGTGATAAAAATCTGCCGGGTCCAATCCACAGCGTTCACATTCCGCCGAGTCACGTAACCCATATCTGAAGAGTCTCTCTGGAGTGTAATATACTCGATTTAAAAATTTTAAGTGTATTTCTCTGTGACGCCCATTTAACGAGATACGTTTCGTATTCTTGCAGCAATACTTCCAAGTTTTGTCGTCAATTGCTCGATTCAGACCCGTCTGCCAAGCTAGGCGGGCCTTGGTATAGTGATTGGCTCTATAGCCCTGCGCTATTGTATATATTCTTGAGACAATACGCACTGACGAGATAGCTTTAATCACATGTAAGTGGAACAACCTCAGGTGGTTCTTCTAAATCGGGACCCAGTAAGTCTCTCAGTGAGTGTCTCACCCTGTGAAATTGAAACTGCGTCAGTGTAGTTGTCATTTGTCCCTCTAGGCTAACGTCCTGCCATGAAATCGCTTTACCTTTGTCAAACAACTCCCCTATCGTGTGTATGTTGATAGCAGTCAGAGCCCTAACTACTCCTTTATCCCTGCACGGGGGCAACCAGTCACACCAGGCAAGCGGTGTTGTGGTGTAATACAATATTGCACCAGCTTGTAGTTTCAAAAGGTGATGCCAGGCGTGTGTCGTCGCATTAACGGTGTCAAGTATCCCAGTTCTACGATCATGAGGCCTAAACAGAAACGCCGGAAGTTCAGTCGGGGCAGCCACCACCTTCTCTATCCTGTAATGTGGAGCTTCTGCAGGGCCATGTATCCAGTAATGGGCATGAGCACTCTGCTCTGCTCTATAATAAAGGTCTAGATCCGGCGCACCCAGTCCCCTCAGGCTATATGGGAGTGTGAGTATCTCCCACTTGACTCTAGCATGTTTCCCAGCCCAGGCTAACCGCACCATCAGAGATGTTAGCATCCAAAACAAAGAACTCGGAGGACGATAGGGATGTTACTGAATAAGAATAGAAACCGGGGTAATACCACCATTTTCATAATAGAAATTCTACCCACGAGGGATAGTGGTAACAGTATCCACTTATCCACATCATCTTCAAGTTTGGATATTGCTGTCCCGTAGTTTTCTTTAAAGACCACCTCCGAGTCAGTATGTATTTTGATACCCAAATACCTAACTGGGTCTGTTGTCCAAATCAGGGGGTAGTCAGGAGTGAATTGGACTGTCTCTGCCGTAAGCGGAAAAATGAGCGATTTATTCCAATTCACCTTGAGGCCTGACCGAGTCCCAAACAGGATAACTTCGCGCAGCACCGTCGACAGATTCTGCTCAGGGTTTCTGACATATAGTAAGGTATCATCCGCATACGTGGATATGATCAAATTGTATGTCGGAAATCGTATGCCCCTGTGACTATGATATTCCCGCATTGCACATGCAAGGGGCTCGGCGATCAAGGCATATAACAGTGGGGAGAGTGGGCACCCCTGTCTCGTGCCTCTGGTGATAGAAATCGGGTCAGTGACCAAGTCACCAATTTTTATTCTGGCGGTAGGGGAGTTGTAAAGTACACCCATCATTTGCAAAAAGACACCCCCTAGCCCCATTCTTGTCAACACATGCTTCATGAATTTCCACTCCACAGAGTCAAACGCCTTCTCCATATCAAGGAAGACCGCCACAGCTTGAGTATCTCATCGAGTATGCTGTATAGCCCCGAATACAGTTCTAAGGTTATAAGGGAGGTTTCTCCCTGGAACAAAGCCAGCTTGTTCCGGTGATATCAGCAGTGGCACCAGGGGGGACAACCGGGACGCTAAAACCTAAGCGTAAATTTTAGTGGCTACATTAAGGAGCGACAGCGGACGGTAGGAGCTGCAGGCGGTCGGAAGTTTCTCGGGCTTTAAAATAGCCACGATTAGTGCTTCCCGCATACTAGGAGGCAGTACGCCTGTTTCGATAATTTCCTCAAATAGAGATTGTAGGTGCGGGACCAGTAAGTCTTTGAATTCTTTATAAAATGAGACAGTAAGGCCATCTATCGCGGGAGCGCTATTAGATTTCATTCCAGACAGGGCAGCAGTTATTTCTTCTGCTTCTAGTGTGCACATGAGATATTCCCTGTGCCCATTTAACAGCCAGGGCAATTTAATATGAGTGAGGTTATCCAATATCGCTTCGTCGTCACACCCGTCCTCCGAGCTATAGAGGGATGCATAGTATGGTGGGCAGTCAAAATATCGAAAAATAAATATCGATATACACTAATATCGAGGTGACAATATCGAAGGGACAGAATATCGATGTTAAGAATATCGATGGACAGAATATCGACTCTAAGGTAAGTAATATCGATTTTTTTTATATCGATGTAAGTAATATCGAAGTTAGTAATATTGAAATCAAATATATCGATGTTACTAATATTGATGTTACTAATATCGATATTTGTATTATTGTTATATATTTTGTTATGTGTTCAATATGTATGTGTTATATGTGTTTTTGTTAAGTGTTCTACTTGTCTAAAAATATATGTATACAATTTTTATATGTTAATAATGTTTTTTTAAGTTTTTTTTTTTTTTTTAGTACCGTAGCGGGTTGTGTGTTTATAGGGGAATAGGGTGGGAAGTAATTTAATTATACTAAATTAATTATTAATTTTTAGGAATTATAAATTAATTTTAATTTTTTTCTGCGTTTAAGTTCTGTAGCGGGTTGTGGGTTTATAGGGGAATAGGGTGGGAAGTAATTTAATTGTAATTAAGTTATAATTTATTTTAATTAATTGCTATTGAAAATTATATTATTGTTAATTAATTAATAATTGGTAATTAATTTTTATTAATTGGTTATTAATTTTTATTAATTGATTAATTGATCATTATGTTAAGTGTATTATTTTATTATTGGAGTGTGTTGTGCGTTTATAGGGGAATAGTGTTGGAAGTAATTGAAATCTAATTAAGTAATTATTAAATTTATTTTTGGGTATTGATAATTAATTTATTGGACATTAATTATTAATTGGTAATTTTTTTAATTAGAATTTTTTGGTTCTAAAAATTAATGTATTGTTGTTTTATCATTAATTGGTAATTACATATTAAATATTATTTATTGATAAATTTAATTAATATATTAATAAGTAATTATTAATTGATAATTAATGTTTCATAATTATTATTATTGGTATAAAAAAGCATTTAATTGTTCAATATTAGTTAATTTGTAATTAAGTTTTAATAATTAATATGTTTTTGTTATTAAAAATATTTTATTGTTCAATATTTATTATTTGGTAATTAATATTTATTCATTATTATTTATTGGTATTTATTATTAATTTATTGTTAATTAATTTTCCATTGGTAATTATGTTTTTAATAACTATTTATTGGTATTGGTAAATAGTTTAGAGTTATTTAATAATTCATTAATTATTTTAAAAAATTCTTTTATTTATAAGTATGTTATTTTTAACTTCTAAGCTATCCAACACTTTCCCTACTGTTGCACTCACTGGAGTGGGAATAGTAATTTTTACCCTCACGCTATCCAACGCTTTCCCTACTGTTGCACTCCCTGGAGTGGGAATAGTAATTTTTACCCCTACGCTATCTAATACTTTCTCTACTGTTGCACTCTCTGGAGTGGAAATAGTAATTTTAAGCTCTACGCTATCCAACATTTTTCTTACTGTTGTTTTTTTGGGAGTTGCAATAGTAGTTTTATTCCCTCCGCTATTTAATATTTTTTGTATTATTTTAGTTAATGTAGTATATAATTAATTTTAAAAATATTAAAAGTAAATTTAATTTTTTTAATTTGTTATACATAATTATTAAATTTTTATTTATGTTATTGTTTTATGTGTATAGATGTATTTGTAATTTATAATATTTTTAATAATTTATAATTTATTAAAATTATTATTAAAACTGATTATTAAGGGGCACATTACGATGGCGGGCGGAAGCACAACCGCCGTGCTGGCGGATGCAAAAACCACCAGTTACCGCCGGCACGCAGCAGTCCACACGCCCGCCCAATTACGATGCGAAAAGTAGGCCAAACACCGCCGGCAAGCCAGCAACACCGTCCGCCATCAAAGTGCGCCCGCACACGTAGCGGCGCAGCACAACTGACACACACCGTCCGACGAAACACGTCCCGCCCGGCGCATAAATTACGATGCCGCAAACAAACGGCTCCCACGGCAAAGAGACACCGCACGTGAAAGAGAGGCGGAAACACGGACGCAGAGCACGGACAACGAAGAAGCGGCGCCCCGGGCATGAATCCAGCACTGCAGGCCCTTCCCATGCTTCTGCTGATGCACCACCAAGGACGCAACGTACCGCGGAGACGCAGGTAGGCACACACACAACAAGTGCACGCAAACAGCGCACACAGTGCAAGGGCGGAAAAAGCGGACAACCCCCCACCAGCGCGTGCACACCACACATCCACCATTGCATCCACATATGACACACAGGCCAAATCCTAACATCGCGGAACACATGTGTACACACCACCTGGGACTAGGAACCAACCACCTCGTCACGGCCCCAAAGCGCCGATGACGCCGCCACACATGCGCACAACACAGAGGCCAACCGCAGCGCCATGCATGCGTCGCACACAGACACAGGGACACAACCAAGCAGCACACACATCAGCCCCACCCCGAACGCACATGACACGTGACAGGCCGGCCACAGACATGTCCCCAACGCCCAATTCACGGACAACACCCAACGCCACACAACCGACGCACACATGTCAGTGAAGACACGCAACTGCAGGACACACCCCAGTGTAACAAACATGGCGTAGCACACAGCGGCAGCAACACCAACTAGGAGAAGCAGGGCCCCTTCGGGAAGAGGAACGCCAGTACCACACTGAAAAACCCATACCACCCTGCACATATGAACAAGACATATGAAACGGAACACCAAAGAGTCCGGGGACCGACAACAGGTGGCCCAAGAATAACATCCACACACAAGGCCCAACGCAGAGCGGAAAGGCAGGCTGCCGCCCACACAAGGGAGAGCAGACAGCACTGAATGACCTTCCATTCCAACTCCGAAACCACAGCCCTACGACAGAAGCCGGTGAATACAGCCATTGTCCAAGAATAGACTAACACAGGCATGCCGAGGAGACCGACCACAGGGCAGATAGCGCATATCACAGAAGCACACAACGGACGGGGAAGAAAGAAGAAAACACTCCCCCATGTCAGCCACATGCAAGTTAATTGGAAGGAGTCACACAGCACTGACCTTGAACTGTCTGAGAAGCATGTGGGAAGAGGGCCCGTGTCCTCCAAACAAGCCAACAGAACACAAGTCCTGTCTCCCTACGACTACACAGAGCTCACAGCAACCTCGGAGCGTGCACATTGCAGACTGCACACACAGCCGGAGCACGCCACCTCAACGAACCGCTGCGAAATGGCAACCGCAACACACCTACCCAACTACGCCGAACAGCTCAAGCTGTACAAAACCAACACGATACATACATTGGGATGCGATCTCCTGTCCCTGCTGAACGTAAGTTACCGACTGACTTACCGCATCACATTGTTCAGCTGCGTCATGCCCGTCTTCTACTGTCGGAGGTGTCCCTACCAGCATCCCGTCGAGATATGCCTCTCCAACCCGGCATGTCTGAAGGCGGACCTGCTACCACTACTCCTCCCTCTGGACGCACACGACAGGGCCTGCTCTGCCTATGGGGGCATGGCGTATGTGGCCAACATCGCACCCGCACTGAAATGGAACCACTGTGCCTCCACACGACGGATCATCGAGAACAGCTACATCGAATGTCACCCAGCATGCCCCATCATGGTCCTCCAAGGGACAACCTACGAACAACACCTTGACAGCCACCATCCGCTTCATTGGCTGGCAAACATGTACACCACCAATGACATGGAAGCCCTGCTGGACGGCATCGCATACCTGACAACCTGTAAATACGTCGGACCACAACGCAGGTTCCCCGAGTGACCTATGAAGTCCAACCCCGCACCCATGCTCAGCTTCCGCACGGACTGGCCAGTCACCACCACAACAGCCATACCAAACAACCGGCAACTGTAACCACACCATCAACGACATCGCCATGACATCGGATATGACCGGGACATGCACACTGTTCCCCATCACATCCAGGAACACCGCATGCATCGTGGGAGGCAGTGACATGGGCTCTGTGTATCGCACCCACATGGACGGAACTGCACGAACAACCAGGACATGACATGGATCCAGCGCACATGGACACACACACCGCTCAGTGGACATGAATAGGTCGCCTGGAGTCTGTGGGTGCTGCACCCCTCCCACCCCCGCCCCGGGAATCCCATACCAGGACCTTTGCATGGACGACAAGTGCATACAACAACAACACGACCCCAGTGACTGTGACATGTCCAGTAACCACCACAGTGCAACAACAAGTGGCACGCCGCTGCATGCACGCAAGCACATGCCCTGATGTCATCTCACATGCACGCGTGCATGAGGAACAACCGCAGCAAACCGGTCACATGGAACTGAGATGGACTGTGCCCATGATGCCGAGCGGTCTGGTAGGCTACATGTATACCGTCTGTGTCAAAGTCCGCAGCTCCGCAGCTATACGTAAATGTACATTAGCACAGCCTTGGCCAAGCAGATGTAACCCCACACCCTATCCCATTTGTAATCATGCTCAGTATATCCTCAACATGTATTCCGCTGCCAGTAGTGTCCACTATACTTCATCACAGAGGACAGAAGACTCAATATAATGTTTGAAACCAAAACTGTCTCCGCTGACTCATTTCACAAGTACGAATGAGAGAGGATGAGAGTATGTGAAGTACACGGCATTCGTGACATGACCATGTAGTCCACTGGTATTGGATGTCAACGCAAATGAGTAGCACTACTGTGGAAGACACACATGTGTCGTGTGAAGTCGTATGGACGCAGTGCTCAGGTGGGTGGGTGCGACGGGTAGATGCGCACATGCCAAGTTGGAGCACGCCGTGTTGGGAGGGGTCATGAACAGTACACCACCGCTTCCCTGGGCATTGTGAGAGGACACCTGTCGGGGGGAGTGAACACGTGTGTGCACAGCAGCCGGGCACACGTACAAAGCGGTACCAGGCGCACCTCAGCCCACCCTCTGTGGACAAGCTGGATCCTGTTGTGCGCCCGCCATGCCCCTTGACAAGGCACACACAGCCCCAGTCGACCAGGTGTAACCCCAACATAGTCAATCCGCACAGGCGATACAGGGCACGGGATGGCAGTGGAGCATGGTGTGTGTGAGGTCTCCTCGCGCTCCTCCTGGTCATATCACGCAGGCAATAGAACCTCAATGTCTAGCATGGCACAAGTCAGATGGAAGTGTAGGGGGACGCACCACAGCACGAGCAGCACTGACGTCACGGGAGGTGGCTCGCACCATCCCATCCATTGCCCATCATACCAACCACACCACATGCCATTGCGACTAAGTGCAAGCGCGTGCGCCACCACCCCGAGCCCTCCCCAGAGAGGCCAAAGAGTGAATGTGTGGGCCAACAGCCACAGACGGACGCGGCCTGGCCGCAAGGGCAGCCACAGCCACTGGGTGTCGCAGGTGGCGGATCCGGAAGGCGAAGACTGTGATGCATAGTCCATGCAGGCCGGGTCTCCATTTGGGGCACCACGCAGGTGGACGGCGTCCCGCCACACATCATACCCTGAGACAGCCCACTCGTGCAACTGGACCCACACATACACTCCTTGCCCTCTCTGGTGCGAGCTTGGGGCTGCCTGTGCAAGCGCTAGCCTCGCAGGTGAGCATGCATATTGGGGGGCGAGGGGAGGACATGAGGGCTGGGGCGAAGATGACTGTATCACTGTCAGTTAGTACAAGGGATGACCCAGATGTGGAAAGGAAGAGACGTGTCCCGTGTGTACTGCAACTAGTCGCCAATCCAACTACCCCCATGTCCGGAATGTAAGCCCGCACCTAGGCCCGCCCATCCGCCACATCGAACATACCACCAGCACGACAACCTTCCCATTCGAAACACTGACTGGGGGTGGCGACCAGTGAACAATCATGTGTAGCCTACCCACGCGTACATGTGGGCCCTCCATGATCCATGTCACCTGCGGCAAAGACATGACATGCGCAATGAGGGAAGTGAGGAGAGCTGTCCGCCCCACGCGCAGAAGGTGCATCAGCTCCACAGACCCAGCAGCGAGTCCAGCAGGGGTCACATGTGCAGGGGCAGCTGTGCCTGGTGTGAAGGCACATGCATATAGACAGCACATCGACCAATGTGTAGTCTGCCCACATCCACAGTCCATCATCATGCGGACATAGGAATTGAACACAGGGCAACACATCTTAGTTGGTGCACCCACCGTGACCAACAATGCGCAATCATCGACGTACCCGCCCTGTGCATGGCCCCCCACCCAACGGAGGCACATCCAGTGCCACCATCCCACACACACAAGCCTTCCACGGAACATGCTGTGTCCAATGGTCAGTACAGAGTCAGCGCCCATCTGGTGGATCCTGAACAGGAGACACATGCACACACATGCCAGCTCCCACTATGTACGTCTGCCACCTGGCACGTGCAATGTAACCTCTCACCTGTGACGTGTGACTGCAAGCACACAGCCGTCTTGGCATGGGGCTGTCAATGTGGACACCAGTCAATGTTTCGGGAGCTGTGATCCGTACAGTGCTGTACATAGGGTGCAGTGCTGACACCTACTACTGTCTCATATCCCCTCGTGCCACAGGTCCCACTTGTATTGGCCGCTCAGCCCGTGCCCACATCGTCGTCGTCGTGTGCCATACTCATCCAGCCTCGGAAGCAGTTCCATGCTCAGCAGACACTCATGTTGCCGTGGCGTTGCCGCTTGACGAATATGCAGTCAGTCCCCATCAGCACGCCCCGCAAGTCATTGGGGCCTAGATCCCCATGTGCATGCACATGGCAGTGGTATGTCTCACTTGCCATTGCCATTGTTGGGAGACCTGTGTAAGTGTATTGTGGCCGTGCCGTCCCAGCTTGACAGCTGGGCTGTGGCTCATGTGCTTGCTCAGTCATGTCAGTGATGTGTATGCGAAATTGCTATGTGCCGTGTTGCTTTGACATGTGTCCTCTGCCATTTAACCCAGGCGGAGACCGAACATTGACCGCCCATACCAATTGCTGGCGGACATGGACGATACAGAGGTAATCAGGAAGTTTCGGCTGGACAGGCCAACTCTGCATCGACTGTGTGCCATGTTAGAGCCCCATCTCCGTCCCCGCAGGGTGTATCCGACTGCTGTCACCCCCACGGCTAAGGTGATGGCCGCCATGCATTTCTTCGCCACTGGGTCATTCCAGCACACAGTGGGCAGTGGAGGAGGGATGTCCCAGCCCATGTTCAGCAAGGTGCTGAGGGATGTACTGGCAGCCATGATGCTGTACCGGAACAGGTACATCCGCTTCCCCAGGGCTCGTGAATTGGCGGCAGTGAAGGGTGCATTCTATGCCCTTGGCAGAATCCCACACGTCGTGGGAGCCATTGACTGCACACATGTTGGCCTTGTTCCACCACAGGCCACTGAGCACCTGTACCGCAACAGGAAGCACACGCACTCCCTGAATGTGCAAGTGGTGTGCCTTGCGGACATGGTGATCACCCACGTGTGTGCCAAGTTTCCAGGCTCGGCACATGACGCACACATAATGCGCAACAGCATCTTGCCACGACTGATGGCCAATCTGCAACAGGATCGTGGCTGTATTGTCGGTGAGTATGTGGAGTGGTGTAGCGTGCTGGTTGTGCGATGCTGTCCCCTGTCCAGTTGGAATAGCAACGGTTCTCTGTGTCCCTCACACCCAGGTGACTCTGCGTATCCGAATGGGGCATGGCTGCTCAGTCCATTGAGGAATCCTCGCACCCCAGCAGACGATCGATACAATGAGGCACATGGGAGGACCAGACGTGTGGTCGAGCGTACCTTTGGCCTCCTCAAGTCCAGGTTCAGGTGCCTGGACCGCACCGAGGGTGCACTGGCGTACTCCCCACAGAAGGTGTGCCAGATAGTGGTGGCGTGCTGCATGCTGCACAATCTGGCCATTCGGAAGCAGATCCCCCTCATTGTGGATGACGGAGATCAACCAGGGCCCCAGCCCGCAGACCAGGACAGCTCGAGTGAGGTGGACAGCGGAGAGGAGGAAGCTGGGAATGTGCGCCAGCAGCTCATCGCCCGCTACTTCACTTGACGGTGAGTGTCCATGTACGACGGATGATGTGTCTGTATCTGTGCAGGTGTGTGTGTGCTGTGTCAGGGTGGCCGTATGTTCACTGCGTGCAGTGTGTCAACGCTCCATGGCCAGGGTAGTATGCCACTGTTGGTGACTGTGGCATTGTGCCCTATTGCTCTGTGCGATGTGTGTACATTGCTTGTAGTTGTTGACATGTACTGTGTGATGGGTGTGTGACACACTCATTGAATGTGCTCCTGTTCTGTCTCCCACCCCTAGGTCCCTACAGGCCCTCCGGATTCCATTGCCATGCCACGCATCAGGTGCCTTTCCGCCCAAGGTGGCCGTTGTATTCCGTACAAATAAAACACAGGGCACAAACAGCAGTTAGTGAAAAAGGTGCATTTATTACAAACTGTGACATGTGATTGTGTGTAAGGTGATGACAAAAGTGGTGCGTGCAGTGACAATGAGCTGTCGGTCATGGCTGCGTGATGATCAGGGTGTACCCACTGGTTCTATGTCCATAGTCCAACACACACATGCCATCCAGATGGCTGTGTGGAGTGGGATCGTAGAGCAAGTCAATGCAGTGGCTGGTCAAGGAAGGCTGGCGGAAGGCTGGCTGGCTGCCTCACTTGCGACTGGAGCGTGCGAAGTCCTCCCGGGAGATCTGTTTCCTCTTCGGACGGCCCCTTCCACGTTTGGGAGGGGGGGTGTGTGGTGGCGACCTGCTGGTGGTGGGTGAGGTGTGCTCACTGGCTGTGGACGCAGGGGAAGTGGACACTGCTGCCCGACCCTACGCTCTAGCAGGTGGTGGCGGAGGTGGTGTTGCTGGCCTTGCCTGTGACCCCACCGCCACCACCAGCTGGCCCATGAGGTCCACGAGTTGGTCCATACGGGACACGAATTGGCCCATATGGGCGTCCATGGACCTCAGCACCCCCAGCACCTCCCGCGTGTCAGTAGCAGACCTGGCCCATTGTCCTTGGGCCTCTTCATAGGCCCCAAGGACTCTGGCCATTTGAGGCAGGGCATGGCTCCCAGGGGAGGCTGGCGTTTCCCTGACCCTGCTCCTCCTACCAGTCCTGCTGCCACCGGCCTGCCCACTAGCCACATTGCACACCACGGTCCTCGCTGTGGCTCCCAGGGTGGATCCAGTCGGCCGGGCCACCACCTGCGCTGGGGCTGGTGCCAGCGAAGACGTGGTGGTGGCGGCGGCGGTGGTGGTCGGTGCGGCGATGGTGGCGGTTGCGGCAGTGGTAGTGGCCGCAATGACCGTGGGTGTGGCCGCAACGACAGTGGCAGCAGGGGACTGGGACTGTTCAGCATCCCTGGATGATGGGTTGGTGGGTAGGAGGGGTCCTGGGGAGTGGCTGGGCCCTGCCACGCCAGATGGGCCAGCTTGGTGGTCCGTGTCCGAAGAGGAGGACAGATCCTCCAGATCCGTGTGTCCTCGTTGGGGGCTTGTGGGCTGGCTGTGCTGGCTGCTGTCTCCATCCCCAGCATCCGGCAGTTCGTCACCTGTGGAGAGAATGAGATTTGTTATTGTGTTGCACCTGGCGAAGTATGTATTAGTCGTCTGACATTGGCAGTTCGTGCAATCTCGTACATGGGTTTCCCGGAGGCGAGTGTGTGGCTGTGGCATCTGTAGTTGTGTGTGCTAGGCAATGGGACTGTGTGCTGTGCACATGTGGCATGGGACGGATTGGCCATGCCGATGGGTGTGTTGCTGTGCCCCTACTCATTGTGACTCTGGTGTATGCGGGCTCCTGGCCCATCCTGGGTATGGTTTGTACTTTGCTTTTGGAGTTCATATGGAACGCTTAGGAACGCATATGGCAACATGGGGGCCATGCCCCAGATTCGCATTTGGGAGGGGATATGCTTTTGGGGTTCAAATGGAACGCTTAGGAACGCATATGGCAACATGGGGGCCATGCCCCAGATTCGCATTTGGGAGGGGATATGCTTTTGGGGTTCAAATGGAACGCTTAGGAACGCATATGGCAACATGGGGGCCATGCCCCAGATTCGCATTTGGGAGGGGATATGCTTTTGGGGTTCAAATGGAACGCTTAGGAACGCATATGGCAACATGGGGGCCATGCCCCAGATTCGCATTTGGGAGGGGATATGCTTTTGGGGTACATGCTGTGAGCCATGGGTGCCGAACGTGACATGTGTTGTGGCAGCATGACAGTGCATGGTCTGAGGTGTGTGCATGCCTGACATGCCCTGCATATTTGCTGTCTGTTGTGATTACTGGACATGGCATTGGACGCATCGTTATGAGTGAGTGATAGTTGTGTGCCAGCCAACGTATTGCAGTTGTCCCATCTCCTTGGTGTGCGTGCTGCCCTGTGCCATGTGCATCACTGCAGTGCTCGGGGGGGTGTGGCCCATGTTGTGTGTTGTTGCTCACAGTGTGTCGTGCGCTTAATTGACTTCTGGCACATGGTTGGTCATGGGCATGTGTCTTAGCGTGACTGCTGTATGTGTGGCAGCTGTGCGGATGACATGCCTTTCATGAGACTGGGGCTGACGGATGGGATGGATGGTATGTTGTATGTGCATGGTGTGTCTGTGAGTTTGATGGGTTCAGTGGTGTTCGTGTGCATTTATGTTGTTCCGCTCTGTTGCGTCTAGTGTTGTTTGTCTTACATAGGCGTAGTTGTGGGGTGTGGGGTTGACAGGCAGTGGGGGCTACATGGACAGGACTTCAATGGTGTTTCGGTTGTGTGTGATGAGTTGCACAGTGGCTGCCGTGTGGGACTATATTCAGTGTGGCTTGTGCATGCAGACGTGGCTCCTTGGGTGTTGCTATGTCTGTGATGGGTCATGTGGGGTGTGAGTCTGTTGTTCATGTCCGTGTGCACATTGTTCACACGTTCGTGACGGTGGGCGGTGCTGCGTGTTCGTCTGCTACGTGACATGTCCCATGTGTTGGTCGTGTTATGGTCCTCATGCCTCCAGTAATCCAGCCCTGTCCAGTTTCCCACCTGCAAGTTGTTCGTGCGTGCACTGTACTGGATGCCACATGGCTCTAAGCGGGGGGTGCTCCATGTTGCAGGTCTGTGGGGGTGGGGGGGTGTTGTGGGTCGTTGGGGTGGCTGTACACCCACTGACACCGATTGCTGTGGACCGTGATGTCTGCCTTTCGGCTGTCGTTGTGCACTGCGGTGGCTGACACGTGGCTGTGGGGTGTGGGGGATGCTCCTCCTTGCTGTGCTGTGGGACTGGGGCCTGGTGTGTGTTGTACTTGGGCTGTCCACCGTCCCACCCACTGCACTTTGTGTTCCTGCCACTTACCTGTTACTTGTCGGTTAGTGCAGCTGTGGCGGACACATGGGTGTGGTGGGTGCTCGTTGTGGCGCTTCTGGCATATTTGGGGACCTGTTGGTGGTTACGTGGCTGGCTTAGTGTACACATGTCCCCACGCATCTTACAGTTGTTCGGTTTGGGCTGTGTGTGGTAGTGTCTGTTGCATGTGCGTGTGATGTGTTGTGTATTGTGTGCTGGACATGGGGGTGTTTGTCCCTGGGAGCTGTGGCATGGTAGTTGCGCATGTGAGTACATAGCGGTGTGCTGGTATACATTAGTTTGTACTTACCAGCCTCCACTCCCCCTGCTAATCCGGCGAGGATCTCCGGATGGATTACGACTCGCACCTTCTCCTCCCACGCTTTGAAGGTCTTAAAGAGCGCGGGATTCCCTCCGCCAGTGACGGCAGCCAGCTCTCTGTTTTTGCCCTCCTTCTTCTTGACCAGGCTCTTTACGTCATTCCAACGTTTGTTAATCTCGACTCTGTTTCTGGGCAGGGTCCCGACTGCATTGACCTGGTCTACGATCCGGTTCCACATTCTGTTTCTGGTGGCTAGTGGTGTGTGCTGGACCATGTTCCCATAGATTTGTGGGTACACCTTGATGATCTCGTCGACCATGACCGTCAGCTCCATGGGCGTGAACTTGGGCATCCTTTGTGGTGCCATGGTGTTTGTGGTGCTGGTGCGGTGTGTGTTGTGTAATGTGCAGGGGGTTTGTGGTGCAGGTGTTTGGTGGTGGTGGTGGTGGTGGTGGTGGTTGTGATGTGTGCGTTTCTGTGGTGTGCTGCTGTCCTTGCTGTGTCACTGTGTCCTCTCCTCTCCTCTCTGGTTTGCAATGTAGCAAGG
This sequence comes from Calotriton arnoldi, assembly GCA_963921515.1. Lineage (NCBI taxonomy): Eukaryota > Metazoa > Chordata > Amphibia > Caudata > Salamandridae > Calotriton > Calotriton arnoldi. The sequence continues at coordinate 859,076 of CAWUFW010007909.1, read as the reverse complement.
GGTTGTGGTCTGTGGGAGTGCTGCTTTTGTACTCACCTATGTGGGTGTGTCCTCATGGTCTGTTGTTTTCAGGTGTGTTGTGTCTGGGGTTCTGGCCTTTGTATTTTTTGTTTGTCCGGGGGGGTGTTTTTGGGATGTGTACTGTGCTTGTGTATTTGTGCGTGCCTTGCTGTGTGGACTTGTTGGCCATGTTGTGTGCTATTGGTTTTGTGTGCGGAGGGTTTCTGTGCAGGTACGTTGGCGCCATGGCTTCTGCCGTGTCGATTCTCATCGGCGTTGTTTGCGCTGGCGGGCGGTATATTTGTGGTTTTTCCGCGCTCATGGCGGTGCGATCGTAATTTCACGTGCGGTGTGTCGGCCGTGTGGGCGGGCGGTTTTGTGTTGTCGTGCGTGTTTCCGTCCGTGGCGGGCGGTTTGACTCAGACTCGGACGATGGCGGGCGGTATTTTGTGTGATTTTTCCGCCGATGGCGGTTTTCGGTTTGTGTAATCATAATGGCGTGGTCGGTGTTCAGGCGGTGTGTGCGGGCGGATTTTTGCCGCTTCCATGCCTGGCGGATTTATTTACGCCGGGTATCGTAATGGGCCCCTTAGTAAGTATATATATTATATGTTATATGTATATGTTTAATTAATGTTTTATTACATTATATATATTACTTATTAATTTTAAACATTATAAAATATTTTTAACTATGTTTATTTTATTTATAAGTATTATTTAGTTTATTTTACATATTTTTTTTAACAAAAAAAAAACGATATTTTTAATAACGATATTTTTGACATCGATATTTTTTTTCTCGATATTTTTGTACTTACCATGTTGTAGATAGGATATCGATATTGTTGACATCGATATTCTTGCTCCGATATTTTTGTAGGTCGATTTTTTGACCTTCGATATTTTGTCAGTGAACCGCATAGTATTGCTTGAATCTATTGGCTATGTCAAGAGGATCCGTTAGGGGTTCACCCTCAGCACTATGTAACATGGACACATTGGATTTTTCCTGTCTGGTTTTGAGCAGGGAAGCAAGTACCGACCCCGGGCGATCCCCCTCACCATATATGCGAGCCGTCGCGTATTTGCCCAGGTGTCGCAGTTCAGTGTCTGCCGTTATGTTATACTCTTCCAGAGTGCGGTGTAATTCTTGAGTGGTACCGTCGGCTGCCCCGTTAATAATTGGTGCTCTAGGTTGGCTAGGTGAGATTCGAGGTTCGATAGGCGCTGTCGGATAGTGCGGAGAACACCAGAGTGTTTGGCCATGGCAATGCCACGAATGTACACCTTGAGGGTTTCCCACACCGTGGCGAAAGAGTGTACTGATCCAACATTGGTATCAAAGAATGTCTCAATATTTTCGGCCAATTCCGCCTTAAATACGGGGTCTAATAAGGAATACGGGGGAAATCTCCAAGTGAAGGGCGGTATGACTGTCTGTGGGGTGTCCAAGTCAATCTGTATTGGAGCGTGGTCCAAGAGTGTGCGGGGAAGGACTGCACAATCACTGATCTGTGTAAACCAATCCCTCGAAATACATAAGTAGTCAATCCTAGTGTGAAGATTATGATAAGCTGAATAGTGGGTGTAACCTCCCGGGCCCTGTGAGCGTGAGCACCACACATCGCACAGATCCAATTGGGTAATGATTGACTGTATGGACCGGGCAGCGGCTGTAGGGCGTCTGGGCGGGCCACCTGATCTGTCTACAGTGGGGTCCAATACACAATTAAAATCCCCTCCCCAGAGAAAAGGACCTGCGCCATGCCGGTGTATGCTCTCCAGTAATTTTGTGAAAAAAGCAGGGTTATCAAAATTAGGGCCATAAGTGTTAATAATAGTCAACCCAAACCCCTTCCCGCTGCAACTCGAGATAGCAAAACGTCCCTCGGGGTCTGTCTCTAGTGCTTCCAGTCGAAGATCGGATCTAGGATTCACCCATGTCAGTACTCTTCATGCATGCGAAGTGAACCCTGCCGCATGTGTGTTACTCCGCAAACCCCACGTTGTAAGAGGGCATTGTGCGGGGGCAAGTGAGATTCCTAAAGGAGAGCCAGATCTATACCACGTCTAGTGAGGAAGGCTATAACTTTCCGCAGTTTCCTATGGTCATTAAGACCCCTGACATTCCAGGTTAGGATTTTTAACTTACGCGATTGTACAGGCATCTAGGTAATGAACGGAACTCGGGGAGTAATGCATAATGTCGCCTCCATGTGGACTTGTGCGACTGTGTGTTGTGCCCTGCTGCCACTGCGTGTGAGAGCAATCCTAGCAATACATTGAAAATCAGTCTGCTTTGGTCTCTGTAACATCTCCTCCCCACCCACGGCATGCATCGCCCAACAGTGCACGCACGGACGATCCTCCCCCCCACCCAACATAGAATCAAAAAACAATCAGAACAAATCCCCAATAGTGTGCTACACACGTAGGCTGAGGTTGCCAGACCGGTAGTTTGTAAGAATCTGGCTAGATTAGGCAATGAGCTCCCACAGCCATCTGTTCACGCATATTTGCGGTGCATTGTACAACGATAACACTGCATCAGCCCCGTCCCTTACAGAACCCATCCCGGGTAGCTAAGGCCCATGTGCTGCGTGTTGGTACATTCTGCATGTAATACCTGGGACTAGCCCCCAAAAATACACCATAACCCACCCCACCACTGCAAATCGAGCCAACCACCAGTATCATATTCCCAGTCAATATTATTGGACTCTCTCGATCATTCTCACCAACCACCATCTTAGCTGCATCGTTCGCGGCTCAGTTCTTAGTCCTGTTCATCAAGACAGCCTCCTGTCGCTCCTTCCGAGGTGCTCTGTCCCGATTCTGGTCGCTTGTCCCTGGACCATTCCTTCAGGGCTTTTTGCAGCGTCTTGGGGTCCGTGAAAATTCGCGATTTACCCTGATGGTTAACACGGAGTCTTGCTGGGTATAACATGGCATAGTCCAAGTTCTGGTCCCGTAGTTGTTTTTTCAGTGGTGCGAATTGTCGGCGTGCCTCCTGCACACGGGTTGTGAAGTCAGGAAACAATGAAATCGTCGACCCCTCATACTGCAGATTTTGTTTCTCTCGAGCAACTTTCAACGTTGTGTCTCTATCTCTGTAGTTCAACAATTTGGCGATGATGGGCCGCAGGGGCGCATCAGGGACAGGGCGCGGCCCCAGCAAGCGGTGTGCACGTTCCACCACAAACATGGGGGAGAAAGTCTCACTTCCCAGCGATGTTACCAGGAGTTTTTCAACGAAGAGTTCCATGTTTCCGACCTGCATTGTCTCCGGCAGGCCCACGATGCGGAGATTGCTGCATCGGGACTGCGCTTCCAGGTCTTCTGCCTTGTCGTGCAGGGCCTGCAGCGCCTTCCCCATTTGCTTCTGTTCCGAGTCTAGGTCCGTCTGCGCTTTCTCGACCTCCGTGATCCTACGTTCGGCCATATCAAGTCTCTCCACCTGCTTATCCATCCGTTCCGTCATTCTATCCATGTGGTAGGACAGGGAGTCCAGTTTGTTTCCCAGGACCGAGAGGCTGCTCTGCAAGTTCTTTTCCATAGCTTCTAGTAGGCCGCGGATACCTGCATCTGGCGTTGTTTGCGGCGTGTCGTGTGCATTTTCACCTTCGTCGAGGACGTCTTCCCTCCCTCTTGACTTTCGTTGGTCAAAGGTAAGCTTAGGTTTCGATTTGTCCACTCTACCCATGATGGCCGGGATACCAGTAACCGCAGTAACTTCGCTTACTCGTGCAGGTTAGGTAAGCTTTTCCTCGCAATGGGACGGTGATGTAGTCGCAGCTATATGTTATGGAGCACCAGTCACGAGGTTTTCAGCCTTGATTTACAGAGAGAAGTTCCAGCAGCACTCCCGTCGTCCCACGAAGGACTCGCACCCAGAGAGTTCCACAGTATACCCAGTGACTCAATGGAGCGAACTCAGTGGTGCACAAATCAGAGGTTAGTAGGCGAATTGATGAAGCTGGTGTCACTTAATCTGCACTCAGAACCTGCCTGGTACCGAGGGCAGGAACAGGAGTCAGGAGGGAGGCCACACTGCTTGGGGGGCACAGGAGTTGCAGGACTCCGCATGGGCCAGGAAATCAGCCCAGGTTCCTACCCAGCATCGGATTAGCTTCACAAGTCGTGCGCCGGAGTCCCCGGCGTGTCCAACTAACCGCGCTGACTGCTTTACTCTTAGGCACCGATTATCTGTTGGTCCAAAGCAGAGGACACCACCTCTTCCTTCCGTCAAGCGTGGGCCGTGAAGACGGGGCACTCCGCTCGGATCACGCCGCAACGATGGCGGTGTTCGCAAAATGGTGGCTTCCAGGGGCCCAGGACCGTCTCCTTCACTACCTCTGCCGTCCTGGGAGCACAGCTAGGGGCCAGATCGTCGAGCCCACGTAGGTGCGGGTAGCAAACCCAAGCACCGACACTCTCACCTCCGTGCCAGTCCTCCGTAAGCGGTAGCAACGGGCCCCGCATGTAGGGCCACTCTGTCCCGATAACAGCCGGGGCGGGTCACGCCACCCAGAAGCGCATCCCTCAATGCCGCTCCTCACCACGGTATGGTCCGTCGCAGGGCCGCAAGTGAACGCCGTGAGTCCGCATCAATCCGCCGTGGGTGCGGAGGGAGGTCGGGTTGGCCAGCCGGCCAGCAGCGCCTTCATACGCGTGCCTCAGAGTCTCCGCCTCCTCCGCTCTCCATACCGGGGACTGCGGCCTGGGACAGGAGCGCAGTCGCCGACCCACGTTGCACAGCTCAGGAGCGGGTGTAGAGCACCCCAGACAGCGCAGCAGGTTCACAATATCTTCCGGGGCTGACGAGCAGGGAAAGCAGGTCAAGAATATCAGCACCAATGCCGGATTATGAGAGGATATTGCAACGGCTCCACGGAGCTATCGGGCTACACAGCCATCTTGGGTCCAGGCAAGCTCCACCCCCCCTCTGCGGCTATAGTTCTGGCCAGGATGGGTGGGGGATAACATTGTTTGTCCTCATTTTCTTTTGTTCAATAATGTCTATTCACTACGGTGGTGCATACCAGGTCTACCTGTAACATGCTTGCTATTATATTAAATTGTATCCCGACATTACATCCTCATACTCTATCAAAGACCCAGTGTTTCACCTTTCCTGTATGACGTGGAATATTAGAGGATTGAACAATCCCCAAAAAGGGAGACAGGTCCTTGTATACCTGCTCCAGCATGGAGTTCAGCTGGCCTTCCTTCAGTAAAGATACTTAGTGCCTAAACCAGGGTGTGATTATGCCTCCTCATGGGTTCCTCACCGCTGCTTCTCGCATTATAGTTCTTATACCCATGGAGTATGCATTTTGATACATAGTGGGGTCCCCTTCAAGATGATCAGGAATACCTCTGATCCCGCTGGTTGATATTTACTTGTGCTGGGGGAACTGATGGGTTGGATCATGCTTCTTGTTAATGTTTATGCACCAAACACCGACTCCCCTTATTTCTTTATTGACTTATCTTCACAGATTACTCAATATCAGGCTCACTATACTATCATGAGTGGAGATTTCAATCTTAGCAGTCAACCTGAGCTCGACTCTACTGGCTCTACCATTACTACTAAACCTTATTCCCTACAGACACTTATGGACTTTCTCCACTTGTATCATTTATCAGATGCATGGTGACCCAAATTCCCATGTCAACGTGACTATACTTTCTATTCCGCCCCACAAAATGCATGGATCCGAATTGGCCATTGGTACCTGTCCCAAAGTGCTCTTTTATGGCTACACACTATCACGCATTTCCCCTGCTCACTGTTGGACCACACTTTTGTATCAATTACATTAACTATACCCACACATGTCCCTATGGTCCGGCAGTGGCGTTTCCCTGCAGGTGTGTTATGGGACACCGTCTTCTGCTCTGAAGTCCGGGAGGCTATTGTTGAATTTTTCTCCGCCATTATTGGATGTGTTGAGAAATACTCTACCCTATGGGAGGTCTTCAAGGCCTATATCAGAGGAGTTTGCATCTCAAAATATGCAGGAGTTCTCCACAGTATTCATCATGATCTCACCAAGATGGAGAACAGGCTTCGGATATTAGACTCTGATGGCAGAGCTGCACCACACACTCACCACCTTCATGATAGGTAACAACTACTACACGAATTCCACGACCTCGCTAAACGAGAAACAATTTACCTGGGAAAGTATGCTAAGGCATGCAGGTATGGTGAGAATGAACAACCTTGTCGAATGCTGGCTCACTTGCTGCCCCCCTTCATGCCACATATGTGACTCACTTGCAGCGGCCTGATGTCACTGACTTCACAGATGGTCCTACTATACTAGCAGAACTCATGCACTATTATAAAACACTTTACAAATTTTGCACAGGCGGTGGTGAGGATGCATTGACTGATTATTTATCTGAAATCACCATTGTTTGGCTCAAAGGTGGCCAACAACAATTTCTTCCCTTCCCCATTACATGTGAGGAACTCTCACAGTGCATTGATGACTTGAGCGGTTCCAAGGCTTGGGGTCTGGATGGGTTCACTGGAGACTTTTATAAAACATATAGGGCCAGATGTACGACCCTAGTAAATTGTGACTTGCAATTTGTGCTCGATTGCGAGTCGCAAATTTTAAGTCGCAATTTACTATGTACAACAGTGTCAGAGACACTGATTGCGATTCCCAATGGGGTCGCAAAATGCGAGGCTCATTAATATTATTTTGCGACCCCATTGGGCATGGCTGGCCCTCCCAGGGATGGTGGCCTGCTGGGCTCAGCAGACCACCATGTCTGGGACTGCTGTTTAATAAAGCAGTTTTTTTTTTTTTAATGCAGCCCGTTTTCCTTTTTCGTTTCATTTTTTAAGGGCAGGCGGTGGTCCCTGGGACCACTGCCTGCCCATAAAAAATATTTTTACATGCATTACCACCTACTTGAAGTAGGTGGTAATTGCGGTCGCAAAACATTAGTACATGGGTTAGAGAGTCGCTATTTGGAAGGGAATGCCCCTTCCAAATAGCGAGTCTCTAAACACTTTTTTGCGAGTCGCAATTCATTTGCGACTCACAAAATTGTGTTAGTACATGGCCATACCAATTTTAGCATACGCAAACGGGTCGCTAACCCGTTTGCGCATGCTAAAATTGGTCGTACATTTGGCCCATAATCCGCTACTGGTCCTTCATTTGTTGGAGATGTATGCTGAATCTCTTGACCACGGCTCCCTCCCACCAATGCTACGGGAAGCTGTCATTACATTGCTACTTTGCTTACATTGCTACAATCCAACAAACCTCTTTAATGGATCACATAATCTCTCCAATGCAGATGGGTTTTATACCACACTGCTCCACTTCCGTCAATCTTCGCACTCTTTTCACTGTGAATAACCACATTTTCCCCACCACCCCACCCCACACCTGCAACACTCAACACCTGTGTGAAACACACATAATGGTGCAAATGATGTCCTGTGAGTTCACTGACAACCAATCACACTCCCTGTGGTGCATCCACAAATATCAGACTCACACTCAGGGATGCCTGAACCAATGCTGACACAAAAGCAATAGCCAAACACAAAGCTCACAAACAACATCCACAGAAGTCCAACAAGCCCAGCCATGTGCAGCCAAACAGTGGAAAGGCAATGTGACCCTAGACAGAACAGCAATACACAACATTGTCACTCTGGACAAATGCACAGACACCATACCCCAACACAAACAAGAATTGCCTCCTCAAAAAACAATCATGAACAATAACTGGGATCAAGGGGACAAATCAGCTAACACACACAAACATACCACACCAGTCATCAAGTGAACATGGTATCATAGTGTACCACAAGCATGCACATGCACAATCCTGACAAGTGACAGGCCCAAAATAGGAGGACAAACCACTAGTGTGCACTCAAAACAAGTTCATGAACCTGAATCCACATTGCTGCATGTGACATACACACAAGAAATGCACACTACACATGCAACACACATATGAATGTATCACAATGCACAAACTACACACACACAATGTCATGCAAATAGAACAATATGCACATTGCACCTGTCAGCAGAAAGAGCCAACACAGGCCAAACACTGCATACATCCACAAGAACAACACAACAGAGGCACATACCAATCCATCACATAGCAAACTCAGCTGGACATCATGGGGATGCACACCAAGCAAGTACAAGGAAACATACACTGACAGCACTGCATGCACACCAATCAGTGTGTGCACAACTACAAAACCAGTAGCACACATATCTGAGTGCCACACCATGAACTCCCACAACACAAATCATCACAGCACAAACATAACATCACACTCAGGAAGGGTAGCAGTACCTCAGCAAACACACATACACCTTAGCCTTCACCCACAGATGCACATCTCATGGAAACCCAGATGCAAACAACATGACTAGAGGACTGTGATGCTCAAACACATGCACTGCACATGAGCAACCATGACTGCAAACCAGTAGAAGAAAATATCCTACAACTAATTGTGAAACTGTCCTGAGTGGCACATTGGTCCTATACACAGATCATCCTCACACAGCATAGTGTCACACTATGAAGTGGTGGGGAGGCTCACACACTGGCAAGGCATGGGGTGGAAGACATGAGATTTAAGTGGTGTGTACTTCAGTAGTGGACAGGTGAGGAGTGCACAGTCCACAAACACATAGAGGAGTAACTCACAATGTGTAGGCATCAGAAGCACATATAGGGGATGGTATGACTCCACATACCACATACCATACTGGAGCCAAAAATGGGTCAAGTGACAGCAATGCATGAGGAAAAGCACAAATAATGCCAGTGTAGCTGAGCAGCTCTGCACAGTGAGCACAAACAGAAACAAGACACATGGCTGATCAACAAAACACAACACAGACTTGGCTTTCATACACTCTGCATACTCACAACTGGCAGCGACAACAAGTAGGTGTCCCCCAGGAGTGCAAGGACACACCAACACACTGCACAGTGCCCAACCTACAACTCCTACATGTGCCCACTATCTGAAGCACATGGCTGACAATTTAAACAAACAGGCACTCATTACCTGGATCATACATGTGTGTAGTTGGCATTGCAGGGGCACACACACATCAACACTACTGACAATGACAGCCCATTCACACTGTATGACTATTCAAGTTCACACATTCAAATGAACACATGTGGCTATGAAGACAGGCCTACACAAGATGACCACACATCAACACTGCTGTTCACACATCAAGAAAGATCACACAGATATGATGGACCCTGGCCACCCCATAAGTAATCCTGTGGATAGAATTCACCTCTGTTGTGGTATTGCATCCAAACATGACATGTGTACAATTTAACAAACCTGATCATAGAATGATTAGGATAACAGTAGATCATCACAAACAACCATAATTGCACCCTCAAGCCTCCAGAGTCAACAAGTACAGTACCTGGCCATCTCATACACATGCAGAGTGCCAGCACAGAAACCAATGTGAAGAAGGCCCTCATCTGTGATGCAGTATGTGAGTGAGCAATACATACAATACATTGGAAATGATGTGTCGGGCAGACTCACTGTGTCCAACACTACACACCCCTCAATGTCCTTGGTCAGTGAATGGCTACCTGTGTCATGGAGGTCACATTTAGGGACATGATCTTACATTCTCACTCTTCTCACAAGGTGTAGGCCTGTCTTGTGCAATCCTCAGGCCTAAGATAGCTCATTGAGAAATAGGGTGGCAGACAATACATATGTTTCACTCTGTCCATTTACTGATGGGTCCTTTTAAAATTGGGCAGCTTCTGTGCAGGCCTGGGTGACTCACACTGAGGTCAAACGTGGGCCATCAGAAAATTCACATGCATGTACAATATGAGAGGGCAAACAGTGCCTACACATGCGAGAAAGAACACATAATGATAGCAATGGAAGGATGATATCTCAAAATTACATTTATCTGATGTGTCATTGGTGAATTACCACCAAGAGTGTTACACTCTGGCATTTTAATTGTGTGCGTAATGCACACATATCCATGAGGGCAATATGAAAAATGTACACACAATCGTACCCTCTGGACGAAATACATTTGTAATGTCACAAATGAGAATGTGAAAACCTCATGGACTATGACATCACATAGCACAGGCAATGTGTTACTGACTTCGACTATCCAAACCAGCAGTGTCACTGTATGGCTGCAAAAACACTGCATGTCCCTCCCATCCTTAAATGCAGCCATGGATCTGTGGAAATAAGGCTACACACCCCATTGACATGAAGTCAGCATGCTAGGCAGTGTATCACACATTTACATTACCCAGTCTCAGACCAACGTCTGTATTTTTATTGCTGAAGAAGGGCTGTAGAAATGTCCATGTTGCCATCCTCCCCAAATACTCAAGTGCAATATTTACTAGGCCATGTTTGGACCATGGTATATGAAAAATGAGGATGCATGCACATTAACTTGCACTCACAGGCACATACTACTGCAGAGCAACATCATGTGAGCACTCTTTGCACTCTCAAACTTTCACTCTGAAACACTTACCAGTGCATCTGGAGCACCATGTAGCCTCCCATACTGTGAAAGCACCTCTAGCTCCTCTGTGGTGAAGGGACGGGCCCTGATGTTCTCAGTTCTCGCCATCACTGGGTCCAGGAGACAGGAACAGCAGCAGTTGGGGATGAAGAATGGCAGGCAGCAGTGTCTGGATGCAGTGGAAATGTGTGGCTCTCTCACAGACATATACAGCCCCATGGGGTTGTTTCAGTGGTACTCAGCTGCTGCAATTGGTGTTCCAGGTCAGCTTTTTTCAAATGTAACCAATGACCGGCACCGCAGTGGCGGTGCACGCCTACCGCGATTTTCAAAAGTGTATTTCACTACCGCAATCGCGGTTCTCATTGGCTGGTAGGGCATGGGCATTGGCGGTGTCACACCGCGGTGCCCAGGCGGTCGCTACCGCAATCGTGCATCTTTCAATTGTACACAATGACCGGGCCCGCGGTAGCGGAGCACGCCTACCGCGGGTTTCAAAAGTGTATTTCACTACCGCGATCGTGGTTCCCATTGGCTGAAAGGGCATGGGCATTGGCGGTGTCCCACCGCGGTGCCCAGGCGAACGCTACCGCAAATTGGCATTTTTCAATTGGTGCCAATGACCGTGATTGCGGTGGCGGTGCATGCTTACAGCACCTATGGACACATCATGCTGTGGCAATGGCTAGTTCTCATCTTTGAACAGTAGACACTTACAATGAATCATTCCACCAGATTGTTAAATTCAATGCTAGTGTGACATTGAACTCACTGATGACTACGCATGCCATGTCAGTGCACAGGATTACATGCATTGGCATGTACTCCCTCACATGTCACATATGATATTTGTGTGCATGTACACAGATCTGTTGTGTAATGGACTTACGAAATTATAAACATGTCAATGTGTGAGATGGCTAATCAACCCACAGTAATGATGGTCTGACTACATAATGTGCCTATTTCACTGTGTAGATTCCTGAACTCATTTTGATAGTTGATCTTTATACACACACTGTGCTCATTGTGTTGTTAATGTGTGCTCTGTCCGACTCACGCAAGAAGGTGTGGCAGGTACAGCAGCTACGTAGAAGCCAGCAGTGTTGCTGTTTCAAACATGTGCTGTGTCAACTACTCTCAGGGCTGGTGACACAAGATGTCGGAATGTACCATTTTACATTCACATAGTCTGAATCTGTTTTGGGGGTACTCAGTATGTACATACTGAACATGTGTACAACTACTTGAGAGCAAGGTGCCTCTGCATGTGACTTGTGCTGTAAGCTGTTGTTTCAGTCCAGTCATTGTTGGCGCTGTGTCAGTCAAGACGTAAGATGTTGGACACATCTCATAGGGGAATTTAATTGACATGTGTCCACTTTTATTTTATGTAGGAGACGACCAAATGTGCATCGTCCATTCACATCGCTGCCGGACATGGAGGATGAGGACATCATACGTAAATTATGTTTGGATCGACCTACCCTTCAAGACCTATGTGGTCAGTTGGAGTCCCATCTGAGGCCTCAAAGAACCTATCCGACTGCTTTGACACCAACATGTAAGGTGATGGCGGCCCTGCATTTCTTTGCAATTGGTTCGTTCCAGTACATGATGTCCAGCGCAGGTGGGATGTCTCAACCAATGTTCAGCATGGTGCTACGTGATGTCCTGTCCGCAATGATGACCTACAAGGACTGCTACATCCATTTTCCCAGGAGACATGAATTGGCAGCTGTGAAGGGTGATTTTTATGACCTTGCCCACACCCCTAATGTTGTGGGTGCCATTGACTGCACACATGTTGGCCTGGTTCCACCACGGGCACGTGAGTACATATACAGGAACAGGAAGCATTTCCATTCCATTAATGTGCAAGTGGTATGCCAAGCGGATATGATCATCTCTGTGCCAGATTTCCAGGATCAGCACATGAATCCTACATACTGCGTAACAGCATCGTACCACAGCTGATGGCAAATCTGCATCCGGAGCGTGCGTGGCTTGTTGGTGAGTATGCAGAGTCAAGTAGTGTGCTGTATGTGTGACATGCTGTCCTCAGCTACTGACATATTACAAAATTGGTCTGTGTATCTCACACCTAGGTGACTCTGCATATCCCAACTGGCCTTGGTCGCTGAGCCCACTTAGGAAACCCAGGACCCCGGGTGAAGTCCGCTACAATGATGCACATGGGAGGACACGTCGTGTGGTGGAGCGTACTTTTGGTCTTCTGAAGTCTAGATTTCGGTGTCTGTACAAGAGCGGAGGTGCACTACTCTACTCTCCCCAAAAGGTGTGTCAGATCGTAGTTGCATGCTGCATGCTCCACAACCTGGCCTTGCACAAAGAGATCCCCCTGCTCCTGGACGATGATGAGCAGCAGATACCTGTCAGGGTCAGACAAGCACTCTTACCTGAGAGTACTTGATAGATGTTTCGCAGAGACGCTATGAGCCAACTTCCCGAAAACCCTACCTTTTAACCTGTGTTACGGTTACTGACACTAAGGCTAAGGGATAAGGTGTAGGGAGGAGGGCCGGATATGGACGCTGGCTTCTTCCTGTTGTCGACCTGCGAGGCAACAGGGTAGAGTTAGACTCCAACCTCAAGTATTGATTTACACAGTCACTTCTCTGTCTTTACGTCTTTTTTGATAAAACACTAAACACGTATCCTACCTGCGATAGTCAGGAGTCTTGCGTAGCGTCCGTGGAGTCTGGTGACGGAGTTTGGGAGTTGTGTTGCGAGGTGGTTGTCGCCTGGCTAACAGTTCTGTCTGGTATCTCGTGCTGAAATAAGTCCTGATGTTATGAAAGAGAATAACGTATTAATTACAGACGTTCCTTTCTTTTCTATTGCTTTCGGCACTTTTCTTACTACAATTTAGTCCACCCCAAAACTTACTGCTGAGTGTTCCAGTAGTTATGCTCCGTCACTTGATGCCTTAAAAGAAAACTACAATACCATATTCAAAATTACAGTTAACATAATCCTTGAACTTTCTGTAAATGTTCTTGGTTCTGTTATGCTTTTCCTTATAGAAAAAAACGCTCCAAAAATTAGGTTTCTTAATGTCTTAATAACGCTGTCTTGCGATGGGCGCCTTAAAACAAACAACTGTTCACTTAGCTTTCATGTTGTCTTTGTCTTTCAGGATCGAGGATTAGCGAGGAGACCAGAAGATGCCTTTGTGATCTTCGTTTCCATGCAACGAAGCCAAGAAGATTCCAGCGTGAAGAGGCAACAAAGATCAGGTAAGCCGGTATTTCCTTGCTACTCCGATGGAAGGCTAAGCGAGTTCCAGAACACGGGTGTGGCTATTTATAGTCTGGTCACACCCGAACAGCTAGGCACACGTTGCACGTCTTCTACGTGCAGCGTCAAAGTCTTTACTGAGAAACCGGAGCTTCACCACTGTGAAACCGAAGCCTTTCCCAAATGCAGACAAGTTGCGAGTAAATGACAACGTTTAAAGATGCACAGTATCCTTGAGGGATCCCAGCGACTGCCACTACGTTCTAAGTCTATTTCAGTGGCATGTGGTCCCTATGATACAGTACTCCTGATACAGCATGTGCAATCACACCATGTATTACTTCATACACGATACGACAAATAGAAAGGTACAAAAAAGCACAGAAGCACAGAACGCATTAATAATAAAGTCTATACACTTTCATATTTCAATACATTTTTGGAGTGCAGGATGCACGGGACAGGGGTGGGTTTTAACAGGGGTAATGAAGGGATAAGCAGCTATGGTGTCTACAGACGGGATAACGTAGCTGAATCATGACAGTACCCCCCTCTCAAAATCCCCCCTAACACCAAAGGAATAGGTTTGGGTTTATCAGGATAGCGAGCATGAAATGATTTCACCATTCGTGGTGCATTTTGTACATTAGCTAAAGGTTCCCACGTTCATTCTTCTGGGCCGTAACCCTTCCAGTCTACTAAATAGTGTAATTTGCCCCGAATCCGTTTTGAATCCAGAATAGCTTTTACTTCAAATTCTGGGGTGCCATCAATATCAACGGCGGGCGGAGCTAAGGTAATACGAGTGTCAGGATGGAATGGTTTCACCAGAGATACATGGAACACTGGATGGAATCGGTACTTTGGAGGTAAAGTTAACTTAACGCTCACAGGATTAACTACCTTCTCTATGGTAAATGGACCAATAAACCTGGGACAGAATTTTCTGTTACCTTTGATGCGAATGTGTTTGGTAGATAACCATACCTTATCTCCCTCGGCGTAAGTGGGTTGAAGTGACCTATGTGTATCAGTTGCAGTTTTCTGTCTTTCTTTTACTTCAGCCAAATGAAAGTGTGCTTGTTCTTGAATAGACACCAAATCTTTTACATAATCACATGCTGAAGGCGATAACCAAGAAGCGCTAACTTGACCTGGAATACTCTTGGGGTGATAACCATATGTACAAAAGAAGGGAGACATATCTATGGATGAATGTTCTATGTTATTATAAGCGAACTCCAACATCCATAAAATCTCTGCCCATTCCAGATTAGTATTTGCTAATGTGCAACGCAAATATTGTTCTATAGTTTGATTTGTGCGTTCAGTTAAACCATCCGTCTGTGGGTGATAACTAGATGAGGTGCGGACTTACATGTGTAAAAGTTTGCCCAAATGTTGCCAAAAATGGGATATGAACTGAGAACCCCTATCTGAAATCACCACTGACGGAATTCCATGTAGTCGTATGATTTCTTTTGCAAAAATCTGAGTCATTTCTTTTGCCGACGGCAATTTCTTTAAAGGTATAAAATGTGCCATTCGGGTAAAGTGATCTATAACCGTAAGTATTGTGGTAAACCCTTCCTTGGTATGAGGTAATTCTACAATAAAATCAAGTGACACAGTATGCCACGGTTGAGGAGGTATTGGCAAAGGAAGTAGTAAACCACTAGGGGCTTGGTGTAAAGACTTGTTTTGAATACAAACTGCACAGGTTTCCACATACGCTTGTATATCTTTAAACATAGAAGGCCACCAAAATCGTCTCTTAACTAACTGATAGGTTTTAGTAACTCCAGGGTGAGCTGACATAAGAGTATCATGGTGTAATTGAATTACTTGATTGTGTAAAGTAGAAGTTGGAATAAACAGTTGGTCATTCATGAATAACATACTGTCTTTCCATTGAAGTAAGGAGTATTGCTTTTGCCAATATTCTTTTGTTTTGTTTTGCAATTCTTTTTGAACATCTACTTCAACATCTTTATACGTAATACCAACTTGAAAACATTGTGATGGTAAAATTGTTTGTGGAGACTCGTGGGAATTATCCGTTTCTTCGTTGAGTCCTATTCTTGATAAAGCATCTGCTTTATTATTGTCTTTTCAGGACGATACGTAATTATGAAAGTATAATCATTAAAAAGAGTGTCCATCTCAGTTGTCGAGCTGAAAGAGCTTTTACAGAACGTAAAGCTTGTAAATTACGATGATCTGTATAAATAGTTATAGGGTGACGAGCACCTAACAAGTATTGGCGCCATTCTTCAAACACAGCTTTGATGGCCAAAAGTTCTCTGTCGGCTATGGCGTAATTCTGTTCCGCAGAGGACAATTTCCTGGAATAGTAAGCTATGGGATGCATTTGACCTGTATCTCGATGTCTTTGTGACAAGATTCCTCCAATAGCAAATTGTGAGGCATCAGCTTCCACTATGAATGGGGAGGAAGGATCTGGATGCATGAGAATAGGGGCCGACGTGAATTGGTTCTTTAATACTTGGAAAGCTTGTTCAGCTGAATCATTCCATTCAAATTTTGTGTTTTTACGTAATAATTTTGTGATGGGGGTTATGATTTGAGAAAAGTTTTGGATAAACCGCCTATAAAAATTGGCGAATCCCAAAAAACTTTGAATTTGTTTTACTGAAGAGGGACTGGGCCAAGTAAGGACTGCTTGGATCTTTTTTGGATCCATCTCAATGCCTGCAGGACTGATGATATAACCTAGAAAGTCCACCTTGGTGGTATGAAACATGCTTTTTTCTAGTTTTACATATAAGGAATTTTTAAAAGCTGGTGAAGAATGGCTCTCACTTGTTGTACATGTTCTGATACAGTCGTTGAATAAATTAGGATGTCATCAATATATACTACACAGCATATATCTAAAAACTCTCTGAGCACTTCATTAATAAAAAACTGGAATGCTGCTGGAGCGTTGCAGAGTCCGAAAGGCATAACCTGATATTCATAAAGGCCGAATTTGAGTACGGAAGGCCGTCTTCCATTCGTCACCCTCTCGGACTCTTACTAGATGATATGCTCCGCGCAAATCCAGCTTTGTATAGATGGTGGCATCCTTCATTTGGTCTAACAAGGTAGGTATAAGAGGAAGTGGGTACCTATTCTTAACAGTTACGTTATTAAGTGCGCGATAGTCTATACACGTGCGCAACTCTCCCCCCTTCTTCGGTATAAAAAAGAGAGACGAGGAGACTGGAGACTTGGAATGTCGTATAAAGCCATTTGCTAAGTATTCATCTAGGTATTCTCGTAGATGCTCGTACTCCTTTTCAGTAAGAGCATAGATTCGGCTGCACGGTAAGGTTGCCCCTGGTACCAAATCAATGCGGCAATCAAAGTCTCTGTGTGGTGGTAAAGTGTTTTTTTATCAAACACGTCCACTAAATCTGAGTATTCAGCAGGTACTCCGTCTAACAGTAAAATGTTCTTGGATTCTTTAGGAAAGTCATAACCTTGTATGTGATGTTTTGTCATGTGTTGTGGAAGGCAGTTGGTGTGACAATAGTCGGAGTCAAATAGGATGGTTTTTGTACCCAATCTATCTTTGGGTTATGCTGAATCAACCAGGGAACCCCAAGGATGAGGCGGAACTGAGGTGCGTCTATGACATCAAAAGTAATATGTTCACTATGATGAGTGGAACTAGTCATGATAAGAGTTTCTGTATGATACTGTATTAAACCAGAAGTTAATTCCTTACCGTCTACTGCTCTCACTATCTCTGGTCTGGGTTTTCGTTCAGTGTTTAACCCTAGAGTGTGTAAAAATTGAGTGTCAATAAAATTTCCTGTGGCTCCAGAATCAATAAGAGCATCCACAGACCAAGATCTTTTTATCATTCTTAGATTGAAGCATTACTCTAATGCTTAGGTGATGGTAAGTGGCTTCAGGGGCTGTGGAGGCCAAACTAACTCGCTCACTCGATAAACTGACCTCATCATTCACCGAGCTTCTTCATTTTCTGGATGCTGCGTCGCAGCTACCTCTATAGATTTTACTCTTGGTTTGTTAGGTCGATTAGGACATTCTTTTACGAAATGTCCGGCCTTCCCGCAATAGAGACACTGATTTAGTTTTCGTCTCTTCTCTTTTTCTTCCTTAGAGAGGGGGCCTCTGATAGTCCCAATTTGCATAGGTTCCCCCAAATCAGTCTTGGGAGCAAATTCTGCCTTAGCACTAGTTCTTTCTCGAAACATGAACATTTTATGGTCATTTCGTCCTCTCTCATTCTTTCGCTCAGATAATCTGTGATTTAGCTTGACCACAAGATCTATGAAGTCTTCTATTTCCTCTGGGGGTCCAAGATTTGGGTTACCATATCCTTTAGCTCGTCTCTAAGACCTTTATAAAGGAAACTCTTTTTCTTCAGGCCAAGCTGCTTCAATAACTAGTCTATTGAATTGCGAAATATAATGCAACAGATCAGCAGATCCCTGCTTTAAATGCAATAACTCGTGATCTGCAGATTGTACAAAAACATGTTTAGCAAAGAGTTTCTTCATTGTGTGTTTGAACCTTCTTAAATCATAAAGGATTGGATCTTCTCTTTCTACTATAGGTACTGACCATAAGGCTGCGTCTCCTCCTAAATAGGAAAGGATAAAGGCTATTTTGGATGAATCATCTGGAAAGGCGGCCGGTTTTGCAATGAAGTGTAAATGGCATTGATTTAAGAAAATCGTAAACTTATTACTGTCACCGTAGAAGCGTTCAGGAGCTGCTAGGGGGATAGTTACTGGAGTAACTACTTGAATCTGAGTAGGGGTAGAAGAAGAAGTACTGTGCAGTGTTTGCATAGCGGGCTGAAATGAAGAGGGTTTAAGAATGGGTTTCTGAGAGGCAGCAAAACTCCAGGTAGCAGTCTGCGGGACATTGGTAGTTTGCGCATTTGTAACTTGCATGGCAGCTTGAAGAGCCGATACGTCCCTTCGAGCGCCGCATTTTCAGCCTGCATGTTTGTTAGAATCGCAGCTATATCCTGCAAGGATACTTCCGAGTTTGATTCATAGCGTCTGGGTGAAACAAGTTTTCGTGGGCTTAGCCTTCTGTCAGGGTCAGACAAGCACTCTTACCTGAGAGTACTTGATAGATGTTTCGCAGAGACGCTATGAGCCAACTTCCTGAAAACCCTACCTTTTAACCTGTGTTACGGTTACTGACACTAAGGCTAAGGGATAAGGTGTAGAGAGGAGGGCCGGATATGGACGCTGGCTTCTTCCTGTTGTCGACCTGCGAGGCAACAGGGTAGAGTTAGACTCCAACCTCAAGTATTGATTTACACAGTCACTTCTCTGTCTTTACGTCTTTTTGATAAAACACTAAACACGTATCCTACCTGCGATAGTCAGGAGTCTTGCGTAGCGTCCGTGGAGTCTGGTGACGGAGTTTGGGAGTTGTGTTGCGAGGTGGTTGTCGCCTGGCTAACAGTTCTGTCTGGTATCTCGTGCTGAAATAAGTCCTGATGTTATGAAAGAGAATAACGTATTAATTACAGACGTTCCTTTCTTTTCTATTGCTTTCGGCACTTCTCTTACTACAATTTAGTCCACCCCAAAACTTACTGCTGAGTGTTCCAGTAGTTATGCTCCGTCACTTGATGCCTTAAAAGAAAACTACAATACCATATTCAAAATTACAGTTAACATAATCCTTGAACTTTCTGTAAATGTTCTTGGTTCTGTTATGCTTTTCCTTATAGAAAAAAACGCTCCAAAAATTAGGTTTCTTAATGTCTTAATAACGCTGTCTTGCGATGGGCGCCTTAAAACAAACAACTGTTCACTTAGCTTTCATGTTGTCTTTGTCTTTCAGGATCGAGGATTAGCGAGGAGACCAGAAGATGCCTTTGTGATCTTCGTTTCCATGCAACGAAGCCAAGAAGATTCCAGCGTGAAGAGGCAACAAAGATCAGGTAAGCCGGTATTTCCTTGCTACTCCGATGGAAGGCTTAGCGAGTTCCAGAACACGGGTGTGGCTATTTATAGTCTGGTCACACCCGAACAGCTAGGCACACGTTGCACGTCTTCTACGTGCAGCGTCAAAGTCTTTACTGAGAAACCAGAGCTTCACCACTGTGAAACCGAAGCCTTTCCCAAATGCAGACAAGTTGCGAGTAAACGACAACGTTTAAAGATGCACAGTATCCTTGAGGGATCCCAGCGACTGCCACTACGTTCTAAGTCTATTTCAGTGGCATGTGGTCCCTATGATACAGTACTCCTGATACAGCATGTGCAATCACACCATGTATTACTTCATACACGATACGACAAATAGAAAGGTACAAAAAAGCACAGAAGCACAGAACGCATTAATAATAAAGTCTATACACTTTCATATTTCAATACATTTTTGGAGTGCAGGATGCACGGGACAGGGGTGGGTTTTAACAGGGGTAATGAAGGGATAAGCAGCTATGGTGTCTACAGACGGGATAACGTAGCTGAATCATGACAATACCCCCCCCTGCAAACCCACACATGTCCAGCAACGACGATAGTGAAGAGGAGGAAGGTGTCGACCTGCGTCAACAGCTCATCAACAACTACTTCTCTTGAGTGTGAGTGACATTGTACAACAGTGACATTGTCTGCTGTCTTTGATGGTAGTGACAAGGCCTAGAAGAGCTTTTTGACTGCTGCCTGTTGTTGGCTCTGTGCTGATGGCTGATGTTTGTGGCAAAGGGTAGTTATGACCAGCCACATGATGTCTATGTTGATATTGTTTCTCATTGTAATGTGTGCTGGTTTGTGTACCTTGATAACTAGTGTTGTGTACTGGCTGTGATGCCATCACCTGACAAGTAAATGTCGTTCTCTTGTGTCTTTCTAGGTCCCTTCAGCCTCTCAATGCCTCGTCACAATCAGAGCTTCTGGTACATTGGAATCTGAGTCAACATTGTACATACTGTGATAAACATGGAGCTGACACAAAGACATAGGTGTGTAAAGAGTGTTTATTTACAATGAGTATTTGTGACAGACAAGTGATGTTTTACAAAATGGTGCTAAGTGAATTAATGAGTTGTCAGTGATGGTAAATGAAACAATAGAGTAGTCACCACATGGATGTAGTGCCACAGTACAACAGACACCTGCCATCGACATGGCAGTGTGGGTAAGGATAGTCAACAAAGTCAATGTCAAGGGGAACAGAGGTGCCATCATGGCTGGCTCTGCGACTGGCGTTTGGATGGTGCTTTGCCATGTGATCCTCCCTTGGTGTTTCTCGGACGGCCCCTTTTGTGTTTTCCAGGGGGGTCCACTGCTGCGGGCTCAGCGGTGTCTGAGGAGTCATCCTGTTGCAGCTCACCCCTCTCTGTGGCCGCAGCTGAGGTGGTGGGAGTATCATCCTGCGGGCCACTGGAGGGGGGTTGAGCTGTCCTTTGGGCAGCATGACTGTCCCTCAGAACTCCCATGAGCTGGCCCATGAGGTCCAAAATTTGGCCCATACGCATGTCCATGGACCTCAGCAGCAGACGGAGCTCACGCACTTCTTCCAGAACCTGGCCCATGTGTCCCTGGGTTTGCTCGTATGCCCCAAGGACTCTGGCGATGTTGGCCAGGGCTTCGGTCCCAGTGTCCTCTCGAATTGGTCCCCCAGTTGCCCTCCCACCTGCCCTGCTGTCCCGGACCTGTGGCGTTGCCACTTGATGCACCCGCAGATTCTCCCTGCCCTCCGCTGATTGTGTGGTGGTGCTGGTAACCACTGAGGCAGGGAGAGTGTTGCAGGCAGCACTGGTGGTGGTGGTGGTTGAGGCCACACAGGTCATTGCAGCAGGGGTCAGCGCTGTTGTTGTTGCTGAGGTGGTGGTGGTGGGGACAGTGGGGGCCTGGGACGTGATGCGCCCTGGCAGTCTGCATGGGCCAGGTTCTTGATCTTCAGCCGAGAAACGTGGGGAGTCTGCATCCGAGAGTCCATGTTCTGGGGGAGACTGGCTCTGCAGGTCGATGTTCTCTTCTGCAGCAGTTAATTGTAGATCTCCTGTTGAACAGAGGTGAAATGGTCATTGAAGTGCACCCCACAAGCTTGGTGTCAGACGTTTGAATGTTACATGTGATATACCACACAGTTTACATTGATATCACTTTGTATGGCTGCAAGGTACTGCGCATCATGACATGATGTGGAGGTACCTACATTACTTGTCCATGGTGTGACATGTAAATAGATACCATGTTCCACGTACAGATTGTGTGATTACACGGACATGTAGTCATCTAACGACTTGCAGCACATCAACTTTATGTGATGCGTCTTTTTGGTTTGCTCTGCATGGAAGACGTTTCATCTGAGCAAGAACTAGCCATTGTAATCTTAAGCATACCTTTTTCATATCATGTTCTTTACTTTCTTGTACCAACTGACCATGCATGTTTTGTGTTCATATGGGCCTTCATACTCTGACACCATGGCACTTACACATAGCATTCAGTGCTGTGCATGATTGGGCCCTGAATTTCTTCAACATGTGACTTGGTGAGTCAAACTTTGTTTTCAGTGACTGTTACGTACGCTTAGCTGTCTGCACACTGGAAGTGGCTTTTGGATCTATGCCAAGTTGGGTGACATGTGAGGGCTGTTGTGTTCATATGGCTCCATGCTTTTTGAGAGGAATGGCAGGGTGCATGCACTGTCTACCTACCTGTTCTGTGACACAGTTGATGGAAATTGCTGCCACATGGTTCTGGGTGTGGGGGGCCACCATCCTGCTGAGCTGTGTGACAAGGGTGCCTGGTGGGAGTTGTAGTGCTGGCTTCCCAACCACAAACACCCCTCCCTGTTAGGATGGCTACCTACCTGTAAGTTTGAAGAGAGCAATGCAATGTCTGTCACATGGTTGTGGGTGTGGGGAGTGTTCCATCCTGCTGAGCTGTGGGACAAGGGTGCCTAGTGGGAGTTGTAGTGCTGGCTTCCCACCCACAAACACCCCTCCCTGTTAGGATGTCTGCCTCCCTGTGAAGTGGAGCAGAGGAAAGGAATAGGCTAAACATGGCTCTTGGATTGGAGAGTGTTCCATCCTGCTCAGGGGTGGGACAAGAGAGCATAAGATGGCTACCTACCTGTAAGTTTGAAGAGAGCAATGCAATGTCTGCCACATGGTTCTGGCTGGGGGGGTCCTCCATCCTGCTGAGTTGTGGGACAAGGGGGCCTGGTGGGAGTTGTAGTTCTGGCTTCCCACCCACAAACACCCCTCCCTGTTAGGATGGCTACCTACCTGTAAGTTTGGAGAGAGCAATGCAATGTCTGCCACATGGTTCTGGCTGGGGGGGTGCTCCATCCTGCTGAGCTGTGGGACAAGGGTGCCTGGTGGGAGTTGTAGTGCTGGCTTCCCACCCACAAACACCCATCCCTGTTAGGATGGTTACCTACCTGTAAGTGTGAAGAGAGCAATGCAATGTCTGTCACATGGTTGTGAGTGTGGGGAGTGTTCCATCCTGCTGAGCTGTGGGACAAGGGTGCCTGGTGGGAGTTGTAGTGCTTGCTTCCCACCCACAAACACCCCTCCCTGTTAGGATGTCTGCCTCCCTGTGAAGTGGAACAGAGGAAGGGAATAGGCTACACATGGCTCTTGGATGGGGGAATGTTCCATCCTGCTCAGGGGTGGGACAAGAAAGCATAAGATGGCTACCTACCTGTAAGTTTGAAGAGAGCAATGCAATGTCTGCCACATGGTTCTGGCTGGGGGGTGCTCCACCCTGCTGAGCTGTGGGACAAGGGGGCCTGGTGGGAGTTGTAGTGCTGGCTTCCCACCCACAAACACCCCTCCCTGTTCAGATGGCTACCTACCTGTTAGGTGAAGGTGAGCAATGGAATGGCTGCCACATGGTTCTGGGTGGGGGAGTGCTCGATCTTGCTCAGCTGTGGGACAAGGGTGCCTGGTGGGAGTTGTAGTGCTGGCTGCCTGTACACATGCCCCCATGGAAATATTGCTAGCTACCTTTGAGGTGAATCAGAGGAAGGAAATGGTAGAGATGTGTGACATGTGTTGGGAAGAGTATGTTGTACATAAGTGCATTTAGGTCTAGAAAGTGTAGCTTTCTAGTTGTGCAAGACAGTACATGGCAGTGTGATGGGATACATTTGTTGGTACTTACCAGCCTCCACTCCCCCGGGTATTCCTGTGAGACTCTCTGGATGCAGTATGGCAAGCGCCTTCTCCTCCCATTCGGTGAATGTTAGTGGTGGAATGGGAGGGCCACTGCCAGTCCTCTGAGCAAGCTCATGGTTCTTGTTGGCATGCTCTTTCACCCTGGTCTTGATGTCATGCCACCTCCTCCTGATCTCCTTCTGGGTGCAGGGGGTGGTCCCTACTGCATTGACTTTGTTGACTATCCATGCCCACATTTGATTTTTTGTGGCTACTGGTGTCTGTTGGACCATGCTTCCAAACAAATGTGGTTCTACTCTGATTACCTCATCTACTATCACTGACAACTCATTGTCAGTAAATTTGGGCATCTTCTTCTGTGACATGGTGTGTGATGTGCAAATGTGGGAACAGTGCAGTTGTGAAGGTGGTGGTGGTGATGTGTGTGTGGTTGTGAGGGTATGATGTGTGCTGATTTACCTCTCCTTTGTGCTGTGGGGTTGGACCCTTCAATTGTGGAGTTGTGCAAAGGATTCTGGTCAGGGAAGGGGCTGGTTTTATACTCAGCTATGTGGGTGGGTCAAAATGGAGTATTCATGTCAGGTGTGTTGTGTGGGTTGACCTGGGATTTGTATTTTTGACTTGCCACGGGGATGTGTCATTGGGGTGTGTTAGGTGTTTTTTTAAGCTGAGCCAGATTAATGGCCACACTTGGTAGCTTTGTTGTGTGGTTGCTTTCGACCGCCATTACTCTTCCGGAGCGACCGCGGCAGTCGGAATACAACAGCCCTTCCACCGGCTCTCCCATTCATCAATGGTTGCGATTGCGGCGGTCGGAAACAACTGATCATTCTGCTGTCACCGCAATCGTATCCTAATTTCATGTGCGGTCAATCCGCTGGCCGTGCAGTGGTTTTGGGTCTTTCCGCATGAAATCCGACCGCCGCAGACGGATTTTCACCTGCTCCGGACGCTCCCGGCGGACTTTCGTGGAATCCGTCCGCCGCGGTCGGATTTCTCTGGCGGTTCATCCTAATCTGACCACCGGTTTTCCCAGCGGTACATGCGGACGGTTAATTTCCGCTACCACGGCGGTCAGAATGCTTTTCTGACCGCCATCGTAATCCGCCCCTTTGAGTGGAATATGCTACAAACAGTCAATTTCCCTTTAAAATACATTGTACTAGTCGATGTCCCTGTCACAGAGGTAGCTAACCACTACTATTATCTATAAAAAGTACTTTCTATCAATAAAACAAACACAAACCAAGCCCCTAAATGGACTATTTTGAAGACACTTAGGTTGGCAGACTGCATCACTTCGGACACAGACACCTACCCAAATTGCAAATACCATGCTGGAATGTCTCTCACAGAATCATTGCTTAGGAAGTCAAATCAAGCAATGCAGTGGAAGGACACCACAATACCTTCCAATCCACACTAGGCACAACCCAGCCTACACTCTATACATTTATAGAAGCCCTGCAAAAAGAACAAATCTACCAACAACTACGAATGGAGCAATCAGTAACCTAAATTAAACCAATAATTAGCAAACAAACAACTAGAATGTACAACATGCTACAAAGTAAAGTAAAACTTTTTATAAACAACAAAGGAGTATACTACTTAGAATCAAAAGCTAAAACCTTATTATAAAATAGATAATAAGCTACAAAACACCCCAAAAAAGAAATGCATAATTCAATCCAGCATAACAAAATTATTTTAAATAAATAATATATATATCCTTTTTAACATTAGCCAAAAATATAAATACAATTATAATATGAAAAAAGACTGAGGATTAAAAATATTATGTATATTATTTATATCAAAAATATGAATCTCACTAACCACAAACCTCAAATAAGATATAAAATGTATCATATAAATTATTTACAACACATAAAATATACTTTTATATATGCTTAAATAATACTTCCTGTTCTGTAGCTACAATCCTCCCCTCATCCATGCAATCAACAAATATAATCCACCAAAAATGGAAAAAAGAAACTCCAAGAAGCCCCAAAAAATGCAAAAACAAAAAACGAGTACGAAAAAGATCCATTCAAAGCAGCCCAACATTTTAAAGAGATACAAAAGGGGATGATGGACGGAACGTTTGAGCCAATCAAACACTCACCCCCAGTCAACTGATCTGGGTTTAATCCATCATCATTCTTTAGCTCACTCCACCACCCCAGTTCAGACATGGCCATATGCAAATCAGTCTGACCCTGTGCCTCATGGGAACAGTCCAGCCCGAACTGCCAAGCCATGTCTTCCCTGGACCGGAAACAAGCATCCTAGGACCGGTTTCTGGCATTCCAGCCGTCATCAGCCAGGCTTGCTTGAATCCAGTGGCAAAGCGAGCAAGGGACCCACGTCTGGGCATACCCCCGCCAACTTAGGGCAAACAAAGCGATACAAAAGGGGATGATGGATGGAACGTTTGAGCCAATCAAACACTCACCCCCAGTCAACTGATCTGGGTTTAATCCATCATCATTCTTTAGCTCACTCCACCACCCCAGTTCAGACATGGCCATATGCAAATCAGTCTGACCCTGTGCCTCATGGAAACAGTCCAGCCCGAACTGCCAAGCCATGTCTTCCCTGGACCGGAAACAAGCATCCTAGGACCGGTTTCTGGCATTCCAGCCCTCATCAGCCAGGCTTGCTTGAATCCAGTGGCAAAGCGAGCAAGGGACCCACGTCTGGGCATACCCCCGCCAACTTAGGGCGAACAAAGCGATACAAAAGGGGATGATGGACGGAACGTTTGAGCCAATCAAACACTCACCCCCAGTCAACTGATCTGGGTTTAATCCATCATCATTCTTTAGCTCACTCCACCACCCCAGTTCAGACATGGCCATATGCAAATCAGTCTGACCCTGTGCCTCATGGGAACAGTCCAGCCCGAACTGCCAAGCCATGTCTTCCCTGGACCGGAAACAAGCATCCTAGGACCGGTTTCTGGCATTCCAGCCGTCATCAGCCAGGCTTGCTTGAATCCAGTGGCAAAGCGAGCAAGGGACCCACGTCTGGGCATACCCCCGCCAACTTAGGGCGAACAAAGCGATACAAAAGGGGATGATGGACGGAACGTTTGAGCCAATCAAACACTCACCCCCAGTACAAAAAACCTAAAAAGTGTTAAAAAAGCACTCCTGTAAAACTGAAAAAAGAAAGGAAATCAAAGAAAAAAATATTGCCTTACTACAAAACGAAATTAATTTCCTTTAAAACAAAAACATTACTGCCAAATGTCCATAAAAGAAATTGGCAATCAAAAGCCTGCAAAGTAAAACACAATACCCAACCGCCAAAAAACAGTAACTTCAAAAATACCATATACATCACACTTAATCATCAAAAATCAAATAACATTATAATATCACATAACGATATATAACTAAAAACTACACCTAGGCCAGCACACTAGTGAACAACACTACAACGAATACAACTAAGGGCCTGATCATGACTTTGGCAGTCCTACCTCTGTACCGCTGCGATAGCAGTCTCACACCCGTTGTATTACAATGTTCTCGCTGGACCCGCGGTGGTCTTTCTTATGGCGGTGTATATTTTTTCATATATTTCGATGTTGGTGTGTATATATTCGCTACAGTGTAAACATACGCATGACACATGTGAAAAAGTACCTACTACCAGTACATTCCCATTGCTGGAGTCTGGACCATATATGCCCAGTCCAGTCAATGGGTAAATACTGCAAAAACTGACTTACCTTGATTTTGGTGCCAAAAAGGTGGTTTTCTTCAGAGTCAAGATGCTGCTATGAAGCGGGGTTCTGGAGGAAGGGATCCACATGGGAGACTGAAAGGAAGAAGAGGAAATGGGTAAGTATGCACCCCAAATCCTTTGTTTCCGCCGACTCAAAGCAGATAGTCCCACCACTGCGGTCGGCTCATCAGAAAGTCAGCTCATAATTCGGATGGCAGTGAAAGTTCTTTTTACCACCCTATGACAGCTGCTTTTCCCCAGCTGCCGTCGAGGCAGTCTGCGAATGGCTGTCGGTATCAGCGTTGCTCCGGTGGTCTTTCATTCTGAAAACCGACAACATCGTAATACGGCAGACGGACTGCCTAGTTGGCGGCAGTGAATCTGACGCTGTGACAGTGACGGGACCGACAAACTAGTAATCAGGCCCTATATCTACAAGGATCCCAAAAACAACACTATAACTAAAGTTTAGAACCCCCCACTTATTACTCTTCTACGCTCAAAACCATATCAAAAACCTTTAAAAGGTTTTACCTGTTCCAACGAACAGCACTACCTTCCCATGTCCTCCTTCCAGAAAAAGAGACTAAAAATTAGACAAATAGACACCGAAATAATAGGCAGCAGTAAAAAATAAAATACCAGCTAAATGAAACTTATATAAAGACCATCTCGCCATAGGAAACAATGGTAATATATGAAAAAGAAAATATTTTTAAAAATGTACAAATGTTTAAAAAATGCTAAACATGTAAAAGCATTTTAGTAAAAATATGTGAAAAAATTTAAAATACAAATTAAATAATAGTATATTACAATATACAATTATTTAATATATCTTAAATATATATGCAAAAATAGTGTATAAATGTAAACAAAAATGTAAAACAATGAAACAAAACTACAGAAAAATGTACAATACACAAAACTCTTTAAATATAATTTACATGGTTTATTTAATACTAAAATGTTATTAAAATATTGTTTATATAGCAATATAACATTTGTTTTTGTATACTTACAATTATATATGTTAAAAATGTAAATCTATATATTAAATAAATATGAGAAATATGAGAAAAAATACAAATTACAAACTGTGTGATGTATCTTTATTATAAGAAAAACTATAAATATGGTGTATTAAGTGCACAATCAACTACTATGTGAATGATTTTTCTGAAAATCTGGGACACTAATCAAATTACATTAACTACTCCTAAACCATTTTTAGGAAGGTGTTGGGCACTAAAGGGGTCCCATTTACTATTTCCACTCCAGTCTGAACCATTTTGAGGCAGGTGTTGGATACAAAAGTGGTCACTTCAATATTCTCACTCCAACCTAAACCATTTCGGGGAAGGTGTTGGACACTAAAGTGGTCGCATATATTATTCCCACTCTAATCTAAACCATGTTGTGGAAGGTGTTGGACAATAATGGGATCCCATTTACCATTCCCACTCCAATCTAAACCATTTTGGGGAAGGTGTTGGACACTGAAGGCATCACACTTACAATTGCTGCTTCAAACTAAACCATTTTAAGGAACATTTGCTACTCCCACTCCAATTAACACCATACAAGGGAAAGTAGTAGGAACTAGAAGAGTTACATTCAAAATACATACTGTATAGTAAAAAATAATTATTATTTATTTATAAAATCAATGAAACACTACTTCTAACACAATATTACCCAAAAATCTATATATTTAAAATGAGACAATAACCTATTAGTTTTCTATTAAAAAAATTATACATATTTAGTAATGAAACAAAATTTAAATAAAAATATTGCACATAAAAATATACACGATGAAAGTGTAAAAATTCCTAAAATATATTTACATTACATAAAAAATATTATTAATATTAAGAAAAAAATATAAAAAAACGAATTAAACATAAAACATAAAGGGCCTGATTACAACATTGGCGGTCTGTCCGCTGGACCACTGATGCCCTGGTCAGGAGAACACAGCAAAGCATGTGCTGTTCAGACCACCGTATTCCGAGTGGACTGCCACGATGGCAGTCCGTAGTCGACAGTCCCACCATGATGGCATGGCTTGGTCATTGAGAAGGGCCGCTGCAGATGCCGCTGTGGTGCAGCGCCTTCTGCACGTCCACCGTGCATGGCACACAGTACATGCACAACAGTGCATGGAGAAGGGGGGCACAGCATGTGACCCCATGCACTACCCCCCACGCAAAATCACCCAGGGGCCCTGTTTGGGGCCCATTCCTTCCCATTCGCCATCCTTTTCATGTCAGGGTTTATGCCATGAAAAGGGTCCTGAAAAGGGAAGTCGTAATCCTGACAGAGGTACTAGCCTTGGCACCGCTGCCATTCAGCACTGCCTTCGCCTCCGCAGCACTGTCGGGATCCTAGATCCTGGTTGTGTAAGTGGTATTGGGTAGGGCTGGTGGCATTCCGACTGCCAAACTTGTAATCAGGCGGTCGTACCACTTAAGTTGCTGTGGTTAGACTGCCACCACAGGTCTGAAGACCACTGTACTTCTAATCAGCCCCATAATATATGGTATTTCTCATTACTAATACAAATGTTTTTGCGACATATAATACATCTAAATATAAATATCATTTTAGATAAATACATCATAATTAAGACAAATGGAGTATACATTTTCAATCAAAGTTTACATATTAGAAATTATTTACAAATGTATACAATTATTTACCTTTAAAATAAAACAATTTTTCACACACATGTTAAAACTGAAATTAAAATATTTCAAATTTCAATTCAGAAGACAAAACAAATATTACACTTAATTTTTCAAAAATATATTTATCGATTTTATGTTTTAACATAAATAATTACATGATTTTTAAATAAATAGTTGCATTATACAATTTCAAATTTAAATATTTTAATATTTTCATTACCTAAAAATACTTATAAAATGTAAATTAAATACATATTTTGTTCAGTTTTTCATTTATCAATACATTTAAAATATTAATAACAAAGGTTTGTTAACTAATTATCTTGTTTATGAATAAAAGCAATCCTTGTTAAAATATGAAATAATTTATTTGCATATTAATAACAGTAACACATAAATTCACATTTTAAAAATATCCCCACTTGTATCCCCTAAAAATCCAACATCATTCTATATAACAGAGTAACATAGATATTTAGTATACAAATTAATAAAACATTTAAAAAGAATGTGAATTTACATAAATAAATTGTTATAAAAAACACACTATTCAAACAAATTAACAAATAATTAAAAAATTAAACTAAAATACAATAAAATACGTATAAAAAACACATTAAAACGATATTCTTTACAACAATATTTTATCATTTTTTACAAAGAGTATAAAAACAACAATATCCTTAACTTCAATATTACTGTCCACGATATTTTTGACATCTTGATTTACCTGCACAATATTTTGGTATCACAATGTTTTTTATTGAATATTTTGTCCAAACACCAGGAGCAGAGGAAACAGCCATTAGGACATCAGGGGCTGAAACACAGCAATCAACCCACTGATAACACCCACTGGCACTAGAAGAAGAAGCACATCATAGGAGGAAACCCAAGGACACAACAGTTCCCAACCGAGATTAGGAGGACGATGGAGCTGCAGCCCCACCTGATGATGTCCTGGTCGAGACATGGCCCACAGAAGGGTCATGGCTAACCTGGTGCGTACCTAGGTGACATGGGGCCAAAAACTAAAATGTGATGTGGAATGCAATGTTAACCCCAAATCAACACTAATGTACAACAAGTGGCATGGGGTCCTTAAAAGAAACAGAAGGAACCCCAGAAGAAGAAGGAAGTAACTAACGACGACTCCCAGAGCTCCAAGGGGCAAAAGAAAGGAGAGACTGGAGAAACTGAACTCCAAAAGGCAAGGAGGAGATAGAAAACAAAACATCTAGGATTAATATATGGAATAATGAGAAAAGCCTGTAAAAGATGCCCTCTAAAAAGGGTGGAAAGCAGAGTATTGTTAGTCATTGTGCTGTTTTAAAATTTGTACATACTCTTAACTTATCCTTTGCACTGAGGGTAATGGAGTCAGAAGTTGGTGCCAGCAAGGGGGGGATATGTTGGGAACCAGCAGGAACCCTAGAAAAAACCTTATTTGCTTGTCTTAGCAAGGTTTGGGGTGACTTGAAATATATGATTTATTGTTGTTTTGGACAAAGCAGCAAGATCTAAAAATAAAATCCCTTTTCCTAAAAAAACCTTAGCCTCGCAGCCCAAATTCTGGTGAACCTGATCCGCACCCTTTACAGTGTCATAAGTGGAATCCTAATTGGCATCGATGTGGAGGCCAACATCACCAACTGGCCAAAAAAACAGGAATTGGCCTTACAGTACCAGTGCCATGCTCACGCCCATTGTGAATGCCACCACCTCTTTGACCTTCCCATATGCTTGAAAACACGGAATGGTCCTCCCAATCCTGAAGAAACCCTCTGCGACCCCTTCCATGCTCGCCAACTACAGACCGATTTCCTGCCTACCATTTCCAACCAAGGTGTTGGGGAAAATTATCAACAGATACCTCACCCAATACCTCAATGACTATCAACTCCTCGACACGTCTCAGTCTGGTTTCAGAACCAACCAGGGCATGGAAACTGCCCTCATAGCTGCCATAGATGTCATTTGCAAGACTCTGGACAGAGGAGACACAGTGGCCATTATCCTCCTGGACTTCTCCGCAGCATTTGACAGTCTCCCACCCCACCCCATCCTCATCCAACACCTACATGACATTGACATTCAAGGACATGCACTGCAATGGATCTGCTCCTTCCTGACTGGCAGGACTCATCAGTCAGCCTGGCACCGTACATCGTGGATGCTTGCAACCTCATCTGCGGAGGTTTACACGGAGCCTGCCTGAGCCTCACCCTCTTCAACACCTATATGATCCCTCCAGCCATTATAATTCACTCTCACAATATCAACTTCCTCGCCTAAGCCGATGACTCTACCCTATGGACAAGATGCCCAATGTCCAAATCAATTTTAATGTCTGCATGACTGAAATCGCCCACTGAATGAAGGCCAACTGTCTAAACCTGAACACCTAGACCGCGACCAGCACCAGGAACCCTGGACCTCCGCCCCGCCAACGCTACGACCCAGCAGCACTCCACGCACTCAACCCAGGCCGCAACAACAACTGCAAGCTAGCATCACCAGCCGACTCCCACGGACCCTTCAGCTGTCACCGCTGCCGGCACACCTGCAGCACCGCCAAGAACACAGATCCAGCACAACCCGCCCACAAGACCACAACCGAACCGAAGACCCTGCAATGCATCCTAATCAACGTCCGATCCCTCCACAAACACACCACAGAAATCTGGGAGCTCCTAGACAGCACCACCCCGGACGTAGCGTTCTTCACCGAAACCTGGACCAACACCACCTCGGGACCGGACATCGCCATCGCCATCCCCCAAGGATACAAGATCTCCAGGAAGGACCGCCCCACCCGCCCAGGAGGAGGAATCGCCATCGTCCACAAATCCAGCCTCTGCCTGAGCACACTCCCTGACGAGCCCACAGAACTGATGGAACACCTTCACTTCAAGATACTGGCCAGCCCCACCGCCACCCTCCGAGGAACCCTCATCTACCGACCCCCTGGACCCCGTGGACCCTTCGCCAAATCCATCACGGACATTATCTCCCCGCAGGCCATCGCATCCACCAACTACACCCTGCTGGGAGACCTCAACTTCCACCTCGACAACCAACTGGACCCCAACACCACATCCCTCCTGGACAACCTCCACAACATTGGACTGCGCCAGATCGTGACCGAGCCCACGCACTCAGCAGGACACACCCTCGACCCCCTCTTCACTACAGGAAACTCCATCACCTTCAGCCACACCACCGAACTCCCATGGACCAACCATCGTTGCGTCCACTTCACCTTCAGAACACCCACCATCCACAGACACCAGCACCTGCTTCCACGAAGAAACTGGACCAAAATCACCGACGACCAGCTCACCTCCTCACTCAACAACTCCACCCCAACCATCGCGGAAAACAAGGACCCCAACACCGCAGCCCGAACCCTGCATAGATGGATCTCGGACAGCACCAACACCATAGCCCCCCTCAAGAAAAACAACAATACCCGCGCCAAGAAAGCCAGATGGTTTACCACCGAACTTCGAAAGTCCAGAAGAACATGCCGCCGCCTCGAAAAGGCCTGGAGGAACACCAAATCCACAGAAGCCCACGACAACTTCAGAGCCGCCACCAACACCCACCATCAACTCATCAGAGAAACGAGGAAAAAAGCGATTGAAGACAGAATCTCCACCCACGCGCACAACAGCAAGGAACTCTTCAGCATCATCAAGGAGTTCGCCCAACCCACTAGCGAGTCTACCGACATCCCTCCCTCACAAGACCTCTGCGACAAACTCAGCACCTTTTTCCACCACAAAATCAAGAGCATCTACGACAACTTCGACGAAGACAACCAACACACTGAACCCTCACCAACCACCCCCGACACCCGGAAACCAGTGATTGACGACTGGACAGCCCTCACTACCGAAGACACACTGAAGACAATGAAGTCAATCCACTCGGGGGCCCCCACGGACCCCTGCCCCCACCACATCTTCAACAGAGCCGCCGACACCATCGCACCCATGCTCCGCCACACCATCAACTGCTCCCTGGCGACCGCCTCATTCCCCGACGACTGGAAACACGCCGAGGTCAACCCCCTCCTAAAGAAACCCTCAGCGGACCCCACCGACCTCAAAAACTACAGACCCATCTCCCTGCTCCCGTTCCCAGCGAAAGTCATCGAGAAAGCCATCAACAGCCAACTCGCCACATTCATTGAAGAACACAACATCCTCGACTCCTCCCAATCCGGCTTCAGAAAAAACCACAGTACAGAAACCGCCCTCCTCGCCGCAACAGACGACATCCGCACCCTACTGGACAAAGGAGAAACAGTAGCCCTCATCCTCCTCGACCTATCAGCGGCGTTCGACACAGTCTCCCACCGCACCCTAATACGCAGACTCCACGACGCAGGAATCCAGGACAAGGCCCTCGACTGGATCCGCTCCTTCCTCTCCGGCAGGACGCAGCGGGTCAGACTCCCCCCTTTCCTCTCGGACCCCACACCTACCACCTGCGGAGTCCCCCAGGGCTCCTCCCTCAGCCCGACGCTCTTCAACGTCTACATGGCTCCACTCGCCCCCATCGTCAGAACCTACGGACTCAACATCGTGTCATACGCAGACGACACCCAGCTCATCCTCTCCCTATCCAACGAGCCCAACACCGCCAGACGCAACTTTCGAGAAGGCATGGAAGCCGTCGCCAAATGGATGAAAAACAGCTGCCTACAACTAAACACCAACAAAACAGAAGTACTCATCATGGGCCCAAACCCCGATGCCTGGAGCGACACCTGGTGGCCCCCCGCCCTCGGAAACCCGCCAACCCCCACGGACCACGCACGCAACCTGGGAATCATCCTGGACTCCGAGCTCAAAATGGACCGCCAGATCAACTCTGTCTCGTCTTCCTGCTTCCACACCCTCCGCCTCCTTCGTAAGACCTTCAAATGGATCCCCCTCGAACACCGAAAGACCGTCACTCACGCCCTGGTCACCAGCAGACTCGACTACGGCAACGCACTCTACGCCGGAATAAACAAAAACCTCACCCGCAAGCTACAGAACATCCAGAACGCCGCCGCAAGACTGGTCCTCAACCTGCCAAAACACTGCCACATCTCCCAGCACCTGCGCACACTCCACTGGCTCCCTGTCGAGGCGAGAATCACCTTCAAGATGCTCACCCACGCACACAAGGCCCTCCACGGCACCGGACCAGCATACCTGAACAGCCGACTCAAATTCCACGCACCCCAAAGGACCCTACGATCAGCCCAGCTCTCCTACGCCGTCGTCCCCCGCACCAGAAAGACCAGATCGGGAGGCCGCTCCTTCTCCTTCCTCGCGGCCAAAGCATGGAACGCCCTTCCGCTCCACCTCAGACAGACAACATCGCTCCCCATCTTCGCAAGAAACCTCAAAACCTGGCTCTTCGACAGACCCCCTCCTTGATGGATGGAACCTGCACCCCCCCCATCCCTAGCGCCTTGAGACCCTTACGGGTGAGTAGTCGCGCTTTAACAAACCCCTGATTGATCTTTGGGAAGAGCACATCACCATGGGACTTCAACTGGTGGGTAAGAGAACTAGGACTGGCACCCACCCACAACAAGAACTCAAACTTCCATACCCTGAAGATGCTGAGAAAGATTTTCAATTGGCTCCCAATCAGCACTGGGAAAACCGTCACACACACCCTAGTCAGAATCAAGTTGTAATACAGGAACACCCTATAAGTTGGGATCAACAAAAAACTCACCAGAAGGCTGCAGACCATTGAGAACTCAGTGGCCAGAATCACTCTCAACATCCCATTAAGCACTCAGATCACACCACACCTGAAGGAGCACTAATGGCTCCCCATTCACAAACGAGCACAATTCAAACTCCTCATCCACACTTTCATGGTGCTATATAACACTGGCTCAGCATATCTCAACAATTACATCTGCTTTCACAAACCAGTTAGACACTTCTGCTCGTCCTGGCTCTCACTTGCACAAATCCCATGCATATGGAACACCAGATCCAGCAATAAAGCCTTCTCCTACATCACTCCTAAGGCATGACCTGCCCCTACACATAAGAGCCTCCTCCTCACTACTGAACTCTGCAAGAAGCTGAAGACTAGGCTTTTCACGTAGTTCCATTAGGCTCTAGATGTGCTGAGATTTTCATCTGCTCAGCACCCAGGATCCTTGAACTGACTCCGAGGGCCAGTTGGAAGACCTCCTGTTTGAGCTACAATGAAGCAATACCCTTATATCCATGTAATTGCTCAGCTGACCAGTTACAACTGGACCTGTCCTTGACCACACTGTGGCCTCTTTTGGAGTGAGTCCTAACACTCAGGTGGTGCCTCCCAGGTCATGGTCACCTGGCTGGTGTTAGAGCGTACTCCTTCTGTTCACATTGCAAAAGCTGGCACTTAGAAACTCTTGCCAACTTTCCCTCTATAGTACCGCCAGGAGACCGGGATCACCATCGAGCCAAAGCCTTCAATGCTGAATCACCAGTCAGATTCAAATGGCTGGTTTGCCTCGCTGAAGTAGACCTGACCTCTTGTCCGAATGTAGAGGGCTTCATCGAGACGACCTACACCAAGTAGCAACCCTTCAACATCAAGGCCTTCCTGGGCACAGACTTTGGTCATCACCCTCTTAGAGCTTTCCTGACTTCATCGATGACTGCACCAGGACCTTGATCCTTAGCAAACAGCCATCCTCTAAGTGCTGCTGCTTTTGATCCAGCTTCCTGCTTGCCATTCCAAAGAATCATCAATTACCACTTTTACTCCATAAAAGATTCTAAGTCATAAGGTGAGCTTTTCACCAGGATGAACCTGGTCCCTGTACCTGACCCACGCTCCATAACAGTCACCCTTAACATTTGAATTTGACCCTGTCTAACACAACCAGCTAATCCACGGTTAGTGCTTTTTTGTTCAAGTTC
Source organism: Calotriton arnoldi (assembly GCA_963921515.1). Classification (NCBI taxonomy): domain Eukaryota; kingdom Metazoa; phylum Chordata; class Amphibia; order Caudata; family Salamandridae; genus Calotriton; species Calotriton arnoldi. The sequence continues at coordinate 821,728 of CAWUFW010007909.1, read as the reverse complement.
AAGTTCAATAAAACTTTATTCGGGCACGTTCTGGCCATAAAAGTGCATTACACAGAAAAAGACCCATACATATTAAATTTAGAACTACAGAACAGATACGATTAAGAATACAGATTAAATTCATCAGAGTAATAAAAGGAAAGATATTTCCAAATCATGCCAATAAAACCCGAGTCAGTACTATGGACAATTCATATTTTTCCTTCTGCGTATTGCCCCTGATAAAAAGCTCGCTACCCCATAACAAATCAGTGGGGACGGTAGCGTTTGCAGATAAATCAGGGCTGGTCTTACTTGTGCAAAATAGCAATTTCTTAGAAGAGGTAAAATATATTTTGATCGCAGATCACTATAAAAACCACAAAAAAACATAAAGTGCAGCAAATCTTGGTCAGAAAAGTTATCACATGCACAAGGCTGTAAGGTTCCTAACTTTGAGAAACCTTTAGGTACAGTAAGGGACCAATGAATACAATTAAATCTAAATCTAGATAAAATAAAACGATGATGCAAATTATTAATAAAAGACCAAAAAGGTTGATCTAAAACCCTAGGACTTATAATCATAAAATGTCTGCATGTAGGTTTCTTAAGTTCATTTGATTCCCTTTCCAGATACCTCCTGGTTAAGAATTGAGTTTTTATAGCTTTCATCTCATCAGGGTACAACTTTCTTGGTTGGTCAAATAACTCCGGATGCCCTAGGGCTGAAAGTTGCCGAGAAACATAACTTAACCAGGGAATATCTGCAGCTCTATCTAGCGTCATGCAGTCTTGTAAAATAATTTGATTTAGGTTGGGCTCAGGTCTGGACCATATTTTTAGCCACCATATCAAGGGGGCCACCGCAATATTATCTGTGATATAGCCCTGCCTTAATTCCTCGTGCACCATAAAAGCTGGTATGCTTGAGGGAGCGGCTAAAAGTTTTCGGAGGCGTTTATTCTCAGCTCCTTGTATTTCAGTACATTCCTTGTGTCCCCATACCACACTTCCGTACACTGTCATTGAAACGCATTTCTCGTTATAAATCTTCAGTAGCGGTAGCAGGGGTTTGCTCCCTAATCTTCTGGCAAAATCCAATGTCGCTCCTGCGGCTCTTGCTAAAATATTTTTCTTAAGTGCACGCTGTGCCACCCATGTGCCATTTTCGTCAAATAGCACACCCAAATATGGGTAGGTTACTACATTGGACAGCACCCCGCCTTTACATGTGAGGGTTTTTTTTCCCGCTTTAGCTTACCAGTTGACATTATATGTGATTTAGACAAATTGACCGAAAGGTCGAGAGCTACCATAAAATCAATAAAAGTATTAACTAAACGTTTCAAAGCAATCGGAGTCCTGGCAAGTAAAACTGCATCATCTGCATATAAAAGGGCTGGAATTAGTTTAGAGCCTACTCTCGGGATGTCTAAGCTTGCATTAGATAACACTGCCCCTAACTTGTTTATATAAAGAGTAAATAAAACCGGTGCAAAAATGCATCCCTACCTCACTCCTCTTTTTACTTTCCGAGATTTTGTTAAGGAGCCATTTTCATTATATCTGGCAGAGGCAAAGTTAAGATGGGACCAGTGCAAAAAGCATACTAAATTTGTATCCATCCCTATTTCTAGAAGCAATTTCCATAATTTAGATCTATTCACCCTATCGAAAGCGGACGTGAAAGTCAGGAACATGCGGCCTTTCTTAGCTAGGGTGTATTTGTTAGTTATCATGAGTAAATTCATACATTGTTCCACTGTACCTCTACTTTTTCGAAAGCCGAATTGCAATTCAGATAACACATCGTTTTCTTCCAACCAGATACTTAGCCGATCTAGGATTACCTTGCCCATTATTAGAAATTGGGCGGTAACAGGCTGGATCATCCCTGGCACCCTTTTTATAAATGGGCAAGATCACTGCCGTTGACCATGAATGAGGTGAACCTACCATTGTAGAGGCATTAAACACCGTAGTTAAAATTTTTGCCCAAGTACCAGAATCTGGTTTATAAAGGTCCACAGGTATCCCATTGGGACCTGGAGCTTTCCGTGTGGACATATCCTCAATCGCTTTCTATACCTCATTTACCCCAAACCCTAACGAAATTGGTGCAGTACTAGGTGCCCAGAAGGAGTCTGTTTGTTCTTTAGCCACCTCTGCGTAAATCTGCTCAAAGTGACTAACCCACCGCTCAGCAGGAATTACGCACTCTGTTCTAGTCATATTATTGTTCTTAAAAAAGGGACTATTAACTACCTTCCAGAAATTAGCACTATTGGCGTGGGCACTAGCCTGAGTCAAGTCCTCCCATGCCTGTTCCCTTAAAGCATCTTTCCTTAGTTTTAAAGCTTTATCATATGCTTTCCTTTGGGTTTTTATCAATTCAGGGTCCCTAGGTGTACTTTTTAAAGCAGCCATAAGGGCTTTGTGATTTTTTGAACAATCGGCATTGAACCATTTAGCCTCTTTTGGGCCCGCTAAGTTCCTTTTACCAGTTAACTTTTTTATAATCCGTTTTGTCAATTTGTCAAATGCCTCTAGGACTTCCTTGGGTTCATTATGTAAGTTGAGGCACTGCTCAATATCTTCTTTGCCCTCAGTATATAACTCGGCTAAAAAGAGCTCAGGGACAATTTTCCCCCATCTTATTTTCCGGTCCTGATCCGTAGGCTGAAAATCCCCATTTGCAAGGGTTCTTAATTCGACACCCCGAAAAACCATTAAACCCTTAGATTCTGCAATAATCAAGTTGTGGTCACTGAAGCCAGTCCAGGCCGATCTCACTTCCCATATATTTTGGAATAGTGAGGCAGATATCGCGATATAGGCTATAGTTGAGCAGCTCCCTCTCCCAAAAAAGGAAGGTATTAACTCTGCATCATCCATAGACTCTAAGCAATGTAAATTATTACTAGCAAATAGGCTTTCTAGCCAGGCACCTTGAGTGGAATGTTCAAAATGGGCCATGGGGGGTAATTTGTCAAATGTCCCCCTCTCTAGAAAACATTTTAAGGGGCAACAGTGTATATTAAAATCCCCAATTATGATCATTTCATAGGGGGTGCTTCTGTCCTGTGCAAGGTCCTCTATAAAGTTTTCGAGAGCAATTAAATGATTATTATCATTTTCCCGATGAAAAGAATTATAAAAATTTACAATCACCAAAGTTGTGCTACTCGGGAAGGTTAATTCTACTACTAACAGGTGTGGAGAAGAGCTAGGCAAACCCTTAATAGTACATGACAGTTTGAGCGATATTAAAGTGAGCAGTCCACCCTTTGCTCGACCTATAACTGAGGGAGATGCAGATTTAAAAAATGTAGCATAGCCATCCATAACAAAGGAATCTGACGTATCCCAAGTTTCTTGCAGTGCGATGATATGACCCGCTTTTATTATCGCTACCCACTGCTCATCATCTTTTTTCACCTTCAACCCCGCAATATTCCATGACATGAGGGTACACACAGGAGGATCTGTCACTTTATGGTCACGATCTAGTGGGGTCAGGGTGGTCGTTTGCACTGTTGAAGGCTGGCCGGTACTAATCACAGTGTCAATAAGGGCTGGCTGTCAATCAATACTATCAAGATCCCTTAATGGGGAAAATCTATTTGCAAGGGGATTGGTTGTATTCATAGTAGTGCCCACTTGATGTTTTTTTGACAACATCCCTTGAGGCTGACTATATCTGGTGCCCCTAATACTAGAATGTAACAGCCCACCTGGGTAAAAAAAGGAAAGAGGAAGAACCTGGATTCCTGTATACGAATCTGCTCTCTTCTGGCCTTGTATCATGGCTCTTGCGTGTAAGGGGTGAGTGACATAAACCACAATACAATCCCCGCACCTGTCTTTACTTATGGCCTTCCCCACCCAGCCCACTCTTCTGGCCATGATAACATGGGGGGTGAAAGATCGACCATTTATTAGTGATTTGTCCAGCCAGTGTGTTACCTTAAGTATTAAATCTATAGTTGTGTCGTTGAAATTCTCCTGCAAGGGAGGAACACCTACTAGGACTGTCACTAGAGGGGCTGATTCGGGGGGCAAGTGTAAAATATCAGTTCTCTGTTCCAACAGGCTAGTTGGGTTAGGGGGTTTCAGGCTAATGGGCTCAGTCCCGTGGGTAACCCGAGTTTCTTTTGGCACAGCCCCAAGTAATTCGTTCAGGGCTTCATCTCGGGTAACTCCTTCAGCCCTACTGTTTTTAGGGTGACCCATTCTTCCCTGCGGGCCTACCCTATCAGGGGTTTGTGTACTAGGCCTGATAGCTGACTGCTGAGTAATTTTATGTGCTGTATGCATGCTTTTACTAGTTGACGTCCCCATACTATGTGAGCGTCCTTTAGCATTAAAGCCTTCCGACGCTGAGGGACACTTCAGCCCCACTAGTTCAGCTCTCAAACTGTCCGTTGTGTGGTTAACAAAACGCTCATTTGACTGACACAGTAATAATTCAAGCTTATCCAACCGTGTAATAATAGGAGATAGGTGTGTCTTTAGAATTTCTTCTATTTTCAATGAAAGACTGTTTATAATTTGACTGAAGCCCCCGTTAGCTTGATCGGGACGGCTGGTTCCGCTTGTTTTTTTGGCTGCTGCACCTTTCTCTTACCCCCGCCTCCGCCTCTTTTCATCTTTACTGGAGGTTCAAGCATAGATGCACCTTCTCCTTGGTTGCCATCGACCTCATTCAGTAGGTCGGTGACAGCCAACAGAGAAGGCACAGACTCGCTTTGCCCTGCATGGACTGTGGTATTAGATGGTACCGGGCTCGGGGGCAGATTAATCAATTCCAGAGAAAGTCTCCTTTTGGTCAGGGCTATTTCATTTGACAAAATGTTTGCTGCCCTGGCCAAAAATAAGTCAAGGGTTGTCGCTGCTGCCCCCCCACTAGGCCCTGGCATAGACTGCTTTCTCTTGCCCATGTCTTTTCAATCAGCCAGCAAACAGTGGTTCGATATAAATATACTACCAGCAATGAATCCCTAAATGCTTGGTGCTCAGTTTGGGGGAAAGTTCCTAACTGTCTCCAAAAACCCTCTGTAGATTTTATAGGATACTATCTTTTAAGAATGATGGATTGCTATTCACCAAACGAAGCACTTACACTTAGATATCGGCACAGGTTCTACAAGGGCTGCGGTGGAACAATACGCCAATGATCATACAAATGCAGACTGCCAGTGGAATAAATACACGACTACCAATCTCCCAGTCATCAAAGACACACAGAGTACAGAAGTTCTGGTTTGGTTGACTAGGCACGCTGTATCACTCCCAACACCTGTCAAGTTAGTTGGCCCGCATTTGCAGGAAAGTAAGTAACTTATTTACTTACTTAAGTCTCTAGTCCATTGCCGCTGGTGATGTCCAACAAATTCAATCGGGGAATCATATGGAAGAGGGATGGCCCAGCCCTGCCTCTTCCTGGCGATGACGGGCAAGGACGGGCCCGCCCTTGGCCTGGGCTTCGCCCGGGTGCTGCCTGCGCGCGTCCCGCACTGCAGGCAGGTTCCTGCGGTCCTGGCTCTGATGACGGGAGGAACTGTGGCCGCAACTGGAGACATGCAAACGGGCTTCCCACGCTGCGGGAGCCCGTGACGGCTTTTCTAGCGCCTCCAGGCGCTACTGGTGATGCGTGGGGGCCGCAAATCAGGCTGGTTCCTGCGGTCCTGGCCCTGATGATGGGAGGACCTGTGGCCGCAACTGGAGACAGGCAAACGGGCTTCCCGCGCTGCGTGAGCCCGTGACGGCTTTTCTAGCGCCTCCTGGCGCTACTGGTGACGCGTGGGGGCCGCAAAGCAGGCTGGTTCCTGCGGTCCTGGCCCTGATGATGGGAGGAACTGTGGCCGCAACTGGAGACAGGCAAACGGGCTTTCCGCTTTTTTGTTCTTTTTTTTATTCAAACTTTAGAAATGTATACCTCCTGTTCTACCTATTTCAATGTTCGTTGTTTGGATGTCATTTTATTTATTTAAATGTATTCTTTTCTTCTAAACTGGTTTGGGGATATTCTTGTGTTGTTTTTTCACTTTATTACTGTTTGAGTACTGTGTAAATACTCTATACATTTTCTCTAACCTAAGCCTGCCAAGCTACCAAGAGGATTAAGCACAGGTTTATTTAGGGACTTTTGTGGTTCACCTTGACAAAGACTGGGTTCTCACCACCCCCTCAACTCATACCCCAATTTCTTAAAGTAACAATTCCGACAAGGAAGTCTGTCATGGAGATAATTCTGTGCTCCTTTATTCAAAAGTAAAGACTTGGAAAACAATGGTGTTCCCCTAAACATACAGAAGAGGGTACAACAGCACAATACGTTTTACCTCAGTACTGCAATTGAAATTGCTAACACTTTTTATAGAATTCAGAATGGATGGAATCAGGGGATTTATTAAGGAAAAGTTATAAAGAAATCCATTCTCTCCCGCAGGGTCAAAACTGATTTGCATATTGCTGGGTCCAAACTGAGGTGGCATGGTAGGCAAAAGATTGATAGATTGGAATGTTACCCCCTGCCGATTGCCAATGGTTAGACTTATTGCAAGTATTTCTTCCATCACCTTTTGTGTTCCTGATGTACTGGGTTCACTGACAAAAAATCCCCAATGAAAATATCGCCATACCATCCTACTCCTATAATGGTAAGTACAAAACTGTCGTGAAAAAATATCGTTGTCAGTAATATCGTTGTATTAAATATAGTTTTTTAAATATATACATTTACATTTTAAAAATATTGAATAGTAACATTAATTTAATAAAAATAAAATATATTTAATATATACTTCAACAAATATGATGAATACATGTTTTTAAAAAGAGTTAAACACAAACACACACACATATATACATACACATATACAAATAATATAAAATATTTAAAAAACAAACCATTTTGATTTAAAATAAAAAAGTAAACATCATAAATTTCTTACAATTTAATACAGATATTTTACACATTTAAAACATTAAAATGTACTATTCCCACTCCAGTCAGTGCAACAATAGGGAAAGTGTTGGATTGCGGAGGGGTATAATTAACTATTACCACGCCAGTCAGTGAAATAGTAGGAACAGTCTTAGATTGCGGAGGGGTATAATTTACTATTCCAACTCCAATAACTTCAACAGTATGGAAAGTGTTGGATTACGGAGAGGTAACATTTACTATGCCCACTCTAATTGAATTGGTGGAACAGTAGGGAAACTGTTGGATTAAGGAGGGGTAACATGTACTCTTCCCACTCCAGTCAGTGCAACAGTAGGGAAAGTGTTGGATTGCAGAGGGGGAAAATGTACTATTAACCACTTCAGTCAGTGCAACAGTAGAGAAAGTGTTGGATTGCAGAAGGATAACATTTACTATTCCCACTCCAATGAGTGCAACAGTAGGGAAAGTGTTGGATTGCGGAGAGGTAAACTTTACTATTCCCACTCCAATCAGTTCAACGTAAAATGTAACTTAAACAAAAATACCCAATTAACATAATTTATTATCAATGTAATAATTAATATCAATTAAAACAATAATTTTTACTTTTTCTGAACCCCATAGCCCTACAAAACCCACCCCTAAAATGTAAGTAAAAAAATTCATTGCACACATAACATAATTGATTATCACTTAAAAAATGATTATTAATTAAAAACTAAATATTAATTACTTATAATAAATTTACTTCTCACCCTCTACCTCTATAAACCCCACAACCCGCACCTATAGTGAAAAATAAAAATAAAATGAATTACACAAGTAAAATAATTAATTAACAATTAAATAATTAATATTACTTAACAATTAATTATTAATTAATTAGAATTAATTTACTTCCCACCCTGTTACTCTTTAAACCCACAACCTGCATCCCAAAATTAAAAAAACATTATTTACACAATTACCATAATTAATTATCAATTAAAGAAATAATATTGATTCAAAAGAATTATCAATTTATTATGATTAAATTACTTCCCACCCTGTACCCCTATAAACCCACAACACGCTATGGTACTAACAATCACACAAAATAATTAAATTAAATTACATTTAATAACTACTACAATGTTAAAATATATGCTAAAATACATAACAATAATTAAAAAACGATATTATAAACAACTATATTTTTGTAAACTATGTTAATGACTTAAATATTTTAAAAATCAATATTACTTACCTTAAAATGTATATTCTTGACAACAATATTCTTGCAGACGATTTTTCCATATCACATTATTTTGGACACAATATTTTGGTAGGACGATATTTTGATTTTGATATTTTGTCTGAATACAGATGTACTGCCCTAAGTGGCAAGGGTATGCCCGGATGTGTGTCTCATGCGCACTGTGCCACTGGAACCAAGGTACACCTGACTGACGAGCCCCAGTCAGGACAAAACCGGTCTTGGGTTGCTTGCGTTCCGGTTCAGGAGGACCTATCTGGACTGTTCCTATTTGAGCAAGGTGAAGACTGATTTGCATATGGCTGGGTTCAAATTGAGCTGGCATGGTGGGCAAAAGAATGATATTTTGAAATGCTACCCTGAGCGATTGCCAGTTGTTAGACATATTACAAACATTCCTCCCATCATCTTTTAAGTGTTTGAACTAAGCTGGGAGACCTCAAAATAAAGTCCCTTTTCCTAAAAAAAAACCTTAGCCTCAATGCCCTAGTTTTGGTGAATTGATCACCTCCCACTATAATACATGAGAATAAAAAAGAAATGGGGTGGCTGTCACCCTATCATGGTTAGAAAACCAACAAATTCAACCCCAAGACAGTCTTTCTGATACAGTAGGAGGCAGACTAGGGAATTTACCTGCACTCTGCCACCCTAGGCAGTCTGAAATATCACTAGGCACCAGAAAATGAATAAATAAGGAAAAGGGTGGAGGCCGGTCAATCCTCAGATGGGGATGCCGCAGTCCCTAGGCCAAAGGCAGACTTCATATTCCCCTGGGGGGAGCATATTTGGATGTTTTAGCCCTAAAATGCCCACCAGGGGACCAGAAAGCCCCGTATACACCAGGAATGACATTTTAAAATAGGGAACATGGTACTTGACTGTCCCATCTTGGGATTCGGCCCACCAATACCTGTGTCCAAGACAGTATTTCTTCCCAATCCTTTCAGCAGGCAGATTGAAGGCCACTATACACTAGTTAATGAATTAATGAAAAAGGGCACAAGGCAGTCGTTATGATATTATGGAACCCAAAGCTTTAATATGCAGCTATCCTCATTGGCAGTGTGACAACATTTGAATTTAATTTGACTTTGTTTAGGCAAATAGGCTGACAGGGTGTAAGTCCTCTTCTTTCCCCCCCTTATGCAGAAGAACTCTCTGGGGCCATGAGGCGGGGTCCATTGCCAAGATGAACTGGCAACTCATACCATTACTTTTTTGGCTACTAATCCCTGGTTTCCTGTAGGCTTTTTATCTCCCTCACACAAGAAGATTGCAGGTGAACCCAGGATTGGTGGTGCACCTCAATGCCAAGAAGGCCAAACCCCAAACTCATTCCTTTCCTTGCCTTCTTACCTTCCCCCATCCCATGGTTGGGAAGATTGGGGTAAGCACCTCAATATACCCATCCAGTGTGTGAATTAGCCCCTCTAGACCACCAAGGAAACAGGTAAACATTTGTGGGGATGGGGTTTCACCTATTCTGACTTCATGCCCACTCCACCTCCTTCCGTCCTATAAAGTCATTCTGCCTCCTTCAGGGGGCAGATTGGGGGTGCTTACCACTGATCTAGCCATCCTAGGGAAGGTACCAATACCTCTAGACTTCAAGAGAAAAAAAGTGAGAAAAGGAATCGGTGAGACCTTGGCCCATCTGGGGATTAAGCCTCAATCCATGTACCAAACAGTTTTTCTGGCCTCTGGGGCAGCAGAATAGGTGACTTTAGTTCTCTCTGACAGCCTGTGTGTCAAGCCTACATCCAAAGAAATCCATTTTCTCTCACTTGCCATGGGGGTGGCTTCATAGTTCAGCACTACCCAGGAAAGGCTACTAGGTCTGAACATTTCTGAATATTAGAGACCTATATAAATCCAGGGTGGTGTGCTTGCATGGAACTCTGTAAGTTGTCTTCCCAAAATGCCTTGCAAACATTAGAACCAACAGAGGAAGCATGGGGGTGCCAAAATGGACTGCTGAGAAGGTAGCCAGGTAAATCAGCAGCATACATGGATCACGCGGATTTATTGAGCTTTGAACTAAAGTACTCATCCCCAGCCCATTATACGGATGGTGAGAGGTTTGTTTACCAAGCGGGCAGGCAGATCAACAGGCAGCTTTTACACTTAGACACATGGACACTGTTCTTGGGTTGCCATAGTCAGTTTTCTCAAAATTAATTCTACCAGATTTTGTTCAAAATTCTCCTGTTTCTTGTTTCAAATCTTGTTCTATTGGATTCCAAACCTAATGAAGGAATCAGCTGTAACCTACCGTGCAAGGTTATACATGACTACAGCAAACTCATTTTTCTCTAGTTCTGAGGTGAGAAGTTTATCAAGCACATATCATTTGTACATTCCGATAGCTTGAATTTATAAGGACCAACATGATTTTAATCAGAAACGTCAGTGTTTATTGACATTTATTACTGAGAACAGAACACTGGAAAAAAATTGATTTTGAATGTACACGAGTGCAAAGCATAAGTTCAAAGCTCTCAGTTATATGATGGAATATCATATAATAGGCTGCCAGGAAATGCTGAAAAAATGAATTGTTTCAGAGTTACATTCCTTTGTACCAAAAGGGCATAACCAAGTAAAATTAAAAAGACGTGTGTCAGAGTAAAAAGAAAATGAGGTTTGTAAGGATATTTTTATTAAAATACTCTGGGGCCGATTCCGATCTCGGCCGGTAGGGCACCTAACAGTATTCGTCCGGAAAAAACCCAGCCGAATGCGTGTTTCCCGACCGATTCGTACACCCGTCCGGACGAACAAGTACGATGCGTATAACAACCCATTTCCCGAGTGAGCCGTACTCACCCAATCCAGCTCCTGTTCCCCGCCCGAGCCGGATCCGCAAACGCTGAATCGAGTCGCACGGAACCAAATACACAGCACTTTCCGGCCGGACTAGTACGATGCGCGCTCCGTACGCGCCGAACCAGTCGCTACGTCGGGCACATTTCAGCATCCGGGAGAGCCGCACATAAGCTCCGTTTCGTGCCACAAGACGATCCACAACTACGAGACGAACAAGCCAGCGACGAGTACGAGTCGAAGACATGAGAAACCCGAACGAGACGACTCAACCATGAATCCCATCGTGCAGGTCCTACCTATACTCTACATCTATTACCGGGACCGGTACGGACGCGTACGGCGCAGACGGTAAGTCAAACACCAACAATACAAATAAACTACACGTACCCAAAATATGTCACACACACATATGGATGCACAAATGACGTACACTAGCAACAGCTCAACCATAGGGGTGGGATGGGCATCACCAATGCCACACACACCCATCGGGGGATGGATGCCTACCACTACCACCACCCCTACTCAGGGGGGGCTGGATTCCTGCCACTACCACCACCCCTACTCAGGGGGGGCTGGATGCCTACCACTACCACCACCCCTACTCACGGGGGGCTGGATGCCTGTCACTACCACCACCCCTACTCATGGGGGCCTGGATGCCTGTCACCACTACCATCCCCACCCATAGGGGATGGATGCCTACCACTACCACCACCCCTACTCAGGGGGGCTGGATGCCTACCACTACCACCACCCCTACTCATGGGGGCCTGGATGCCTGTCACCACTACCATCCCCACCCATAGGGGGATGGATGCCTACCACTACCACCACCCCTACTCAGGGGGGGCTGGATGCCTGCCACTACCACCACCCCTACTCAGGGGGGGCTGGATGCCTACCACTACCACCACCCCTACTCAGGGGGGGCTGGATGCCTGTCACTACCACCACCCCTACTCATGGGGGCCTGGATGCCTGTCACCACTACCATCCCCACCCATAGGGGGATGGATGCCTACCACTACCACCACCCCTACTCAGGGGGGGCTGGATGCCTACCACTACCACCACCCCTACTCATGGGGGCCTGGATGCCTGTCACCACTACCATCCCCACCCATAGGGGGATGGATGCCTACCACTACCACCACCCCTACTCAGGGGGGGCTGGATGCCTGCCACTACCACCACCCCTACTCAGGGGGGGCTGGATGCCTACCACAACCACCACCCCTACTCAGGGGGGGCTGGATGACTGCCACTACCACCACCCCTACTCAGGTGGGGCTGGATGCCTACCACTACCACCACCCCTACTCATGGGGGCCTGGATGCCTATCACTACTACCATCCCCACCCATAGGGGGATGGATGCCTACCACTACCACCACCCCTACTCAGGGGGGGCTGGATGCCTGCCACTACCACCACCCCTACTGAGGGGGGGATGGATGCCTGCCACTACCACCACCCCTACTCAGGGGGGGCTGGATGCCTGCCACTACCACCACCCCTACTGAGGGGGGGATGGATGCCTATCACTACTACCATCCCCACCCATAGGGGGATGGATGCCTACCACTACCACCACCCCTACTCATGGGGGCCTGGATGCCTGTCACCACTGCCATCTCCACCCATAGGGGTATGGATGCCTACCACTACCACCACCCCTACTCAGGGGGGCTGGATGCCTGCCACTACCACCACCCCTACTCAGGGGGGGCTGGATGCCTACCACTACCACCACCCCTACTCAGGGGGGGCTGGATGCCTTCCACTACCACCACCCCTACTCAGGGGGGCTGGATGCCTACCACTACCACCACCCCTACTCAGGGGGGATGGATGCCTGCCACTACCGCCACCCCTACTCAGGGGGCTGGATGCCTGCCACTACCACCACCCCTACTCATGGGGGCCTGGATGCCTGCCACTACCACCACCCCTACTCAGGGGGCTGGATGCCTACCACTACCACCACCCCTACTCATGGGGGCCTGGATGCCTATCACTACTACCATCCCCACCCATAGGGGGATGGAGGCCTACCACTACCACCACCACTACACAGGGGGGGCTGGATGCCTGCCACTACCACCACCCCTACTGAGGGGGGGGATGGATGCCTGCCACTACCACCACCCCTACTCAGGGGGGGCTGGATGCCTGCCACTACCACCACCCCTACTGAGGGGGGATGGATGCCTATCACTACTACCATCCCCACCCATAGGGGGATGGATGCCTACCACTACCACCACCCCTACTCAGGGAGGGCTGGATGCCTACCACTACCACCACCCCTACTCATGGGGGCCTGGATGCCTGTCACCACTACCATCCCCACCCATAGGGGGATGGATGCCTACCACTACCACCACCCCTACTCAGGGGGGCTGGATGCCTGCCATTACCACCACCCCTACTCAGGGGGGGCTGGATGCCTGCCACTACCACCACCCCTACTCAGGGGGGCTGGATGCCTACCACTACCACCACCCCTACTCAGGGGGGGCTGGATGCCTGCCACTACCACCACCCCTACTCAGGGGGGGCTGGATGCCTACCACTACCACCACCCCTACTCAGGGGGGGCTGGATGCCTGCCACTACCACCACCCCTACTCAGGGGGGGCTGGATGCCTGCCACTACCACCACCCCTACTCATGGGGGCCTGGATGCCTGCCACTACCACCACCCCTACTCAGGGGGGGCTGGATGCCTACCACTACCACCACCCCTACTCATGGGGGCCTGGATGCCTATCACTACTACCATCCCCACCCATAGGGGGATGGATGCCTACCACTACCACCACCCCTACTCAGGGGCTGGATGCCTGCCACTACCACCACCCCTACTGAGGGGGGATGGATGCCTGCCACTACCACCACCCCTACTCAGGGGGCTGGATGCCTGCCACTACCACCACCCCTACTGAGGGGGATGGATGCCTATCACTACTACCATCCCCACCCATAGGGGGATGGATGCCTACCACTACCACCACCCCTACTCAGGGGGGGCTGGATGCCTGCCACTACCACCTCCCCTACTCAGGGGGGGCTGGATGCCTACCACTACCACCACCCCTACTCATGGGGGCCTGGATGCCTGTCACCACTGCCATCCCCACCCATAGGGGGATGGATGCCTACCACTACCACCACCCCTACTCAGGGGGGCTGGATGCCTGCCACTACCACCACCCCTACTCAGGGGGCTGGATGCCTACCACTACCACCACCCCTACTCAGGGGGCTGGATGCCTGCCACTACCACCACCCCTACTCAGGGGGGCTGGATGCCTGCCACTACCACCACCCCTACTCAGGGGGCTGGATGCCTGCCACTACCACCACCCCTACTCATGGGGGCCTGGATGCCTGCCACTACCACCACCCCTACTCAGGGGGGGGCTGGATGCCTACCACTACCACCACCCCTACTCATGGGGGCCTGGATGCCTATCACTACTACCATCCCCACCCATAGGGGGATGGATGCCTACCACTACCACCACCCCTACACAGGGGGCTGGATGCCTGCCACTACCACCACCCCTACTGAGGGGGGATGGATGCCTGCCACTACCACCACCCCTACTCAGGGGGGGCTGGATGCCTGCCACTACCACCACCCCTACTGAGGGGGGATGGATGCCTATCACTACTACCATCCCCACCCATAGGGGGATGGATGCCTACCACTACCACCACCCCTACTCAGGGAGGGCTGGATGTCTGCCACTACCACCACCCCTACTCAGGGGGGGCTGGATGCCTACCACTACCACCACCCCTACTCATGGGGGCCTGGATACCTGTCACCACTACCATCCCCACCCATAGGGGGATGGATGCCTACCACTACCACCACCCCTACTCAGGGGGGCTGGATGCCTGCCACTACCACCACCCCTACTCAGGGGGCTGGATGCCTACCACTACCACCACCCCTACTCAGGGGGTCTGGATGCCTGCCACTACCACCACCCCTACTCAGGGGGCTAGATGCCTACCACTACCACCACCCCTACTCAGGGGGGGCTGGATGCCTGCCACTACCACCACCCCTACTCAGGGGGGGCTGGATGCCAGCCACTACCACCACCCCTACTCATGGGGGCCTGGATGCCTGCCACTACCACCACCCCTACTCAGGGGGTCTGGATGCCTGCCACTACCACCACCCCTACTCATAGGACGGGTAATGCATGACACAACCAGCATACTCCCACATAAGGAATGACAGAAAATTACATCCCCCCCAACACCATGACAAGCGTGTGTAGTCTTTGTCAAATGCCTACAACACTGAACATGACATTGAACATACAATGTGACCCATTATCACATGTGTCACACATAAATGTGTGTGGCCTCCACAATGCAAGCAGACTATGACCACTGTGGCCATGGGGTCGAACACCCCATCATCACAGTGACCAAAAGGTAAGTGTGGGGTCCATAGCTGATGCACCTCTTGAACAGTGTGGCCATGGGGCCTAAAGCCCCATCACCACAGTGACCAAAAGGTAAGTGTGGGGTCCATAGCTGATGCACCTCTTGAACAGTGTGGCCATGGGGCCTAAAGCCCCATCACCACAGTGACCAAAAGGTAAGTGTGGGGTCCATAGCTGATGCACCTCTTGAACAGTGTGGCCATGGGGCCTAAAGCCCCTTCACCACAGTGACCAAAAGGTAAGTGTGGGGTCCATAGCTGATGCACCTCTTGAACAGTGTGGCCATGGGGCCTAAAGCCCCATCACCACAGTGACCAAAAGGTAAGTGTGGGGTCCATAGCTGATGTACCTTTTGAACAGTGTGGCAATGGGGCCAAAAGCACCATCACCACGGTGATCATAAGGTAAGTGTAGTCATGGTAAAAGCTGCGAAAGCCAAATTGTATGGATGAATCCTGGTCACACAGCAACAAACACATCAGTGGCATAGTAGTGCTTGTGTCCCATAGCAACATAGATTGGGCGGGGCAAACAGTGCAGTGTCACAGAAACATCGTTTTGGCCATGTGCATACAAACATCACCCATGGGGGACCACATTGTCAATATTCACAAATAACACAATGACAGAAGTGACCATCATAATGCTGAGCCACATATCTGCACCAATGGACACACAAATGTAGATATCCTGTGGAGACTGTCGATGTCAGGTGAACAAATACCATACCATGGCATCAATGGGACATACAAACCATGATCACTGTGCTGACTGATGATCTAGGAGTCCCAGGGACAGCTGGGGAAACCAAACAAACAACATACAGACAATGGCACACTACAGAAATGCCAATGCAGTGATGCAAATGCACAAACACAAACAGGCAGACTCACACTGCATTTCAAACACAACAGGTGATGGGGGGGTGCCAGTGTCCCCAGGCAACCACACAACACATGAGGAGGCCTGAACTCCAATCACACAGATGTGTATACAGTGCCATACAAAAGTTACTCATGGATCGGATACCCCTATGTGGGCAATCAGGCATCGTCAGCTGAGAGGGAGGCCAAATTACACATGTCACACAAGCTTGTAGGAACAGCAACTAACACAGCAAGAGACAGACCCACCACAGCACTACCCCCAGGGACCCCACATTGTGCTGACACTAGCCTGCATGACGATCCCACTGTGATGACAAAGGTAGATGTCGTTCACACTGTGAACCACAGCCATGTGTCCTGAGCAACAAACTACCATCACACCTACACAAGCTCCAATCAATCAGCACGGCCTGCCAGCCAAGGCCAATATGGAGGTAGGGGTCTAGCCGTGCAACAACTCACATTTGCACACTCAACACCACACACCCTGATCTCCACCAATGTGCAGCAGTGAAGCTCACATGGACTGGTGACAGTGCCCATGCACCCATGACAATTCCAGGGGTGGTGGGGGGAACTAAGGTGCAGATACCCATCACACATGGCCAGTCAATAAGACTCGTCAATGTCTGACACACAGCACAGTACGCCGTACATGGGCATGATGTGAAATCCACCACAATCAATGGGATCCTGGCCATAGTCACACACCTACGAAGAAGCCAAGGTGACACACAAAGAACACACGTACACAACTTCCAACATTGCAGCTCTGACCCTGAGGAGTGGCAGCAGTCACACACATACCGTGTCACAATCACTGAAAGCTACCACAAACTGAAATTCACATGACTTGTGTAAACAACTAGTGCCAAGGGAAATCCAGAATGTGTCCCATCACCGTTTGCCCACATCCCCAGCCCTGACAACAAAGACAACCTGGGATGACAACCTCATGAACATTAGTTTGCCATGCAACCACATCACAGAGAAACCAGGTCCAAGATGCTGGATGAACACAGACCAACTCTGCAAGCAACACAAACAGGAACATCCCTAGGGACACAGCCTGTGTAGGAAAAGGGAAGGGAACACGCACAGACATGCTTACACAACACACAACACGGGCACACGCAATGTCACGGGATTACACACTGCCATGAGGGCACTCCACTCCTGTGGAATGTCCGCTGTGCCAAACCTTGTCTGTGCACGACTCAAACATGTCAGCAGGACACCCCGTCAGTGAGTCAACAACTACAACACACAGAAGGCTCTGCTCACATCAGCCTGGGTACGGGAGTGTCACGTCAGTCATCTGCATACACCCAAAACACATGTCAAGCCAGTTGCACTGTATACACAGATGAGTCCTTCAACATTGATGTGCAAAACTGCATGTCCAGTGGAGATGGGCACACAGTCAGGGAAATCGGAACATTGAACAGTGGTAAGCCCACCAGATGTGCATCAGTGTAAGACAAAGATGTTCCTTTACAAATGCAAAACGTACATCCCTGTGTCAAATGCTGAACATTACA
This sequence comes from Calotriton arnoldi, assembly GCA_963921515.1. Taxonomy (NCBI): domain Eukaryota; kingdom Metazoa; phylum Chordata; class Amphibia; order Caudata; family Salamandridae; genus Calotriton; species Calotriton arnoldi. The sequence continues at coordinate 803,807 of CAWUFW010007909.1, read as the reverse complement.
CCCTCAGACTGCAGCAAAGGATGCCATAGATCCAGAGTAGAACAGGACACATATCCCATGGACTACATGGAGTCCATCACAGCAACACTTCATTTTCCTGAACTGAACACTATAACAACTGCAAATGCAGGATGCTACTCATCTACATCATGTACATCAAAAGAAACACCTCAATTAAACAAAAAGAGGCTTTATTCAGCTAATGTAAAATTAAAAGTTGACGTCCAAAAGAAACTAAGGCCAATGGCCAGTCCAAAATCCATGTCCCAACAGGGTGACAAGTGACAACTGGTCACCCATTGCTTGCCTGCACTGGTACGGACAGGGGACATCCCCTTGGAGGGGCATACAAGGGGCAGGCCAGGCACCGCAGGGACAGGATCAGGGGATGGCAGAGTGAGGCAGTGAAGGGGTGGTGGGTGCAGAAGTGTCACCGGCAACTGCAGTGGAGGTGTCTGACTCAGGGGGGCCAGCACCACCGTGCTACACAAGTCAGTTGGTGTGGGTGCTGCAACCACTGGAGTGGGCTGGTCTTATGTAGTGGACTGGGTCCCCACTGCAGTGCCCAAGTCAGATGGGGTGGTTGTGGACTCCACTGCAGTGCATAACTCCAAGGGAGTGGAAGGGTGTGCAGGACAGAGGGGGGGGACCCGGTCCCCACACCAGTGGCACTAACAGGCAGAGCGTCTGGGTTGGGGGTGGAAGAGCAAGTGGCAGGGGGGGAGGGCCTAAGCAGTCTGGGGATGCGGTATCAGTGTGTGGGGAACCTGGGGCAGGGTGTGGCGGGGGAACCTGTGGAGTGGTGGCCTGGGGGATGGAGGAGAGAGACTGGGTGGTGGAGCTGCGTGGTGGTGGTGGGGTCTTGCTCTTCCTGGTCCGGGGGACTTCTGAATGGAGTCCTGTGTCTGCCTGCGCCTGGGGAGGGTGTCCGGGGGCGAGGGGCACTCCCCTCTGTGTGGGTGGACTTCCTCTTCCCCCGGTATGCTGGATCAGCAGGATTGGAGGGGAAGAGGCCGAGGTCACACAGGAAGAGCTGCTGTGTATGTGGGGTAGCAGGTGAGGCAAGGGAAGGGGTCTTGGAGGGAGAGGATTTGGAGGACTGCGGAGTGACTGTGGATGCCTGTGTGTGTGTGTGTTCCCCATCCTCTGTGTCTGTGGTATCAGTCCCCTGAGGATGCTTGTGTGCACGTCTTGCCTTTCTCTTGGGTGTGTCTGTGCTGCTCGTGTCTGTGTGTTTGGGTGATTGTGCAGGTGTGCATGTGCTTTGGACAGGTAAGGTGGCAGGAAGTGTGGATGGGGCAGAGGTGGGAGGGGTGAGGGACTGTTGGAGGAGGGACACTGCTGCCGTCAGGGAGGAGTCCATGGACCTATTGCTCCTCTGTAGGGCAGACATACCCGTCGAGATGCCCTCCATGAACGACACCAGCTGTGTCAACAGAGTGGTGTGTGCATGGAGGACAGTCAGCATTGCTGTCTGCCCTACATGGAGCTGCCGAAGGAGGTACACAGACTCCTCACTCAGGGCAGCAGGGGACACAGGGGCAGGGGGTGCGGTGCCTGGCATGAAGGAGACACGCTCTCGAGCACGGGAGCCTCCACGGACCTCAGGAATGGGAGCCAATGGGAGGGCGGTGGTGGTGGTGGCGGGGCCAGACAGACTAGCTTGACTTTGGTGGCTGCTGACACCCGCCTCCACAAGGGAGTCATCCTCCGAGCTGCTGTGGTCCTCAGCTGAGGTGGATGGTGCTGAGGACTCCTCGGTGTGGCTCCCCTCACCCTCCGTGCCACTGGGTCCCTCTGACCACTCATCGGACGCTGACCCAGTCTGGCTCCGCTGCTCCTCCTGGTCCGTGGAGCTGTCCCCTCCTGTGGCCGTGGATGTATCTGCAAACAATTAGGGAAACAGACAAACATCAGTCACCTGCACTGAACGCACACACCACAGTAAGTACAGCACATCACAGAGCCAGCCCAGGCATCCTTAGTTGAACATTGCCTAAAGTCCTCACACAGATTTGTGGAAGCCAATTGTCAGTCTGATGGTCAACCATGGGACTCACACCCCTCCTGCCCTTGCACCCATCTGTCTGGTGCCTGTCTGATGGTAAGACCCCAGTGTGGACACATGCACCACCTACACAGTTGTTGGACATTGCAGGGAACACAGTGAAGTATGTGAACATGCACACAACACATCTCTTGCCACTAAGTCAGTGCAGGTGTCCGGATGAAGGGATGGCCAGAGTCTAAATAGAAATGCATGTGATGCATACCAGCACCACACACCATGATGCACCCATGTCCGGATAGTCAATGCCACAATGGGGTGCATGTTGCACATGTCACTCCCCTGCAGGATCACTCTTAGGAAGTTTAATGCCATGACACAGGCATGCGTGCAAAGTCATACATCACTGTCTCCAGTCACATGGGCATGGCAGCCAGCCAACAACAGTCTGCACTGTGTCACAATCCTAGGACATGGTGAATGCAAGTTATGTAACTGACAAGTGCACATGTCCATCCCCCAAAAACCACATCATCAGTACTACTACTTGTCCATGTCATACCAATTGGACATATGGGGGACATGAAACACAACTCTCTGAACATGAGCACCTCACAGTGTGCTGTGAATGAGAAACAGCTGCCTGAAAGTCACAGTCGCATACACCTGTGTGCACAGTCAAGTGATCAGACACCTAAAAATCACAGAAGTTTCGTCTATCATGGTCACATCTCCGCTGGCATGCTGAGCCCTAACTGATAAACATACCAGTAGTCCTGACACCGAGGACACAGCACAATGACACAGAGGCAGACACCTGAGGGAACATTTCACTGATCACAACATGCCAGATGGTACACGGGAGTGGGAGTACAGAGTGTATTGTATGCCCTGGAGTAGGCATGACTGTCCAGCTCCACCTGTAAGAGGAATGAGTCCTGGACAGTAGGCATGTGGCTAAGCACGTGTGACACACTTGATACACATACTCCTGAGGCCCAAACATTGTTCCCACCGGCAGCATGGGTGTGTGCCAAATTCCCCAGGGACATGTGGTGATTCAGATCAGCAAGTGGACCACATATCAAAGTTACACCCAGATTACATGTCAGAACTTAGGCATTGTGTAAGCAATTGACCCACACATGAATCCCACAACATAGTCACGGGAACAAATGCTGTCCCCCACCTTGAGCGAAGCTAAATGCAATGACACAGTCCCCAAGTGACACAATTTCCTGACTGTAGGGGCCACACATATGCGTATCAGAGGAGAAGTGGGCATGTCACAAATGAGGGACATGGGTCCTGGACCACATGACTGATGTACTGTGGAAGTTTAACCAGGCCAGAGGAGGGCACATAGCATGTCAGACAAAGTGCACAGTGCAGTCATGGACTCACCCCTCCTTGCTGCTGTCTGGCCTTCAGCTGCCCATCCAGGTCAGGGAAGACCACCACCAGGATCCGGAGCATGTGGGGGTCAGGGTCTGGTGTCCGCCCCTCCTGCGAGGAGTCGACAGCTTCAGCTGGACCCTTGCGATCCTCCGGGTCCAGCCACGAACGTCCTGCCACCTCTTCTGGCAGTTGCGGATCCTGCGCCTGTAGACCCCCACGGATCTTACTTTCCGGGCGATGGTCAACCAGATTTCCTGCTTCTGGTGGGCATCGACCTGTGAGGATGACAAAGTGAAAAAGGCCATTACTACACATGCAACATATCCGTGCATCACACAGTTTGATATACATGTCTCAATCACAGGGGCATATGATGTACATAGGCAGTGCAACAATGGCTATGAACAGTTTGCCAGCAGTCACTACATGGTGTCATTGCATGGGGAGTAAACCTTTTTGGAATGCACTGTTACTGCACTGTACCTGTTCAGTGCATGTAACTACACACTTTGGGGTGTGACAACTACTCAGTGAGCATGCTAGCCAGTGGTGTGCACACTGTAAGTCCTGCTAGTCAGACAACATGCACAATTGGTAAGGCAGTGGACAGCACACTCACCTGCTCCCCTGGTTTCCCATACAGCTTGCTGTACTGTGGAAGGAGGCTGTCCAGCAGGGCCTGGTTCTCCTCAAGGCTGAAGGCTGGGGCTCTATCCACAGTACGTGCCATTGCAGTAGCCAGAGGATGCAGAGACAGCAGCAGTGTTGTTGGCAGATGTCGTCCTGGTGCATGTAGTGCAGGCAAGTGAGCTCTCAGGGGAACAGCCAGCATTATATGTGTGCTGCAGAGGCAGATACTGTCCCATGTGTCCAAAGTGATTGGTCCAAGTCGTTTGCATCTTCTGAATCTGACCAATCCATGGAATAGCAGCACTAATACACGCCCACAGCATCCTTTAAATCTTCAAATTCATGACATCCATGATTTTGCAACATTGTTGTGGCTGGCCAACTGAATTCACTGCATCAGACTCGTTGGAGCCACGAAAACGCATCCGTTGCCATGCCAGGCCCCAGCCAATGCGTGCGCACCGATCGGTCCATTGCTGTACAACGCGTATTTCGGGGTACAACGCGTACCCGCACACAACACATGCAATGGGCCGGCCGGGCACACCGATCGGTCCATTGCTGTACAACGCATATTTCGGTGTACAACGCGTACCCGCACACAACACATGCAATGGGCCGGCCGGGCACACCGATCGGTCCATTGCTGTACAACGCGTATTTCGGGGTACAACGCGTACCCGCACACAACACATGCAATGGGCCGGCCGGGCACACTGATTGGTCCAATGCTATACAACGCGTATTTCGGGGTACAACGCGTACCCGCACACATCACATGCAATGGGCCGGCCGGGCACACCGATCGGTCCATTGCTGTACAACGCGTTCCCGCACACAACACATGCAATGGGCCAGCCGGGCACACCGATCGGTCCATTGCTGTACAACACGTATTTTGGGGTACAACGCGTACCCGCACACAACACATGCAATGGGCCGGCCGGGCACACCAATCGGTCCATTGCTGTACAACGCGTACCCGCACACAACACATGCAATTGGCCGGCCGGGCTCACCGATCGGTCCATTGCTGTACAACGCGTACCTGTACAGGTTAGTCACATATGTCACCATGCTTGTCACTGGTGAACATATGCCAGCCACATATACCTGCCAGAGACACAGGGGCACACCTACAACACCACACCCACTCCACACTGTTTCCTAAGGCATGTAAGGCTGCATTACCTTTTCTGTGTATGGGGGTTGACATGTGGTTTCTGTGGTGGCACTGGTGGGCATCCACACCCAGGCTGTGCATGTGTTCATGGGGACAGGGTCCTTTGTGTGTTGTGCACATGACCACTGTGATGTGCAACAGTTCATTTCAGAGCTTGTGGCATGGTCACATTTCCAGGTTGTGTATGTGTGTGACATGTCACATACCCCCAGGGTCCCATGGGGGAAGGCATGTACGTAACAGGATGACCCATTGCCACAATAGTGATGTCCCTCCACAGTCTGTGTGCATGTTGTGTTTCCGATGTCTCTGATTCCATGTACACAATGGGAGACAGTCTCCACAGCAACGTTGTTTGTGCATGGACTTTGATGTTGTGCGTGTGTCTGTCACTTACGTCCATGTCTGTCCTGCGGAGGCAACAGGGGCCACTACCTGTGGGAGTCATGTTTGTTTTTCTGACGTGTACATGATACGCCATGTCATGCCAGTGTCCATGTGGCAAGACAGGGTCCCTGGGAATCTACCTGTCAATGTGCTGTGATGCCTGTGGCGCATCTGTCCAGACATGTCACTGTGGTGTGTGTGTGGAACGTGACAGCAGTAAATGGGTACTGTGATACAGCCTAATGGTTTCCCATAGCACAACCTGGTACCTGTTGTGCACACATGTTGTACTGAGAACTTAGATGATGGCCATGTAGGTGCGAGTTATGTCCGAACAGAACGGCACACACATCAAGTACTTGTGTCTCGTAATGATGTATCATGTGAAATTGAGTATGGTGAGAGGCACATCTGTGGGGTGACTGACAATCTTTCTTTCTTCATCCTATGCACTGCAGGGCTCCAGCTGTCCATAGACCATTCCCTGACCTGGCAACGATGGTGGAACGTGACAGCATCCGACGGTACCGCTTCACCAGGCAGCTAATTGAGGATTTGGCAGTGCGCTTGGCACCACATCTGCAACCGGGCCGGCCGCACCCTACGGCGCTGACACCCAAGGTGAAGGTAATGGCAGCCCTACACTTCTTTGCCACCGGTACCTTCCAACACACTGTGGCGACTGATGGTGGGACGTCACAGACTATGTTCAGCCATGTGCTACGCAATGTTTTGGTGGCTATGTTGAGGAACCTGAACCAGTTCATCTATTTCCCCAAACGTCGACAACTCACTGACGTTAAGAGTGACTTTTATGCCCTGGGGAGGATGCCACATGTAATTGGCTCCATTGATGGGACACATGTGGCTTTGGTACCACCACAGGCACATGAGCAGGCCTACCGTAACCGCAAACACTACCATTCGATCAATGCGCTGGTGGTATGTCTTGCAGATATGAGCATCACACATGTGTGTGCCCGTTTCCCCGGTTCTGCTCACGATGCCTACGTGATGAGGAGTAGTCGCATCCCGAGGATGATGTCACAGATGCCGAACCAGCGTGCCTGGCTTGTCGGTGTGTACTGACTTTGTACCATTGTGTGTGTTCTGCTATGTTGTATTCCGCCCACTTTTTGAACTCAGCTAATGTGCAATTGTCTGTCTGTAGGTGACTCCGGATACCCCAACATGCCGTGGTTGCTGACACCCCTCAGGAACCCTGTGACACCAGCCCAGATGCGCTACAATGAGGCACATGGTCGGACCAGGAGAGTGATCGAGCGGACCTTTGGTCTCCTGAAGAGCCGCTTCCGCTGCCTGGACAAGACAGGAGGGGCCCTCCCATATGCCCCAGCAAAGGTGTGAAAGATTGTCATCATTTGCTGCATGATCCACAACCTGGCAGTGCGGAAGGAGTTGCCTCTCATCCTGGATGACGATGACCAACGTCCGCCACCTGTGGAGGATCCTGGCCTGGACCACGATGCCAGTGATGATGATGATGATGGTGGTAATGTCCGCACACAGCTCATCACCAACTTCTTCAGCTGAATGTGAGTATCCAGGGAGATGCAATGTGAATGATGTGAGTTTGCATGATATGTGTGGGTGGTGCCCTGGTGCTGTTTTAGTGTGGCCATGTGCCACTTGACTGGATGCGTGCAGCGATGTGTCCTTACAGGTAGTCTGTACTCCCCAACAGTGTTGACATGCAAACGTGCTTTTGTGTAGGTATCTTGTGACATGTTTAGGGCATGAGTATTGCAGTTCTGTCCTGTTCTTCAGTGGTTTTAACTGTGTGTCATGTCTGTCCTTCACAGGGTGCTTACTGAGTACTTTGGTCAACTTGGATCCCCCAACACCATGATTCAGCTTTCAGGGTGGCAGCAGTAGTTTCCCTACAGGTGATGTGCCACACACCCCTGGACTTCATATCTTCTGCACTTGTTGACTTTGTGGCCACTGCCACGTGGGATTACCTTGCATTTGTAGTGGAAACAACATGTTGCAAATGTGTAATAAACCTGTGCTTCACTTTGGGATGTGCGTTGTCTGTGGTCACACATCTGACTGACATTTGCTTACTGCACCTGTGGGCTAGTTGACACAGACTCTGAATAGGTGTGGTGTCTGTGCATTCCACTGTATTTCCTGGCAACATCACTGTGGGCGATGAGTCCGATGGCCCTGGTGTCTGTGTTGTGTAGCCCTAGTGGTGTGTCTCCCTCATATGTATCACGTCACCATGACTCACACGACGGTGTTGTACTTGCTGTAGCAGTTAGCATACACAGTTTAATTTAGCAGAACATCATCACCATAACAGTATCCACATTTGAATAACAACAGTGGCAAGTATGGTGTACTAGTGATTTTATTTACAGAAATGTGTGTGTGTATAGTGCACAGGATGGTGGGTGCTGTACATTGTGATTGTGATCCAAAGTTCCCAGATGAGTTGGAAGTCTTGGTAGCAGAAATGTCCTGAGTGAAGTCCACAGTCATATGATACATTAGTCCAACTTGAACTCCCCATGTCATGTGGGAAAGTAGTGTTGCATTCGACAGGGTGAAACGTTTGCACACAAAGGAGAATTTCCGGAACAGGTGTTGGCTTCCTGGGGGACGTACGTGACCATCAACCTCTCAGTTTTCCTTCCTCGGACGACCCCTCTTCTTTGTGGGGGGACCCTCACATGCAGGCTGCTGCGGTGCAGGGGACTCTCCGCCAGAGTCCTCCTCCCTCCCTGTGGCGGTGTCAGTTGTTGCAGCACCAGATGTTGTGGGCACACAGGGAGGTGTGGCCATGTTGGTGCTAATCTGGCGGAGGCATGTCAATATGTCCCTATGCACCGCTGTGAGTTCTTGCAATGTATCCCACTTGGACTCCATGCCCGACATGTGTGTCTCCACATGGGCCATGTGTGTCTCCACACGGGCCATGTGGGAGTCCAAGCGGGCATGATGGGCAGCCTGCTGTTGTTGTATGTCCTTGAGGATCCCCACTACCTGTCTGACCTCTCCGGTGCTATCCTGGTACGCATCAGCGATGCGTGCCAGTTGTGGGTCATCATGCAGTCCAGACCCCTCTGCAAGCAGCGACCTATGTCTACCACCCCTCCCACCACCCCATGCGATACGTGCAGGACCTGCGGTAGCATGCACAGGTGACCCGAGGCCCACTTGGGGGTTGTTAGTGGTGTTGTCATCCGTTGCTCCACGGTGGGCCTGGGACCCTGTGCTGTTGTCAGCGGTGGTCCTTTGTCTGGCCGTGTCGGCGTGGGTGGTCTGTATGTTGGCAGTTGTTGGAGGGGTGGGTGCAGGGGGTGCAGATGTTGGTCCAGCTGGTGCTGCATGATGACTCAGACCGGAGGTGCCAGGTAGGTCTTCACCATCCGAGGTGGGCAGAGGCTGTTCCACACCAGTGAGCTCTGTGTCCCCCGGAGCCTAGGACAGGGACTCCTCCTCGCCTGCTGCTGTGTCCCCATCATCGTCACCTGTATTTGGAAGAGACACACATTGTATGTAATGTTTCTACAGGCATCAATGGTTCACACACCTGACAGTTGTGACTGTACCTCTGGATGCGAGCATGTACATTGCATTGTCCTAAGTTGTCACAGTAAGAGGTTGATATTGGTGTAGCACATTGTCATGCATACCTGGGGCATTTCAGTATGAATGTGAAGGTGTGTGCATGGCCAGCATTGGTTGTATTTGGTGGACATCCGGCCATCCTTCTCCACCTGGCCCAGTTATCCGACCATGAAGCATGGCACCCTTGCAGTGGGTTCAGGTTGACTCTCAGGATGTCATTCAGTGGTGTTGTGCTGTTTGTTGGTGCACAGTTCCCAGCAGGGCCTTGTGCTCCCCACAGCAGTAGCCAGTGTCAGCCATCTTGTAAGTCCTTGTCCATTCCCTGTGATGTGAGCATGGTTCACAGTGGTGTTGATGGGCCAATTGTGAGGCTGAGCAGTATCTGTGACTCCAACTCCCATCATGCTATTGGCTACACCCCCCTTCCCAGCATGCCCGTACTTCCTTCCTTTGGACTGTGCTTCCCTGTGGGGTAGTGTGCCTGTGCTGACAGGAAGCCTGACAGTGTTGTCCTTGCGTTTGTTTGGCTACAAGTCCCAGGTGTGTCCCTGTGCTTCACACAGCATTACCCAGGGTGGTGGTTCTTTGTGGGATCTTCATTTGGTATGTGAGGCATTGCATTCTCCCAGGTGGGTTATGTGGAGTTTGTGTTGAGGGGGTGTGTGAGGTGAGCTGCTTGTAACTATGGTCAGTGCTGTGAGTCCTCCTTCCCACCCAGCCATATATCCCACCATGCTACGTGCTTGCATTGCAGAGAATGCAAGTTGGCTTTCAGGATGTCAGGCAGTGGTGTTGTGCTGTTTGTTGGTGCACAGTTCCCAGCAGGGCCTTGTGCTCCCCACAGCAGTAGCCAGTGTCAGCCATCTTGTAAGTCCTTGTCCACTCCCTGTGATGTGAGCATGGTTCAGAGTGGTGTTGATGGGCCAATTGTGAGGCTGAGCAGTATCTGTGACTCCAACTCCCATCATGCTATTGGCTACATCCCCCTTCCCAGCATGCCCGTACTTCCTTGCTTTTGAGTGGACTTCACTGTGTGTGAGTGTGACAGCAATGGCAAGATGGCTGACAGTGGTGTCCTGCTGTTTGTTGGTGCACAGTTCCCAGCAGGGCCTTGTGCACCCCACAGCAGTAGCCAGTGTCAGCCATCTTGTCAGTCCTTATCCACTCCCTGTGATGTGAGCATGTTTCGGAGTGGTGTTGATTGGCCAATTGTGAGGGTGAGCAATATCTGTGACTACAACTCCCATCATGCTATTGGCTACACTGACTTCACCAGCATACACAGATTTCCTTCCTTTAAGTGAGCTTCCCTGTGAGGTGGTGTTCTAGTGGTGGCAAAATATCAGGCAGTGTTTGTTGGTTATATTTGTACCATTGCCTTGCTCTATTTGTTGTTGTGTTTGTACATGTCATGACACAGTTACATATCACTATGAGATGGCATGTATTGTGTTAATCTAACTGACATACACATCTTGGGATGATTATCTTTTGGTTGCTGTTGATTTGCTAGGGGTGGATGGTTTGACTGTCCCCTTGAGAGTGATGTGTGTGTATTGGCACACAATATTGTGTATATTAGTTGTGTACTCACCAGGCTCTGGGATGTCTGTTAGTCCATATACGCTCACTGGTGGTAGGATGGCCCGCACATTCTCCTCCCAGGGCCTGAGGTATAGTGGTTTTGCAGGAGCCCCACTGCCGGTGTGCTGGCTCAGGAGGTAATCCTTCTTGAGTAGGTCTCTGACCCTCCTGCGCACATCATACCACCTGTTCTGGATGTCTTCCTTTGTGCGCAAACATGGTGATTGTGCGTTCACCCTGTCGACGATCCTCGCCCACATCTTGGTTTTCTGCGACATGGGGGTCTGTTGGACCAATGTGCCAAACAACTGTGGCTCTACCCTCAGGATCTCGTCTACCATGACTTCCAATTCACTATCTAGGAACTTTGGATTCTTCTTTAGGGGCATGGTGATGGGTGGTGGTGGTGTTTGATATGTGTGTGTGTGCAAGTGAGGGTGTGTGAGTGTAGGTTTTGCTGTGTGTGTGTGAGGGTGCTATTTGTTGAGGTGCTAATGGTGTGTGGCTTTTGTGTTGGATGAGCTGTGTGTGTGTCTGTGTTTGCTGTGTGATGGTGTTGTGTGCTGGCAGGTCAGTGGAATTTGCAAAGGATCATGGTAGGGATTTGTGGGCTTTATGTAGGTGGAGTTGGGGGTGTGTCCTTGTTCCATTTTTTTCTCCCCCCTGTATTTATTGGCTTTTATCATTGCTTGTTTGGCCCTTTTTTTTTGTATTTTTTCATTAGTGATTATTGTGCATGTAGGAGTCGTTCTTCTGACCGAGTAGGACGTTGCAGTTGTCTCGTGCGCGCCTGTCCGAGTCGTTCCCGCTGTGTTCCAGCTCCGTTTCATATGCGGCGTACGCGTCGTTCGTGGGGTATTGTGTTTGTTCGGCTGGCTTTTGTATGCATGTCGGTCGTACGGCTTGGGCTCCGTGCGAGTCGGTCTGATTTTGCACCCATTGCATCGTACTGCGCGGGTCGGAGTTCGCGGGTACGTTTCGTTTGGGTTGTTTCCTGGTGCGTGTCGGACGGTGCGATTCGCGTGGTTTCCCGGACGGATAGCTTGTTTCCGGCCGGGTCGGTCGTTCGCCTTGAGTTCCGTGCGAGTCGGTCGTGATTTCCATGCATTTCATCGTACTTCCCAGGTCGGGCAACGCCGGTACGTGTCGGTCAGACTATAATCCCGTACCGAGTCGGTCGGTATTTTTTCCGGCCCGAATCGGAATCGGCCCCTCTGTCTTTCTGCACTATGTCATGCTACAGCGAATGACGCATTTTAAAGGCAAGATGGAATAATTAAAAAAAACTTTCACATTGTTAATTTTAGCCATCTGTGTTTTTGTTACTCAGCCTATTATTTATGTTTTTCAACTCATTAGATGTGCAACATCCAAAATTCAGGGAAGAGAATGTGTCTGTTTACAACAAATAATAAACAATCTAATCAGCTACAGTCTACTGTTTAACGCTGGCTGTACTTTATGAGCAAACATTTATCGCGTTTGAAAACACTGTACATTAATTACCAAGTTCCTTGGTATATGACAAATGCGTATATTCACAAAGGATTGTGCAGGCTTTTTTTAGGTCGTGCCTATAGCGGCAGCACGCATGCGCTGCTCGCTCTGCGAGGCATGCATTAATGGAGTATGCAGTGGAATCTACGCCCACTGTCCGCCCATGTATTTAATTGGCTCGTGTCATTGTCTTTCATAAATGCTGCCTTCTGATTGATTATGAGGCTTGTTAGTCCCTCCTTATTATGGCCATGTCGTCATTTGTACCCTCCCATGGCTACTGGCCCATTTACTTTGAATGTTACACGGTACGTACGTGTTATTTAGACTGTGAGCACTACTTTGTCCGTGCCTTCTCACCCCCGCCCGCACTCCCATTGTTCTTGCTCCCCCCGTTGTCCGTGATGCAATGCAGTAGGTCTCGCGTAAATGCGAGTCCTATTGCATTGCAAATGCTTGTTCTAACAAGTTAGCACTACGAAACATTTTCACTGGTGCCAAAAAACAGGGGACTTCCATTTGCTCCATTATGTGTTGATTTCATGATAAGAATGGATCGAAAGTTATGTGCTCCAAACTAAACTTTTACACCAGGGCACAACATCTAGCAAAGCTATTTCCCACTATTTTACACAGATTGTGCAATAAATACACATATTGGCTTGTTTTAATATGACGGAAGATTGGCGCAGCTTAGTGGCACAGTTAACTTATACAATTTTTCAATTACATAGACTGCAAAAAAGTTCATATCCAGTTTGCAATGTGTTTTACAAGGTGAATTAAGGACTGAAATGCCTTTGTTAAAATCTGTAACACACTAATCAAATTATTTATAAGTAATATATCTGTTTTACACGTTTAAAGATACACAATTTACTTCATTTTTACATTGTTGCTAATTATTTACTATTGAATAAATTAAACCAAAAGCTGTTTTCCCACTCCATATCACATATACAGTAAAAAATTCATTTGCAGCTTTTTTTTCTGCAAAAGATTACATCGTATGAACTACAATATTTAATTACATTCACAGATTACACTTAATAGGGCATTGTACAAATAACAATACTGTGTTTGTTGCCCTGCTCTTACCTGGTTGCTATTGAGCAGGGCCAGACAGGCCTTTTATTCTACTGGGATTTTCCCCAGTGAGCTGGACCCTCAGAGGCCGGTTTTGAAAGCCCAAGAACGTTTCTGGCGCCTCTGCTTCTTTCCCTAGCTTTCTGAGCTTAATTTCAGCAGGCAGGGGAGTCTTCAAGAGAGAGAGAAAGTGAGGGATAGACGGAAAAGATGAGAATCTATCAGAGAGGGGGAATAAATAGATAGACAGAGAGAGAATGAATGGATGGATGCATGGAAAGAGAGAGATAGCCCGAGGACATGAAGGGAGCCAGGCTGGTTTGAGCATTTTTGCCAGGGCTGCTTTTGCTTCCCCAGTATAGCCCTGATATTGTGCTATTATAACCATGAGTATTCATAATGCCAAGAGAAGAACCAGGATTTTCCTTTATCTTCCTGGCCTGTTTCTTCTTCCTCTTCTCATAAGCATTAGCAAAGGCATAGGAAGTATAACAACAAGCACTGGCAAAGCAAATAGGTCTTGCCTATGCGAGATCTATTGGTTTTGTCAATGTATTTTTTAGCCATGTTGCACAGCAGCATACATGTTGTACAACATGCCTGAAAGTTTTTAAAAAACTCTATGAGGCGGTCAGCATTGACAGTGTCATAGCTTTTTTTATTTTGTTTTATTTCAGCCATGTTGTACAGGGGTTGCGCTACTGTGCAACATGGCCACAAAATCATTGGCAAAGTCAATAGATCTCACATAGGCATGTGTGTTGGCTTTGACAATGCTTATTTTATGAGATCTGCGGCTTCAGTAATGTCTGAATACCCAGTCTAGACGCAGAACTCTCGTTTGAATGTGGGCCCGATGACAAATTTAGCTGTTTTACAGCAGTCAGTCTCATACACCATTAGTCAAATGTTGGAATAATTTTGTGCTTCTTTCACACATGAATGGCATTTGCTCAGCCCTTGTCCTCAGCCTCCTGTACACATTTTATGTGAGCCAAAAAGCATTTACAGCCTTTTTACTGAAACACACTATTTTTCTTTTTATAAACAGCAGCACTTGGTATCCTATCCCTTATAAACCTGTAAAATTGTCTGCTGTTAGCTGCGCCCAGTTCGGTTTGTAGAGAGTGCTATGTAATTGCTAACGAGCAAAGTATTGTTAAACTCAACGGTAAAGAGCTTTGTGCTCAGAGTGCAGTATGCCAAACCAGCATGGAGGAGTGGGTGGGAGGGGAAAGAAGGAAATGGCGCTACAGGCTGAGATAATGACTTAGGTACTGAGTAACTAGGGGGCCTATTTATGAGGCCGTTTACATCGCTCTTGCACCATGCAACGTAGTGCAAGAGCTAAACAAACCTTAAGACAGATTTTTGAAGCCACACAAAACCACTTTGCGTATCTCTGAGTGGCTCTAAAAACATGGAGTAACGCAATGCAGTGCAAATCGCTGAGTTGCATTGCTCTGCTCTGAGGAGGTATTCCATGGGCGTTGCATGGGTATTCCCACGCAACTCTCATGGATTTTGATGCATCCCCAGATTTAAAAGAAGTTGTAAACCAGGCGACGCACCCAAATCTTACGCCATCCCAGGGCAGGTGTAATGAGGAGAAATATCTTTATTTCTCCTTGTTTCTTTCTCTTTCTATGTGTGCAGCATTTTGCAGCACACATAAAAAGAGGAACATGCCCCCCAGGATTGTTGTTGTGCAGGAAGGTTGCCCTCATTGGTGCTAGGCTGCCAAAAGGGTGCAAGGGCAAGGGCAGGAATGCAGGGTATTGCCTTAAATAGGGCGAATTCCTGCCCTTTTTCTGTCACTCAGTGCAACACAGTAATGTGATTTGCTCCTCTGCACTGCATGACTTCCTCACAAATGAGGACCCATGTTCGAGTCTCTGCATCAACATCTTGTGATTCTGGGCAAATCACTTAATCTCCCCTGCATTAAAAATGTAATGTAACTTGTGCTCATGTAAAGCATAACAATACCTTCCATTGAGTCCAGTTTGTGCTATTTAAAATTTAAAAAAAGGGAAAATGGTGCCTCAATCACACCGGACGGACACTATTTACATCGGATGGACACTGATCAAGGTACATCAATATGTACTTGGTCCATGCTCCACACAAAGACAAGGAAGTGATGGCATTGCATTTGCTGCCGAATTAGAATGCTGCAAAGAAGAGTGATAATGATAAGAATGAATGGTAAGTAACAGGTTGGCTAAAAGCCCCTTCTTAGAGAGTTTTTTTCAGATACAACTGATTATGCCATAGCAACAGTGTAGGCACACCGCCTTTAGGCTCAACCTAAAAAGGGCTGCTTGTCAGAGTACAGAGTTACGAAGTTAAACACTGAGGGTCATATTTATCAAAAAATTCATGCAATGCAGAAAGCCATCTTCCTGCTCTGTGTTTTATGAAAAGGCAGGAATGTGCCATATTTACCATTTTACGGTGATTCCTGTCCTTTCCTATTGATGGTACACTTTTGGCTGCCTAGCACCAATGCAGGCACCCTTGCGTCATGTTGCAAGAGTGCTTGGTTTGCAGGCAGGAATGTTTTTGTGCCAGAAGGGACATCTTCCTGCACATAAACAATCCTCAGAGGCATTCTCCTCTTTCTAAGTGTGCGGCAGATTTCAGCCCACTTAAAAAGAGGAAACAACCAGGAGAAATGAGGCTATTTCACCTCGTTGTGCCTCTGGTGTGGAGGTGTACAATTGTGATGCATTCCCAGGCCTACCAATGTTGGTGAATCTGGGAATGTGTTAGAGTCCATAGGTGGATGCATGAGTACACCCGCGCTCCACCCATGGCACGCCTCCCTGCCGCAGAGTAATGCAAGACAGTGATTTGCACTACCTTGTGTTAGTCTAGATTTATAAAGCCACTCAAGGTCACGCAAGGTGGCCTTGCAAGGCCTGATAAATCTAATTTAGGTTTTGCTGCACCCTTGTGGCCCTTTGCGTGGTCCAAAGGCGACGCAAATCCTTGATAAATTTGCCCCTGTGACTGTTCTGCAAAATGAGACTAGAGTGAAAAGATGGTCGAGGATAACCTGCCCATACCCTCATGCAAGTCTGAGGCAAATTCGCTCCTTGAGGTGCAGGTGCTATGGAGCTCAGTTCTGACCATAAGTGGAAAGGTAACTGGAAAGTGAGACTACAGTATGTTCTTGAAAAAGTCATTCAAACCTTCACTTGCCTGCACCTTAAGATCTCAACCCTTCTGTAGGGGTCCTCGATCAGGGCCAACAAAAGCCATATTTTGAGACTTCCTATACATTTTAAAGCAATCATGAAATGTTGTACCAATTGACTTTTCAACGCTCACTCCTGTGAGAAGATGTTCTTGTCCTCAGAGTCTCAACAGGTAAGTAAGTATGCTCTGCTTTGAAATGGTATTTACAGACTGACAGTGGGGATTTACAGAATCTGTTCACAGCAGCTAATTATTGAACTCCTTAGTAAAGGGACTGAAATTCTAGGTAGATTTATTTTCCTAGGTTGTATGTGATGGGGTGCAGACTTTAGCCCTCTCTCATGAGCGGTCTGAAGTAGGTCAACACAGCTTGCACTTGCAAGAATGAAACACCATCAGAAAGATACAACTTGGTTAATGACGGAGTGAAACTTTCAGGCAGAACCTGAGAAAAATGTGCACAAAAATCTCAAGAATAGAAACCACTTCTTGATTTTTATACTAGGTGCAAATCTCCTTCTTCCTCTTCTAAGAAGGTAGTCTTCTTCCGACAACCTTCAACACACCAACAACATAATCATTTAGACAGAGAAAAAAGGGAATAAAAGGGTTAGGAGCTCAGAAACAGCATCCCCATCTTCATCTGATCCATAACACTTCTAACTATGCTGCCCCAGTCTCTGCATGGCTGGTGGAAAGATAACTAGAGCATTTTTAAGAAGCACTGCAGGAATCAGCTTTTGACTGTTAGTTCTTCAAGATCTTCAAGAAAGGGAAGGTGGTTGAGTTCACCCCTCCTCTACCAACATTATGAATCATAAATGTACTTTGGGCCCATCTGCTAGAGAAGAGTGTGCCACTGGAAGCAGGTATGAAGGACACCCTGCCAATGACATCAATGTGTCCAGTGGTCCAAGACGGAAAGGGGCATTGGGTATAGTTAATTGCATTTCTAATGCCCAAGATGTCTGAAGGACAGTAACTGTGCTATACATCAAGACTGTAAAACAATGTGCATTCTTGCATACTGCCATGTTCAAGTGATTATGGTATGTAATGTTATAATATACTTACAAATCAATCAATCAATCAATCAGGGGGTTTATAAAGCGCGCTACTCACCCGTGAGGGTCTCAAGGCGCTGGGGGGGGGGGGGTCTAAGCTACATGGCACTATAGAATGAAAGCTGACTGGCTGCTGCTAAAAAGAGGGGCCAAGAATGATGTCAAAGTGTACAGCAACATTTCACACTATTTGCTAAATTCACCGAGAGAGGGATTGGGAAAATAAATCAAAAGCCATAAAGTTTCACAACATGACTGCTGAGACTGAAGGATATGTCTCCTGAACACACCATATGGGAGTCTGGAACAAGAACAAGGAGAGGCAACACAGGTCAGAAGTTCAAGCATTTAATTGAGCAGGTCGGATTATGCCATCTAAATGTTTTGTAGATTGCCTTATGAACAGATTTCAGAGATTTAAATCAATGTTCTATAAGCACTAGTCAATAGTATTAAGCAGTGAAGAAGGTATAATATATCAGGTATAACTTGGGAGAATCAGGATGTCATTTGTTATGAACTGTTACGAGCCATACCAAGGCTTTCTGAATCAACTTTCAATTATGTAAAGCATCCACTGCCTCTCCCAAGCATACACTTCTCACTCAGTCTTTTCTGGATTGAACTATGGCATTCGCCATAGATATGTGGAGATGGGATTCAAGACATTTTCAGAAAATGCTGAAGGATTCTTGGATGCTGAAAACTAGAACCAAAACCCTGGTAGCTTCGGTTTTGAGTGACAACTTATCATACCGATGAAGCCCCCATTTCAGACCCCTATTTCATTAACTAAATCACGTAAAGGTTCAAACTGCGTTAGGTAATGTTTTTTTGAAATGTTAAGCAATAAATTGAGAAAGTTAATCTCATATAGAAAGGTGCATGTGGCACGACGCTCTCAACATATAGTTTAAAGTAGAGGATTATTTAAAAAGTTCAGTTGAATTTTTGTCCTTTAAAATCCTTCAGCAAAAATGAAATACATTTCCTGCTTTTCCTGCTAACATATGGGTTTTAAGTCCGAAAATGGCTCTTTCTTAGGGTCCCAAGGGATTGCAGTAGATTGAAACCTTTTCCATATCTGGTTGTTTGCCAAGGTAATTATTACAATAAACCTTTAAAAACGTTAGATTTGTAGAAGTGTAAGGATGAATGTATGAGGTCAGCTATGGATGTAAGGTCAAGGGCCTGCAGACATTGGACAATGTGACCAGGAATAAGTAGGCTGGCAATGAAATCAGTGCAGCTGGAGCTATCTTAGGCAACCGAACAGCCAGTCTGTTAAGCCAAACTATCAAGCGACTGGCCTGCAGACAATGAACACAAATGTGCTGCCAAGGGTATGTATTGCACCAAAACAACTAGAGTTTAGGTAGCTCCCAAATGCAGTTGGAAACATCGGAGGAAGTCTGAGAAGGATGAGGACGTGCACATTATTCATAATTCACCCTCTTAACTACTAACTGCAGACTTTAGATGAGACCCCACACTTACAAAATTCTAAAGTAAGATAAAAATGGCCACAAAGTGGGTAATGTGCAAACAATTCAGCAAAACCAAATCAACTTTTGGATTTAGATTGTGTATGTCAATATTGTCAATCGACTTTCACTCTGGAGACAAAATCCATTGCTGTAATCATCAGACACAAGAACCACTTCAATTAAAAACGTTGCCTTTCAAGGTACAAGGTAACATAGAATTTACAAATCAAATAAACATAAACATAAACAAACAACTCTTTTGTATGACTAACAAGTTAAGCAGCATCAACGGCTGTACGAATATATGTCATAAAATAAAAACAGGGGGGCATATTAGCAAGAAGAGGCGATAATCATCGCTAACCCTGCTTAGCGTGATTTATTTTATCGCCGGCTATCACTGGAATATATCGCCACGCTAACGCTGTATTAGAGACATTTAGCGTTATGGCGATAAATATTCCAGCGATAGCGGGAGGGAAGGGCCAACATCGCGACAAAATCAGCGATGTTGCATGGGGGAGGTGGAAAACTTTGCTGATACGACCCTGTGGTCGTATCAGCATAATCCACCCCCATGTAATGTATGGCTAAGTCAGGAAAATAGCAGGTGATAAAAAATGGCGATGGCCCCGGTTAGCGCGACTTTTCACGTCGCTAACCGGGGTCAGGGACTCCTTGCTAATAGGTGATAGGCCTGTTAGCGTCTGTTTACAGGGTATGTTGGTCGGGAACGCCTACTTTGCATGTCATTAGCGATAAACATCGCTGACATGCAAAGCGGCACCCAAACCGATCGCTTTCGTCAGAAAGTTGTCGCTAACTGCTGTTAGCGACAGCTTGCTGATAGGGCGATAGATTTATCGCCGCTTTAGCGGCAAAAAGTGCCGCTAAAGCGGCGATAAATTTGCTTGCTAATATGCCCCAGGGTACATAAGCGAGATTAACTAAGTAATTCGTAGAAACTAAGGGCCTGATTCACAAAGGGCCTCCGCACTCGTGACGTAGACGTGGAGTCATGGCGGGGGCACCGTACTCATGGTGGGACTTCCGCAATGGGAAACTGCAATGCGGAGGTCCCGCCACAAGTGCAGGGCCTCTGTCACAATTTCGGGGCCGCAGCCATGACTGAGGAGGCCCTTTGTGAATTAGGCCCTAAATTGTCAACGTTTAAGAGTTCAGAATAATTGTTAATTTCATTCAGTAATCCAGTTTCTAACCTGTAAGTGCACAACTCCTTTGCCAATGGTCATATGAGTTCACCTTAGTAAAATAGACAGTCAGTAGCTTGTTTCAACAGACTTTTAGACCTTGATAGACATGCTCCCATCTTCCATGCTCTAGAATTAAAAATAATACATTCTAGCTGTAAATATTTGTGAATGACATTGTACCGGTACCGTGGTCGATACTACTGAGGCATTTATCAACTTTCATGATTGTCCATATTGTATTGCGATTATCTCAGCCCAAACATGCTAGGTATATTATGAGGATGCAGATGGATGGACCGGGAGCAGCAGATGATAGGAGACCAATTCTCCAGATCCGTCTCAGCTATTCAAAGTCATATTTGGAGCAGAAAACTTGGGAGGAGCAAGAAAAAAAGCAATGAACATTAAATTCAAATCAACAAAAAAAAAAATATCTGTTTTCAGGCTATGGCGGGACACATAGAAAAGGATAGTTGAATCAAAAAATGTGGACACATTTTTGGTGTCCAAAATGGGTCGAGAGTATTAGCATAAAGGAACATACAACTGCATAGTGTAATTAATTTACTTTTACATTTTTGTTACATTGGGTGCTGGAAACATAAAGAGTAGAGTTGTTCTTCAAGTGCTTTTTTTACATTGCTTTTCCTAGCTATTGACATCAGAGCTCGTCATCGCCACTGATTAAAAGACGGTGGGAAAAATATAGACAAGGGCAAAAAGCTGCATATTTCCAACGTTGCCGAAATTGTTGTCTGTGACTTATTTCTGCCAATGGAAAGTCCTTGATGATGATAGCTAGAGTAAAGTTACTAACAATGCACCAGTTGAAAATCTGTGGAAGCTCCATATATAAGTTTTTGAAGTATTATTTTTGAATTATTTAGTAGCCCTTCATGACATGCAGAGACAAAAATCTTTGCAACTTCTCAACAACCTGAAATACATCCTGTTTTTCCTCTACTCTGGCAAAGCCATTGTTAATTGATATTTTAGCCAGAACAACCTGTGTCATCACCTCCTACACTCTTCAAATTACATCCTAACAGTATATTGAAAATTGATATTGTAACAAATATGACTTGAGGAATTTTAGCTTTAAGTGCAAGTTATCAACTTAGCTAGTGACTAATTCATAATCAAATTTCCTCAGAAACTCACCCTTAAATGCAGATTATGCACAACTGGGCAATTTTGTACAGTGAAGAATGACCCAGGCTTCTATGTCACTAGCTAAATAGGATGGTAAGCGTCTGGTCACGATATTTGCTGATGGTACACCCTGTCACAAACTTGACGGATATCCCGTCGGCCATATTACAAGTTCCATAGGATATAATGAAACTTGTAATATTGGGGATGGGTTATCCGCCATGTTTGTGACGGATTATCTCATCTGCCAAGATTGTAATCAGGCCCTAAGTCACTATTGTGTGCTGTCCCTCATGAACATCACAGGTGGGATTAGTGGGGTCAAAGACTTCTTCATGGTGTTTGAAGCAGCAACATTTTTCTGTGACTCCTCCAGTCTTCTAAGGAAAGATTTCAAATACAATTTAGATCCGTATATCTTGCCTGGTGGTAAAAATAAGTAGATTCCAAATCTATCTAGTTCTGCTTAAGAGTGGAGCAACTCCAAGGGTATTCCTTAATCCTACAGCTGGAAGTCTCATGGGGTAGTCAATGGGAATGGAAAGGGGGGACTAGAGGAAATTGAGACTCGATAAAATAACGACCAGAAGTAGGTTGTTTAACGACATAGACCTTCATACCTCGTTCATTTAAAACTGGTTGTGGAATTCTCACAATGGACCTCTAGGACACAGGTTCAAATGCTGGAAAGGACAACACAGTCCTACTAATTTGGAAGTTGGCAAATCATGTATAATTAAATCTGATAATAATAGCACCTGTTGCTTGCAGTGCTTAGAGGTATCAAAACTGTATTCTGAAACTGTATTAAAAGATAGATTATTCCCTCCACCGTGCCCCAGTTCAAAAACCTTTGAACATTTTAGACCTGTTCCGGCTTTTAAGGGCCGATTACGAGTGAGCTTGAGGTTATCCCCCAGGTGGATTGCAACCTGGCTGATACCATATGGCCCAATATTTTCACATCTAAACTTGCCAGGCACTGAATCACTGGTCCTCGTTTTAACTTGCTACATCTGGTAAATCCATCGGGACAGCAAGGCAGAACCAGTATGCTGAGGCCTAGCCTGACAGCCTGACATGCAACAACACCACGCATAGCAAAGAAAGCACCCCACTCCCAGAATCATCTGCCTTGCATTGCCTCTATGCTCCTTATCCCACAGCCCCCACACAGGAGCTCGCTGAGGTTCCCCACTGACATACCATCTGCTCAGAGTAGGAGCAAATGGTGAGAGCAAAATTGCTCAGAAACTAGGAAAACCTTTAGGTCTTCACCCTGGAATTCTTATTCTGCTCGGCTAATCCCATTCTGTGCATTGAAAAGTCTGTTTGCTGAAAAACCATCGAAACATACTGGCTAGAAACACTAATTCTATGCCCTAGTAGCTACCAATAAACTTTACAGCAAACCCATCATCGGGTTCTATATAGCTGCAGTTCTTCGCCTTCTGCAAATATTTTACTGATAGCCCTAGGATATCACTTTTTGGGGTATCTCAAATATATATCGGTTTTCTTTTTTTCCAATGTGATCCTGAGTGCTGTTTGGGCAAAGTTTAAGGGTGGGTTGTGTACAGACTCTAGGTTGTGGCTCCTAAGTAGAGTTCCATTGATTAAAGCTTAGTCAAATTTTTTTGCAGAGAATGTACTTATGTACTGCTCTTTTAGGCTTTCCATTCATACAAGATCTTTTTTAATTTTCCCCAAAACATCTAAATTGAGCCAAAACTGTGAATATTTATATACAATTATTTCATATACAATTTGTACAAGTAAAAAGGACTGTGCCTTCTTTGCACTTTTACTAATAGAGACTTTGAATTCTTTTGGGGGGTTGGGCGATTCACAAAGGTTGGAAGGGTAAGTAAAAGTATACTACTGAAGTACTACGTCATGCACTCAATTCTTTTTTTTTAATTAGCCCTTACGTTTACATAGTCCAATATGCTTAGTTTTAAAGATATGTAAGAATTTAGCATAGCATTGATCAAACTTGCTTCTTAGAATATTTATATACACTGAAGAATCTTTTCACCCAATGTCATACATTAGTCTCACAATAGAACATGTGTCAATTTGGTGCAGGAAATTTGTTTTAGATTTTCTGACTATATGGAGCATGAGCGCACTAAAGAATGTTTGGTCTTCTTTCACAGGTACGTGTGTGGAACTGGAGTCTGCAGTAATGAGCAGTGGATTAAAATGAAAGCTGTTGAGGAGAGTTTTAGCTAAGATTCACGACAGGGTTGTTAAAGGTAGCCTTGATGTAGCGCCCTCTGTATTGTTGTTCAAATGTGAAAGTTATAAGTTGGACATGAGTCACATACTATTTGGGCACAAGTGGCTGTGGGCTAGTCTCATGGAAATTGTGGCCCATGTGCCATCTGTGCCCTTTGTTCCCTACTTCTATATCTCTGCATATGATATTCTTGCATTATCTGAGGCCACCTATTGGACTGCATGTGTGATGCAACTAGTATCTGTAAGTCATTTACATGGTACAGGAAGGAGGAACCTGAGTTTTCTCTTGAAACACTACCATGACAACTGGAGCTAGTGACATGTTTCTGTTTGATGAATGAGGAGAATACATTTCAGAGTCAAATGCAGACTGCCATTGTACATTAATCTTTGAACATATTTATGAAACATAAATAGGGATATGCAAGGGAAGAGGCTTCTACACAGGTTTGCCATTTGGCACATGGGGCACTTCTCTTACTGCACCAAGTATCAAGGGTCATGAAGACAGTGGAAAGAGTAAGAAGTTCAACTTTCTCTAGAGTACAGTATATGCCTCTCCTTAATCCTTTCAGCATAAAATTTGAGGCTATTGAGAGTCAAAGAGATGCAGAAGGGGTGATCATCTTGGATGCCATCTACGATTAAAGAATGGGTGATTACACTTTTCCTGTTCTGTGTATTTCCGTGAATAAATGTGCATTGAAGCACTATTTGTTTATACCAAATGAGTGTAAAATCTGAAATTCAAATCTCAAGGAAATTGATTTCCAAAGTATGGACAACATAGTTAAAAATGAACAAAAGTTACTCACAGGAATATCAATGTATTATTTCTGCATTTATTGATGATTCAAGCATTTTTTTAAATCATAAATGCTGTACAAATAAATAGAATGGCTACCTAGCCAACATCAGAATCTGTTGATTAGCATAGCCTAAAAATAATGCAAAAAATAGTGCTACAGATGATGATAAAAGACATGGTTATGTGCGTATTAACAGTGAAAGTGGAATAATTAAAGACAAACATCAATCTATTATGATACACCAGTAGAAAATACATATTTACAGTATGTTAGGAAGTTGTCAGTTGGTTGTCACTCTTTTCTTCGAATTAAGAGGACCATAATTAGAAGGCTTGCTAACAAGAAAAATAGAAAGTGCACAATGATCAGAGGGGTAATGCTATAATGGCGTACCCCTGCCATAAGGGGGGCCAATACCTGGGTCGGGGAGGGGCACACCAATGGCATTTGCGCTCTGGTGTTTTCTTTTAACATTTGCGTGCTTTCCTAGGACACCCAAGAAGCTGCACTTTGGTCATTTGGATGCCACAGGTCAATGGGGTCACCTTGGTAGCTGCCAGGGGCACAGGAAAGGGCATTTAAACTGAGAATTCTTTGGACACCCACATCACCTCCTCATTTACTGTGCCCGAGCTAACCCCCAATGCACCCTGCTGTCCCAGAATCAAGCTTGTTTATGAGGACCCATCTGGTATTTTGTGGCCACCATACATACATATGCTGCCACCCTGTCTCTCAGAGCCCACCTGCTCACCTAGGACCAGGAGGCAGTCACAAGTGGTCCAGGATCTGGGGAGGCAAAAGATTTTTGCTTTTCCTTTTACCAGCCATTAGTTATGTCTCCCGTTTCCCTCTCCCCGGGAACCAGTGTTGGCTTGCTCATGGCACAAGTAAGGCACAGGTTAGGTGGGCTGGGTTGTTGGTCTCCGCAGGGTGGATGGAGCAGTATTTGTGAGCCTTCCACAGCAGTCGCACATTGTTGGGCATTCTATTGTTGTTGCATATTGCATTTTTTCCTGGAAGTAAATTTAGTGCACATACTAAAGGCCACTTTGATACTTTAGGGTGAGAGAGCAAAAGACACACAATTGATGGATGGAATGCAAAACAAATCAAAACATTCACCCCCAGTCAAGAGATCTGGGTTAAATCCATCATTCTTTTGCTCACCATGCCACCCCAGTTTAGACCTGCCCATATGTCTTGACCCTGTGCCTCATGGGAGCAGTCCAGACCGAACTGCCAAGCCTGGACCGGAAACAAGCATCCTAGGACCGGTTTCAGGGTTTCACCCCTCAGCAGCCAGGATAGTTTGAATCCAGTGGCACAGTGAGCCCAGGACCCACGTCTGGGCATACCCTGCACACTTAGGGCAAGAAAGCAAAAGACACACAATTGATGGAAGGAATGCAGAACAAATCAAAACATTCACCCCTAATCAAGAGATCTGGGTTAAATCCAACATTCTTTTGCTCACCATGCCACCCCAGTTTAGACCTGGCCATATGCAAATCAGTCTTGACCCTGTGCCTCATGGGAACAGTCCAACACGAACTGCCAAGCCAGGTTCTCCCTGGACCAGAGACAAGCATCCTAGGACTGGTTTCGGGGTTTCACCTCTCTTCAGCCAGGACAGCTTGAAAAGAGTGGCTCCGTGAGCCCGGGACCCACCTCTGGGCATACCCGGCACACTTAAGGCGAGAAAGCAAAAGACACACAATTGATAGACGGAAGGCAGAACAAATCAAAACATTCACCCCCAGTCAAGAGATCTGGGTTAAAGCCATCATTCTTTTGCTCACCATGCCACCCCAGTTTAGCCACTGGAGTCAAGCTATCCTGGCTGATGAGGGGTGAAACCCCAAAACCGGTCATAGGATGCTTGTTTCCAGTCCAGGGAGGACCTGGCAAGGCAGTTCAGGCTGGACTGTTCCCATTGTGCACAGGTTCAAGACTGATTTGCATATGGCTGGGCTCAAACTGCAATGGCATGGTGAGCAAAAAACAATGGATTTAGGCGTAGATCTCTGTACTGGGGTGAATGTGTGACATTGTTCTGCATTCTGTCCATCAATTGTTCTTTTTGCATTTGTCACCCCTAGTGGGATGGGTATGCCCAGACATGGGTCCCGTGCTCTCCATGCCACTGGAGTCAAGCTATCCTGGCTGATGAGGGGTGAAACCCCAAAACCGGTCATAGGATGCTTGTTTCCAGTCCAGGGAGGACCTGGCCTGGCAGTTCGGGCTGGACTGTTCCCATTGGGCAAAGGGTCAAGACTGATTTGCATATGGCTGGGTTCAAACTGGAATGGCATGGTGAGCAAAAAAATGATGGATTTAGGCCCAGATCTCTGTACTGGGGTGAATGTGTGACACTGTTCTGCATTCTGTCCATCAATTGTTCTTTTTGCATTTGTCAACCCGAGTCGGACGGGTGTGCCCAGACGTGGGTCCCGAGCTCTCCATGCCACTGGAGTCAAGCTATCCTGGCTGATGAGAGGTGAAACCCCGAAACCGGTCCTAAGATGCTTGTTTCCAGTCCAGGGAGAACCTGGCCTGGCAGTTCTGGCTGGACTGTTCCCATTGGGCACAGGGTAAAGACTGATTTGCATATGGCTGGGTTCAAACTGGAATGGCCTGGTGAGCAAAAAAATGATAGATTTAGGCCCAGATCTCTGTACTGGGGTGAATGTGTGACATTGTTCTGCATTCTGTCCATCAATTGTTCTTTTTGCATTTGTCACCCCGAGTGGGACGGGTATGCCCCGACGTGGGTCCCGTGTTCTCCATGCCACTGGAGTCAAGCTATCCTGGCTGATGAGAGGTGAAACCCCGAAACCGGTCCTAGGATGCTTGTTTCCAGTCCAGGGAGGACTTGGTCTGGCATTTCAGGCTGGACTGTTCCCATTGGGCACAGGGTCAAGACTGATTTGCATATGGCTGGGTTCAAACTGGAATGGCATGGTGAGCAAAAAAATGATGGATTTAGGCCCAGATCTCTGTACTGGGGTGAATGTGTGACACTGTTCTGCATTCTGTCCATCAATTGTTCTTTTTGCATTTGTCAACCCGAGTGGGACGGGTGTGCCCAGACGTGGGTCCCGAGCTCTCCATGCCACTGGAGTCAAGCTATCCTGGCGGATGAGAGGTGAAGCCCCGAAACCGGTCCTAAGATGCTTGTTTCCAGTCCAGGGAGAACCTGGCCTGGCAGTTCTGGCTGGACTGTTCCCATTGGGCACAAGGTCAAGACTGATTTGCATATGGCTGGGTTCAAACTGGAATGGCCTGGTGAGCAAAAAAACGATAGATTTAGGCCCAGATCTCTGTACTGGGGTGAATGTGTGACATTGTTCTGCATTCTGTCCATCAATTGTTCTTTTTGCATTTGTCACCCCAAGTGGGACGGGTATGCCCAGACGTGGGTCCCGTGTTCTCCATGCCACTGGAGTCAAGCTATCCTGGCTGATGAGAGGTGAAACCCCGAAACCGGTCCTAGGATGCTTGTTTCCAATCCAGGGAGGACCTGGACTGGCAGTTCAGGCTGGACTGTTCCCATTGGGCACAGGGTCAAGACTGATTTGCACATGGCTGTGTTCAAACTGGAATGGCATGGTGAGCAAAAAAATGATGGATTTCGGCCCAGATCTCTGTACTGGGGTGAATGTGTGACACTGTTCTGCATTCCGTCCATCAATTGTTCTTTTTGCATTTGTCAACCCGAGTGGGACAGGTATGGCCAGACGTGGGTCCCGTGCTCTCCATGCCACTGGAGTCAAGATATCCTGGCTGATGAGGGATGAAACCCCGAAACCGGTCCTAAGATGCTTGTTTCCAGTCCAGGGAGGGCCTGGCCTGGCAGTTCGGGCTGGACGGTTCCCATTGGGCACAGGTTCAAGACTGAGTTGCATATGGCTGACTTCAAACTGGAATGGCATGGTGAGCAAAAAAACGATGGATTTAGGCCCAGATCTCTGTACTGGGGTGTTCTGCATTCTGTCCATCAATTGTTCTTTTTGCATTTGTCACCCCAAGTGGGACGGGTCTGCCCAGACGTGGGTCCCGTGCTCTCCATGCCACTGGAGTCAAGATATCCTGGCTGATGAGGGGTGAAACCCCGAAACCGGTCCTAAGATGCTTGTTTCCAGTCCACGGAGGACCTGGCCTGGCAGTTCGGGCTGGACTGTTCCCATTGGGCACAGGGTCAAGACTGATTTGCATATGGCTGGGTTCAAACTGGAATGGCCTGGTGAGCAAAAAAACGATGGATTTACGCCCAGATCTCTGTACTGGGGTGAATGTGTGACATTGTTCTGCATTCTGTCCCTCAATTGTTGTTTTTGCATTTGTCACCCAGAGTGGGACTGGTATGCCCAGACGTGGGTCCCGTGTTCTCCATGCCACTGGAGTCAAGCTATCCTGGCTGATGAGTGGTGAAACCCCGAAACCGGTCCTAGGATGCTTGTTTCCAGTCCAGGGAGGACCTGGCCTGGCAGTTCGGGCTGGACTGTTCCCATTGGGCAAGGGGTCAAGACTGATTTGCATATGGCTGGGTTCAAACTGGAATGGCCTGGTGAGCAAAAAAACGATGGATTTAGGCCCAGATCTCTGTACTGGGGTGAATGTGTGACATTGTTCTGCATTCTGTCCATCAATTGTTCTTTTTGCATTTGTCACCCTGAGTGGGATGGGTATGCCCAGACGTGTGTCCCGTGCTCTCCATGCCACTGGAGTCAAGCTATCCTGGCTGATGAGGGGTGAAACCCCAACAATGGTCCTAGGATGCTTGTTTCCAGTCCAGGGAGGGCCTGGACTGGCAGTTCGGGCTGGATGGTTCCCATTGGGCACAGGTTCAAGACTGATTTGCATATGGCTGACTTCAAACTGGAATGGCATGGTGAGCAAAAAAACGATGGATTTAGGCCCAGATCTCTATACTGGGGTGAATGTGTGACATTGTTCTGCATTCTGTCCATCAATTGTTCTTTTTGCCTTTGTCACCCCAAGTGGGACAGGTCTGCCCAGATGTGGGTCCCGTGCTCTCCATGCCACTGGAGTCAAGCTATCCTGGCTGATGAGGGGTGAAACCCCGAAACCGGTCCTAAGATGCTTGTTTCCAGTCCAGGGAGGACCTGGCCTGGCAGTTCGGGCTGGACTGTTCCCATTGGGCACAGGGTCAAGACTGATTTGCATATGGCTGGGTTCAAACTGGAATGGCCTGGTGAGCAAAAAAACGATGGATTTAGGCCCAGATCTCTGTACTGGGGTGAATGTGTGACATTGTTCTGCATTCTGTCCATCAATTGTTCTTTTTGCATTTGTCACCCCGAGTGGGACGGGTATGCCCAGACGTGGGTCCCTTGTTCTCCATGCCACTGGAGTCAAGCTATCCTGGCTGATGAGGGGTGAACTCCCGAATCCAGTCCTAGGATGCTTGTTTCCAGTCCAGGGAGGACCTGGCCTGGCAGTTCGGGCTGGATGGTTCCAATTGGGCACAGGTTCAAGACTGATTTGCATATGGCTGACTTCAAACAGGAATAGCATGGTGAGCAAAAAAACGATGGATTTAGGCCCAGATCTCTGTACTGGGGTGAATGTGTGACACTGTACTGCATTCTGTCCATCAATTGTTCTTTTTGCATTTGTCACCCCGAGTGGGACGGGTATGCCCAGACATGGGTCCCGTGCTCTCCATGCCACTGGAGTCAAGCTATCCTGGCTGATGAGGGGTGAAACCCCAAAACTGGTCCTAGGATGCTTTATTTCCAGTCCAGGGAGGGCCTGGCCTGGCAGTTTGGGCTGGACCTCTCCGCCGCCTTCGACACTGTCTGCCACCGCACACTACGCACACGCCTCCACGACGCAGGGATCCGAGACAAGGCCCTGGATTGGACCACCTCCTTCCTTTCCGGCAGAACCCAGAGCGTCCGCCTCCCCCCATTCCGATCCGAAGCCTCCGAGATCATCTGCGGCGTACCCCAGGGATCTTCCCTCAGCCCGACACTGTTCAACATCTACATGGCTCCACTCGCACGCATCGCCCGAAAGCACAACCTCAACATAATCTCCTACGCCGACGACACTCAACGGATCCTCTCCCTCACCAAGGACCCCCTCACCGCCAAATCCAACCTCCACGAAGGAATGAAAGCCGTCGCCGACTGGATGAAGTGCAGCCGACTTAAGCTGAACACAGACAAGACGGAGATCCTCATCCTCGGCTCCAACCCATCAGCCTGGGATGACTCCTGGTGGCCCTCGTCACTAGGGGCACCCCCGACACCAACCGACCACGCACGCAACCTGGGAGTCATCCTCGACTCAACGCTCACCATGACCAAGCAAGTCAACGCAGTCTCCTCCTCCTGCTTCAACACCCTCCGCATGCTCCGCAAGATCTACAGGTGGATCCCGACAGACACGAGAAGAACAGTCACCCAGGCCCTCGTCAGCAGCAGACTCGACTAGGGAAACGCCCTCTACGCAGGAGCCCCGACCAAGCTCATCAAACGGCTGCAAAGAATCCAAAACGCCTCTGCACGCCTGATCCTCGACATTCCACGCCACAGCCACATCACCCCCACCTGAAAAACCTGCACTGGCTCCCCGTCGACAAGAGAATCTCCTTCAAACTCCTGATCCACGCACACAAGGCACTCCACAGAACCGGCCCAGCCTACCTCAACAGTCAACTCTCCTTCTACGTTCCCAACCGTCAGCTCTGCTCCGCCGACCTCTCCCTGGCCACCGTCCCGCGCATCCGGAGAACCACCACCGGGGGCAGATCCTTCTCTCACCGCGCCACCACGATCTGGAACACCCTTCCCCTCAACCTACGACAGACCCAAGACCTGCTGACCTTCAGGAGACGACTCAAGACCTGGCTATTCGACCAGTAGCGGCAACACCCCCTCCTCTCCCTCAGCGCCTTGAGACCCTCGCGGGTAAGTAGTGCGCTTTACAAATCTTGTGATTGATTGATTGATTGATTGATTGACGGTTCCCATTGGGCACAGGTTCAAGACTGATTTGCATATGGCTGGCTTCAAACTGGAATGGCATGGTGAGCAAAAAAATGATGGATTTAGGCCCAGATCTCTGTACTGGGGTGAATGTTTGACATTGTTCTGCATTCTGTCCATCAATTGTTCTTTTTGCATTTGTCACCCCGAGTGGGACGGGTCTGCCCAGATGTGGGTCCCATGCTCTCCATGCCACTGGAGTCAAGCTATCCTGGCTGATGAGGGGTGAAACCCCGAAACCGGTACTAGGATGCTTGTTTCCAGTCCAGGGAGGACCTGGCCTGGAAGTTCAGGCTGGACTGTTCCCATTGGGCACAGGGTCAAGACTGATTTGCATATGGCTGGGTTCAAACTGGAATGGCGAGCAAAGAAACAATGGATTTAGGCCCATATCTCTGTACTGGGGTGAATGTGTCACATTGTTCTGCATTCTGTCCATCAATTGTTCTTTTTGCACTTTGTTACTTTAGGCAAAATGGCCATGCAGCCAGGTGCGTGGACACAGTTTTTCTTTGGTTTGCAAGTAGGTACAGGAATGTAGGTCACTTGTGGTTATATTTTGAAAATTCTATTTGTACTAGGTGGATAAACGTGTGCAGGGATACCTGTTATTCGACGCTGCTTCCACCTTGTAGAAAAATGTGATATAGGTCCATTATTTACTTTTCACACTGTGCATCCCAATTTAGCCTAAAATATATTGCTTATAAGTTAGAGGGGTTTTAATTTGCACTGACTTAAAAGGTAATTAGGGGGAAAACTATTTTCAGGAAAAGTGTCTTTATGGTTTATACAGCAAGTTCAAGTCTTACTGAAGCAGGGTTTGGTATTACTTCCCAGGATACCTAATCAGGTGGAAAAGAAGGAAGGCAGGGCCAAGAGACTTAGGAGTAGTGGAAGTAATGGGTGTCTTGCCTTTAACGAGGAATGAATGAACTTACTCGGCCCAACTCTGACTTCCCTGACTCAAACAGGCTCCAACCCAGAGGCAGGTGTTGCTACAGATCCCGACCCCCACAACACAGAGGGCCAAGGGAAATGCACGGTATATCGAGTGTGATGCTCAAAGCATCCTTACCATTACAGCCCAAGGGGGGTAAGAAGGAACCCTCCCAAAGTGGGAGGGTCAGTGTAACAGATTCCAGTGTTGCACCAGCCCAAGCCCCTGTACCCATTAGTACCCAGTTTGTCCAAGCAGTTGTACTCACAGTAGGCAAGGAGGGTTTCAGTGTAGAGAACTACACTACTCATCAAGGGGGGCCTGGTTACAGGACAACAAGCAATTATCATCAGCTTGTCCCAGGTACTGTCATGATTATGCAGGTTGAGGATTGGGGGAGCAGTGCTCCAAACAACCAGTGGTCACGCCCTTCCTGTGGTAAACATCTTGATAAAGAAGGTCAGTAGTGGGCAGGGCCTCTTTCCAGGCTCAGACAGTCTCGGCAAAACAACCACCTATTCTAGCTATGGGCCTGGCAGCCATTGCAATTTGGGAGATTGGGTGAAACGAAATAAATATGAGGGGGTGGCACCACCAAAAAGCAGTTGTGAATCTGGTACTGTCTGCAAGGGAATAGTTCTGTCATTTATCTGAGGAAATGAAGGCAAAGATCAGGAAGAGTGCGTATGTGGGTTTGAATGAACATACTGTTTTAACACCGTAGCCAGAGAAGCAAAATTATTCTAAAGACTGCACACACACAGAATACACGTAGAGTGGAGAAAACACAACAATTGGTTAAAGGGTACCACAATTTACAAGTCAGTTCTTCTGGAAAAGCCGCCAGAATAAGGTTCACAGATGGCCATTTACCTGAGCAGGTTTGTGTGGTCTCATGAGGAATTTGGAAACAAATGTTGGAAGGATTATTATAAAGCTTTCCGGCTAAAGAAAGCTACTAATTCAGATATGTGTTGGGACCAGACAGACATTAATTGTTAGTTACGCTGTATGATGCTCAAGAAATGTGAAAGGGGTGGTGAGTCACCTTTCGCCCGACTGCCGCAGGTGGGGACCAGAAAGGGGCACGCTGTGCCTTCAAATAGAAAGTATGTACCAAACCTCAGGGTTCCTGTGAATTCAATCATATTTGCTCGTTTTGAGGGCTGTCAGACCACCCCTAATTTAAATGCTTTACGAAGTTCAAGGAAAAAGGTGGGAAAAGAAGGGCCCTAACCCCACTGATTTCTCAGATCCTTTCCTCGGAAGTCCTAATTGGCTTTGAACCCATGGCTAAATACTTACACATGTAGTGACATAGCCCAGCAGTTTTGTTGTGGATTTCACTATGGCTTCAGAGTTTAAGCCCTGGGGGTACAGGGCTGTAGTTTCTTTAAGACTCAACAACCATGGTATCTGAGCAGGGGAGTTGCAAGTAAAAAGACTGAGAAAGAGGCAGGCTTGGGGAAGGTAGCTGGCCCATTTCCTGATCTTTCCTTCCAGAATTTTGTATGCCCCTGTAGGTTTAAGTGCAGTGTCATGCCTATGTAGAATGTTGAGGCTCGGAAATTATACAACTGACTGTTGCTGGTCAGTTGCTGCTGGGCAGGTATGCTGGTGGTATGAAATAAAGGCTGCTCTTACTTACCACACAGTCTGGACTTTCTCATCAGTGGCGATGAGTGGAAAACCGCCAGCTTCCACCTTACTTCCTTCTCCAGAGTGCAGTGGTAGTGCTAAGTGTGTGCCGTCAGGGCATTGCTTTCCTGATGCCGTTGGTATGTTTGCAGGTGCACCGTCGGTGTGTTCCTGGTGTGGCTGGGGATGAGCATGTGTGAACTATGAGGTTTGTGCTTCACTCAGCACCATAGATTCAAGTTGCTGGGTAAGTAACTCTCTCCTGTGCAGCCCTGTAGTAAGCCCAATTTCCTGTAGAAATGCACACATCATGTTTTTAATGCTGGTAGCTATTTTAACACGTTGGGTTGGGATTGATGCCCAACCAACCATAGACAGTGTACGTTAATGATGCTGTCTGCAGCCATCTTAGTACATTGGTAAGCTTCCTGTAAGCTACTGCAAGGAATATGTTTTTCAGCTGCATATTAGATGTTGTCTGCCTGTATCTGTACTAGTGCCTGGCACACCTTTAAGTCTATATTGCATGCACTTATCAGTGAAAGGTACACTTTCAAGTATACTGTACAAACACTTTACATTCTTGTTGAAGCTGTTGGCAATAAGTACTGTTGGAGTTTCTTACACATTTTCTCTTTCAGTTGACACTGTACACAATTATGGGAGCAACAACTCTCCCAATTTAGGTCCTAT
This sequence comes from Calotriton arnoldi, assembly GCA_963921515.1. Lineage (NCBI taxonomy): Eukaryota > Metazoa > Chordata > Amphibia > Caudata > Salamandridae > Calotriton > Calotriton arnoldi. The sequence goes on along the minus strand of CAWUFW010007909.1, from coordinate 768,970 downwards.
TAATGGAGAAAATAATGGCTCCCCCACCATTTCTTCAAGTACCTGGCACTCCTCTAGTCATTTGGCCATAGTGGCGGGAAGCTTTTCAGGCTTATTCAGAAGCTATTGGTGGGGACACTTTCACCTCAAAGAAGAAAAAAGCAATTTAGGGGCTGATTACGATGGCGGAAGGACCGCCACCGCCAGCCGAGCGGTGGTGATCCCTCCACCATCGAATGACAATTTTCCCCGGCCACATTACAATGGCGGGGGAATCGGACCATGTCCGTGGCGGACGCAAAGACCGTCCGCCACTGATCCGCCACAGGCAATCGTTCCGATTGCCTGGCAGACGGTACAGATAGGGTAAAATGGTGGCGGCGCGTAGCAGGCACCGTCTGCCAAATTACAATGCGGGCTGAAGCCAGCCTTTCCATGGCGGCAAAACCGCCATGGAAAGGCTGGCGGGATTGGTTTTGGGCCCTGTTGCGGGCCCTCCTTGTGTTGGGGGGAGGTGTGGGTGCACTGGGGGGGTACCCATGTTACCCCCCTACATTTCATAGCACTAAGTGGCAGGCACCGTGTGGTGCCTGCCACGTAGTGCAGTGAAATGCACCACATGCATTTTTAACATTGCGGCGGGTGCTGCAGTCAGCAGCGCCCGCCGCAATGTGAAATTGCAAGATGCGACTGCCATGGTGGTGGTCGCATCCTAATTTGGTGTGCGGGACCACCGCATGCATGGCGGGCGGTCCCACTCCTTGACATGATGGCGGACGGACTGAAGTCCGTCCGCCATCGTAATCACCCCCTTAGTGTATAATTTAGGCTCAGAAGAAAGAAGTATTTGGAAAACACCACCCTTGGAAGTTGTACATATCCTCACTGCAGTGGGTGAAAATGGTGATACCATGCAAGTAGTGGATGAATATGCATCTATCATTAAAACTTCTGACAAAAGGTTCAATCCGAAGAGAAATACTCTTTAGGAACGTCATGAATTTATATGTGTTTAGTATCCTGGTAAATTCATAGATAATTTTGTTGCAGCTTTAAGAACATTTGGTAGCACATGCAGTTATAGGGAGTTTAAGACTGAAATCATCAGGGGCCAACTCATAGAAAGAATAAATAATAGGAAAATTAATGAAAGTCTGTTGTCCATGGAGGATCCTGATTTGGAAACTGCCTTATATTTTAACTAAAAGTATTGAACATTCTCAATTGTGTATGAAAGAAATTAATGAGTGTACTAAAACTTGTAAGGTCAAACAAATTTCAATACAGAATTCTGCCAAAGTATTGCCAACTAGAGTAGCTGGGCCTAATTCTTCACAGATGTCTCAAACATTGGAATTCTAGTCTCCAGGTCCTGTGGAGACAAGAATGAGATGTCATGCTTCCGTTGTGGCAGTAAATTGCACATAGGGAATGCTAACTTTTTGTCTTGCTACTAATCAAATTTGTTACAAGAAGGGAAGAAGAGTCATGTTGCCCGTGTATGAAAGTATTTTACAAGACAAAAAGCTTGAACCCCTCAGATGGTAAAAGCTATTGACGAAGAGGTTGTCTCAGATGATGGCAAAAGTGTCATATTAATATTGTCTGCTTCAAAAAATGGTTGTGGTGAGGTAGTAGTAATATCCTCAATGATTGTTTTACATAAAAGGAAACTTCTGTCATGTGAAATTGCTGTTAACAAAAGGCAATGTCAACTTGGTCAAGTTCATGGCGGATTCGGGGTCACTTTTCATACTGCTTAATAAAGATGATTTTGGTATGGTTGGTGAAACTCAGCTACAGAAATCTGTTATAAAGATTTTTCACATATGGTAGTAAGAGAGTAGAACTTGTGCGGACATTTTATGCCACTTTGGAGTTTGAAGGCAGCTCTACAGTTGGCCCAGTGAATGTTGTGAAAGGTGGTTCTAATCTGTTAGGTTGGGATGAACAAGGTGAACTTAATATTGTTTTAGATCCAAATCACCCAGCCATGGTGTTCTCACATAGGAATATTTGTGGCTCAGATCTCACACATGTTGCCCAACTGAGTGCTGATGATTGGACTAGTGAATATCCTGAAGATTTTACAGATAAATTGGGCAAGTTGATAGGGTTTCAGCACCGTCTCATTTTGAAAGACAATGCCCAGGCTGTTGCTCATAAGTCAAGCAAAGTACCATTAAGTTTGCACAGTGAGTTGAGAGGGGAGTTAGAAAAGCTGTGTAAAATGGGGCTCAATAAACCAATTGAAGGTTCTGAATGGTTGGTTCCTGTAGTTTTGGTGCACAAGGCTGATAAATCCTTAAGACTCTGTGTTGACTTGAGTGATCTCAATTCCAACATATGGATTGATCAGCAACCTTTGACAAATATTAAAGAAATGTTGGCGACACTTAAAGGAGCTGTATTTTATACATCGTTAGATACATCGGCAGCTTATCATGATGTAGAATTGAGTGTGGAGTCAAGACACCTGAAATATTTTGTGACTCCTGAAGGGGCATATCATTTTATCCATATGCTGTTTGGGCTAGCTTCAGCATCAACAGTGTTTCAGAGACTTATGAATAGTTTATTTAAGAATACAATAGGTGCCACTTATTTCCAAGACAATATTTTAGTCTGTGGCAAGAATGAACCTGAGTATAACCGTGGGTTAAGAAATTTCTTGGAGATTATTAAATCCAGTGGGTTAACGTTAAGAAAAGACAAATGCAAATGTTTTCAGGATGAGGTGGATTATATGGGACATCATGTTTTTCGAAAGGGTGTGGAACCTAAAATCAAGATAATTGAAGCTATCCAAAATGCGCCCAGAGCCACTGACAAAGATTAGCTTCATTCTTTTCTTGCCCTAGTGGAATATTACCAAATAATTGCGGGCAATGTTGTAGAAAAAACAGTATGTTTACCTAATCTGCTCAAGAAAAACTCAAACTATGATTGGAATTATGGTTGTGACAAGGTATTTAAGTCCATCAAAAGTGAATTGTACTTATGCTGAAAAGGTGTAATGGAGGTGAGGAAATTATTGCATTTTCATCTAGGACTTTGAAGGGTGCTGAGGCTACATTTTCCGCCACAGAGAAGGAGACGTTTGGATTGTGGGGGTTTTAAGTACTTTAAGAATTTTGTGTGGGGCAGCAAGTTTGTTTAAAAACAGACCACAAACCACTGGTTGATTTGTTCAGCATGAAATGTTTAGGGAGAGCTACTCCTCTCATTGCCAAGTGACTGTACAGGTTGCAGGAGTTTCACTAGAGGTTGGAGTATGTGGCAGCTTGCACAGTCACTCAAGGTTATCCTTGAGTGACTGTGCAAACATGAATGATGGAAAAGATGATTTGGAGATGGTGTGTGCTTTGAGCTCTGTAGGGAGTGTCATGAAAGAAGCTTTGACTGAAGAAGAGTGGTTGGAGGCAATAGTGAATGATAAGGAAATACAGGAAGTTATGGAATATATTGCAAGTCATTGGCTGGATAACAAGTGAATAAAAGAGGCTTTGGTTCATTACAAAAGAATTGCTGAAGAAGTGTTCATTGTTGATGGTATAGTCAGGAGAAGCAGACAGTTGGTTGTTCCAATGAGTATACAAAGAAAGGTTTTGGAACTTGTTCTTGAGGGATATATTGGCCTACTTGCCATGAAATGCAGGATTAGGGAAGACTTCTGGTGGTCAGGAATAGATTTGACTGTGGAATGATTCATACAAGATTGCTGTGCATGCGTTCTCAGTGACAAATCACAGAAAACATGTCCTTCTCCTATCACTCCCATTGTGGCAGGTGATATGCCTTTGCATAAAGTAGCTTTTGACGTTTCAGGCCCTTTTGGAGTATTAGGGAGTACGCCAAAGTTTGCCTTTGTTTTAGTTGTACATTTTTCTACGTGGCCTGAGATTAAATTTGTGGGCAATTCGAATCCCTGTGCAGTCATTAACTTCTTCCAGGAAGTGTTCATAAGGGAAAGTTATCCAGAGGAGTTGGTGACCAATACTGGCATCCAGTTGGTATCCAAGGAAACGAGGGAGTTTTGGGAATTTGCTGGCATAAAACATGTAAGAGCATCCTTATATCATCCCTGCAGCAATAGTTTAGTAGAGAGAGTTAGCCATGTCCTTAAGGATCAGTTACAGTTGGCATTAATTAACCGTCTTAATTGGAAATCTGCAATTAATGAGATGTTATGGGCTACAAGAACTACTCCCCATACCAGCACAGGGGTATTTCCTTTTACCTTATTAAAAGGAAGGGTTGCTGGATCCAGGATGAATAGGAAATTAATAGAAAGGAAGGATGTTGATGCACATATGCTAGAATGTGTGGTGAATGTGAGAAAAGATGTTCAAAAGAAATACCGTATGGTTTCTGAAACACAGAAAGAGGTTGATTGACGTGTTAGAGATTGGGTGTGAATCAAATAACCTGGTCATATCCGCAAGGGTTTGTCCCATTTTTCAGCACTAAGTCAAATGAAAGAGGTAAGAGATCATGTGGTCGTACTTAAAAATGAGACCGTTTGGACCAAATGTTTCATTTTAGTTTAATCGGAATTCAAGTCATCATATCTGTGTGAAAAGTTGGGAGTGTACACGGGAAAAGAGGAGAGTCCAGTTATGGAAAAGGAGCATTGTCAAAAGAGGTTTTCGGGTAGAGTAAGGAGAAATCATTTGAAGTTCAAGGACTATGCGGAAGAAATAAGTGTAAGTGTTGGATACCACGTACTCCATGTTGTGGGACGTTGACATGCTTATGGTTCATATTGATTGTGGGAGGGATAATTCCTGTTTTTATCCTGTTTAGGTCATAGGATATATTGTATTGAAATTGTGTTATTGTTTTTTGCTCCTTGACAAATTTTTCAGCGTTATTGCAGGAATCTTATTATTATAAATTGTGAAGGAAGAGGATGTGTAGGGTTAAGGGTATTGTAATCCCTGTGTGGAATGTTGAGTATTAGGAATTCTACACCTGACTGTTGGTGGTCAGTTGAGGCTGGGCGGGGATGTGGGCTGTGTGAAGCAAAGACTGATCTTACTTACGACATAGTCTGGGCTTTCTCTTCAGCTCCCTGCTGGGGACGGTTCCCAAATAAGATCAGGGGGAGGTTAGTCTCATTCATAATCTATCAGCCCCAATAGTTATGCCCATTTACAATGTGATTGACCCATTGCTCTGCTTGGTAAGGTACGCTTCCCTGGATGGTGCCCTCAAAGATTTGAGAGAATTGGGTCTAGATACCTTCCAACTGCTTCTGGTTCATATGGATGACTTCCAATTACTGGGTTTTCAATTTGAGGGTGATTTTCACTCTGAAAGTGCCCACCCTTTGGGTGTTAGGTTCCCTGCACTTACTTCAATCTCTTCAGTACCTTTTTAGAGTATGTGTTCACGCAACTCTCTTGGTCAGACAGGGTCATTAATTATTTGGAAGACTTCTTATTTTACTTTTTAGGCCCCAAAGAGTCCGAGAGTTGTGCCAAAACCTTAGCTATCTTCATGAAACTGATGGGCGAATTTGGAGTGCCACTAGCCTATGACAAGATAGTAAGGCCAACCTCGACCTTGATATTTCTTGGTATTGAGATTGACTCAGTGAAAGAGGAATGCAGATTACCATCTGAGAAATGTAGGCATTTCCATCCTCACTAGAGTTGTGCCTTCAGGTTTGGAAGGTCACATTCAGTTTTGAATTGCGCATCGTTCCATGCACCATCCTTTCTAATGCTCTATTGCACAGGCCATGTATAGATTGAAGGTGAAACACCATAGAACCTACCTGTCTGCAGCTCAGAAGCAGGACAGAAAAATATGGATATCATTTTTGGACAATTTCAATGGATTCATGGTATGACCAGTATCTTTGCATTCCAGCCAGGATTTCGGACTCTTTGCTGATGCTGCGGGTAGCGTGGGTTTTGGTGTCATGTCATGCTCTAAGTGGTGCGTTCAGTCCTGGCCACAGCATTGGTTTAACTCTTGTGTGGTAAGGAATGTGACCTTCTTTGAGCTGTTCCCCATAGTGGTGGTGTTATATATAAGGATGGATCAGTTTTGTAACGAATAAATAACAATTTGGTCAAATAGCATGTCTGTGGTGGAGTCCATCAAATTCCAGCATGCAAAATGTAAAAAATGTTCTTGGGTTACTCAAAAAATGAGTTCTGATTTGTTTAAAGAATCCCATTTTGTTAAGAGCCAATCATGTTCCCTGTATCTTGAATAACGAGGCTGTTGCATTGTCTTGTCTCAAGTTGCAAGACTTTCAGCATTTCCTTCCACGGGCAGAAGCAGAGCCCACTCATTTTACGGCACATCTATGGAATAATGGTTGCCAACTCTATCACAGACTGCCAGTCTCACAGCAAAAACTAGGAGAGCCTGTAAGAGTTCCTTCAAGGCCTTTCTTTCATGCACTAGAGGACACGCACAAGTGCAGCGTTTTCACCACAATTCTGATTGGGCTCTATCAATATGCAGATCGAGGGCATATTTGCAGCATTCACCAGGCAACATTTATCAGCGATAGCCTCCTTCACAAGCTCACAGGAGGCCAAACTATTTGCATTCTTTCTTGGTTAAGAAGGCTCTAAAGTGTTGGGAGAGTTTAGAAGTGGTACCAGTGGACAAAAGACATCTCTCAGATATATATGGGCACCAGTGGACAACAGACATATCTTAGATATTGACAAATTGGAAACAATGCTGAGAGTCCTGCAGGGGGTCTGCTGCTCAACTTATGAGACAGCACTGTTCTCATTGGTCTTTTCCCTAGCCTTTTATGAGGCATTCAGGGCGTCTGACCTAGTGGCTGGGTCCAAGAAGGATATTCAGGGAGGAATGTTACTCACTTACTTCTCTTGGCACCATGGTGATCTAATTGTCACCCTGCCTCCTTCAAAAACCACTTAACTGGGAAAGGGTGAGTAAGTGATTTTGAAGTGGACTGAGGGGGTCATGGGGTACCTGGTGACCACTATGTCTATTTTTCTACACATTTGGCCTTGCACACCTTCTACCTCATTGTTAATGCATGACACAGGCCTACAGTTCACAACATATCGATGTAACACGGTGATGTGTGCAGCTCCGAGCGAGGCAGGTATGGATCCCACCAACTATAGCTCACATTTGTTTAGGGTAGGGGTGGCAATGATGATGGTAGGGTGTGAGTCTCAATGCAGAAAGAGTGAAGAGAAAAGGATGTGGAGGTCTACTTGCTACAAATGCTACATGCGCCTTGACATTATATAGAGAGTGCCCAGTTGATGGATTGATCATGCCTTCTTTCATTCACAATCATTTCTGTGTATTAGGTCACATGGCTACAGCCAGTGTGTGGGTTCTTGGCCCTTCCTTTGGGCGATGAGAATGAGCAGTGCTTGAGCAGACTGGATTTTGTAGGCAAGCAGCTTGTGGGACTGCATTTCTTTTGGGTTGGTAAAAGCGGTCTTCAGCTCCATCAAGTGTGCCAGCTGGTGGGGGAGGTCCAGGGCAGGCAGTGTGAGGCCAACTGCACTTATCATTCTCCACAAAGGCAGTAAAAATCTGGCACTTCTAGGAAGGGGAGTCCTTTTTGAGACATTGTTGGTGGAAATCTTGTGGCTGGCGATGTGGTTTCCTGTGGCGGTGATTGCTTGGTTGCATATTATTCCACGTTGTGTATGGCATGTAGGTCTTCCCTCCACAGGACTGAACAAGTCAGTAAGGTGCCTGAATAGTCTAGTAAAGCACCTTTATAACTAAGCCATTTCTAAAAAAATCCCTCATAGTTGCCTTAGAGGTGACACCTTTTTCCAAAAAGATGGTGTATACTTATTCGCTGAGGGTAACAAACTGTTTGTGGAATCATTATTTGTGTTAGCTGTGCAAAAATTCTCCCATCCACAGGGGGGCAAACATGTAGGGGGGCGGGCCAGCCGGCCACTTGACCAATCAGGCCTGTGGCGGGGATGGACTCAAGTTTGGCACAAATCTAGTAGACACCTTGGCACTTGAAACAAGAAGGCAGGCAAGTTCTGGATACATTTGGCTTTGCACCTTTGATCAAGTCAGAGCAGAGGTACTATGGACTGCAAAACAGGGTCAGGGATGGCCGTTACAATGATTGTCCTTGGCCCTCAGGATACTGTATTGCACTGCCCATGGGAATGTGGGGAGTTGGAACTTGCACCAGGGGACCAACATCCAGTCCAGTTGCCTAGGCCTATTTTCCGATGGATGCAGAGGGGAACCCTGTTTGGGTTGGCTCTGGCATGAATGTTTAAGAACTTGTCTGTCTTGCTGGCCTTGGCTCTTCTCTCCGTGAATGAGCAGGGGAGTTTGCCATTTAAATATTACATCTGGGGGGCCAGTGGCTTGCACACTGCTCCCAAATCAATTAACCAGTGCTCAAAAGGGCAGGAGGAATGGCCAAACAATGTTGGTTAGGTGGTTCCAATGTATAGCATTTCTCCTACTCGTTTTCCATCTTAAATGTAAAGTGTGTACAATGTGTGATGTAATCAAAAATGTTTTAATGCGATTATGTTTGTTGTGTAATAAATACGGCCTGAGAATTCTTTTCTCAAACATAAAATGTGATTGTCTCAGGTCAATACTTTGATTCTCTGTGTAGAAGGTGGCTCATAACTAGGGCCTTGGGTTTCCCGCAACTCCCACAACTATCACAACTACCACCACCAGGTAGTGTACCGAACATTGGGGCGAACCCTTACCTGAAATAGGTTCCCAATGTTTTACATATATATTTAAAGGCAAAAAAGCATAGTCCCAAAGTGAAAGGTCCTTCTCTGATCAGATCACAAATCAAGGTTAGAGTTTGTGTGCAATAGTCAAATTTTCTGAATAGCAGTGGGATGGTCATTACTTTAGCTGAGTGGCATAGAATCAATAGGAGTATTGTTCCTTGGTTTAGAGCTTGAAAATGTAGAACTTGAAAATGTGCTGCAATGGTTCTGGTAAAACCAAAGGGGATGATGGACGGAGTGTTGAACATTGCAAGCACTCACCCCCAGTCAACTGATCTGGGTTTAATCCATCATCATTCTTTAGCTCACTCCGCCACCCCAGTTCAGACATGGCTATATGCAAATCAGTCTGACCCTGTGCCTCATGGGAACAGTCCAGCCCGAACTGCCAAGCCATGTCTTCCCTGGACCGGAAACAAGCATCCTGGGACCGGTTTCTGGCTTACAGCCGTCATCAGCCAGACTATCTTGAATCCAGTGGCAAAGTGAGCAAGGGACCCACGTCTGGGCATACCCTGCCAACTTAGGGTGAACATAGCAAAACCAAAGGGGATGATGGACGGAGTGTTGAACATTGCAAGCACTCACCCCCAGTCAACTAATCTGGGTTTAATCCATCATCATTCTTTAGCTCACTCCGCCACCCCAGTTCAGACATGGCTATATGCAAATCAGTCTGACCCTGTGCCTCATGGGAACAGTCCAGCCCGAACTGCCAAGCCATGTCTTCCCTGGACTGGAAACAAGCATCCTGGGACCGGTTTCTGGCTTACAGCCGTCATCAGCCAGACTATCTTGAATCCAGTGGCAAAGTGAGCAAGGGACCCACGTCTGGGCATACCCTGCCAACTTAGGGCGAACATAGCAAAACCAAAGCGGATGATGGACGGAGTGTTGAACATTTCAAGCACTCACCCCCAGTCAACTGATCTGGGTTTAATCCATCATCATTCTTTAGCTCACTCCGCCACCCCAGTTCAGACATAGCTATATGCAAATCAGTCTGACCCTGTGCCTCATGGGAACAGTCCAGCCCGAACTGCCAAGCCATGTCTTCCCTGGACCGGAAACAAGCATCCTGGGACCGGTTTCTGGCTTACAACCGTCATCAGCCAGACTATCTTGAATCCAGTGGCAAAGTGAGCAAGGGACCCACGTCTGGGCATACCCTGCCAACTTAGGGCGAACATAGCAAAACCAAAGGGGATGATGGACGGAGTGTTGAACATTGCAAGCACTCACCCCCAGTCAACTGATCTGGGTTTAATCCATCATCATTCTTTAGCTCACTCGCCACCCCAGTTCAGACATGGCTATATGCAAATCAGTCTGACCCTGTGCCTCATGGGAACAGTCCAGCCCGAACTGCCAAGCCATGTCTTCCCTGGACCGGAAACAAGCATCCTGGGACCGGTTTCTGGCTTACAGTCGTCAAGCTAGCCTGGCTGATGAAGGGTGTTACCCAGAAACCGGTCCCAGGATGCTTGTTTCCGGTTCAGGGAAGACCTGGCTTGGCAGTTCGGGCTGGACTGTTCCCATGAGGCACAGGGTCAAGCCTGATTTGCCTATAGCTGAGTCTGAACTGAGGTGGCGAAGTGAGCTAAAGAATGATGATGGATTCAACCCAGATCTGTGACTGGGGGTGAGTGTTTGAAAAGTTTCAGCGCTCCGTCCATCATCTCCTTGTGTTTGCTTTGTTCGCCCTAAGTTGGCAGGGTTTGCCCAGACGTGGGTCCCTTGCTCACTTTGCCACTGGATTCAAGCTAGCATGGCTGATGAAGGGTGTTACCCAGAAACCGGTCCCAGGATGCTTGTTTCCGGTTCAGGGAAGACCTGGCTTGGCAGTTCGGGCTGGACTGTTCCCATGAGGCACAGGGTCAAGCCTGATTTGCATATAGCTGGGTCTGAACTGAGGTGGCGAAGTGAGCTAAAGAATGATGATGGATTCAACCCAGATCTGTGACTGGGGGTGAGTGTTTGAAAAGTTTCAGCGCTCCGTCCATCATCTCCTTGTGTTTGCTTTGTTCGCCCTAAGTTGGCAGGGTATGCCCAGACGTGGGTCCCTTGCTCACTGTGCCACTGGATTCAAGCTAGCCTGGCTGATGAAGGGTGTTACCCAGAAACCGGTCCCAGGATGCTTGTTTCCGGTTCAGGGAAGACCTGGCTTGGCAGTTCGGGCTGGACTGTTCCCATGAGGCACAGGGTCAAGCCTGATTTGCATATAGCTGGGTCTGAACTGAGGTGGCGAAGTGAGCTAAAGAATGATAATGGATTCAACCGAGATCTGTGACTGGGGGTGAGTGTTTGAAAAGTTTCAGCGCTCTGTCCATCATCTCCTTGTGTTTGCTTTGTTCGCCCTAAGTTGGCAGGGTATGCCCAGACGTGGGTCCCTTGCTCACTTTGCCACTGGATTCAAGCTAGCCTGGCTGATGAAGGGTGTTACCCAGAAACCGGTCCCAGGATGCTTGTTTCCGGTTCAGGAAGACCTGGCTTGGCAGTTCGGGCTGGACTGTTCCCATGAGGCACAGGGTCAAGCCTGATTTGCATATAGCTGGGTCTGAACTGAAGTGGCGAAGTGAGCTAAAGAATGATGATGGATTCAACCCAGATCTGTGACTGGGGGTGAGTGTTTGAAAAGTTTCAGCGCTCCGTCCATCATCTCCTTGTGTTTGCTTTGTTCGCCCTAAGTTGGCAGGGTATGCCCAGACGTGGGTCCCTTGCTCACTTTGCCACTGGATTCAAGCTAGCCTGGCTGATGAAGGGTGTTACACAGAAACCGGTCCCAGGATGCTTGCTTCCGGTTCAGGGAAGACCTGGCTTGGCAGTTCGGGCTGGACTGTTCCCATGAGGCACAGGGTCAAGCCTTATTTGCATATAGCTGGGTCTGAACTGAGGTGGCGAAGTGAGCTAAAGAATGATGATGGATTCAACCCAGATCTGTGACTGGGGGTGAGTGTTTGAAAAGTTTCAGCGCTCCGTCCATCATCTCCTTGTGTTTGCTTTGTTCGCCCTAAGTTGGTAGGGTATGCCCAGACGTGGGTCCCTTGCTCACTTTGCCACTGGATTCAAGCTAGCCTGGCTGATGAAGGGTGTTACCCAGAAACCGGTCCCAGGATGCTTGTTTCCGGTTCAGGGAAGACCTGGCTTGGCAGTTCGGGCTGGACTGTTCCCATGAGGCACAGGGTCAAGCCTGATTTGCATATAGCTGGGTCTGAACTGAGGTGGCGAAGTGAGCTAAAGAATGATGATGGATTCAACCCAGATCTGTGACTGGGGGTGAGTGTTTGAAAAGTTTCAGCGCTCCGTTCATCATGTCCTTGTGTTTGCTTTGTTCGCCCTAAGTTGGTAGGGTATGCCCAGACGTGGGTCCCTTGCTCACTTTGCCACTGGATTCAAGCTAGCCTGGCTGATGAAGGGTGTTACCCAGAAACCGGTCCCAGGATGCTTGTTTCCGGTTCAGGGAAGACCTGGCTTGGCAGTTCGGGCTGGACTGTTCCCATGAGGCACAGGGTCAAGCCTGATTTGCATATAGCTGGGTCTGAACTGAGGTGGCGAAGTGAGCTAAAGAATGATGATGGATTCAACCCAGATCTGTGACTGGGGGTGAGTGTTTGAAAAGTTTCAGCGCTCCGTCCATCATCTCCTTGTGTTTGCAATGGTTCTGGTGGCATTTAGTAGTAATTATGGTAAGCAGAGGTGTTTTTCTGTCTCTCGCCACCAAGTTTTACTTGGAATTGATGGACAGAAAAAAAGAACTTGAGACTGTCCACCCTAAATAGTGCAGGATGTATAATGTAATTCCTTTTATGGCTCCTACTCTGGCCATCAGAGAAGCATTCTACTGACTGAGCAAATGGGGGCTCCATTGATGGAAAGTTGGTGGTCCTCCCAGACCTGAGTATGGTGGAGGGACCGTTAGGGGAACAGGGTATTCCATCAGGTTTATGATGGACTACCCTGCCTGCCAAACTCTAAATCTAGTCCAAGGTTTCCAGGGTGAGGGCAGTCACCATCAAGTGCACATTATGTAGGTTATGAGATGAAAGGTAAACAGTAACGAGGTTGAAGACTATAGCTGGTCCACTGATTTAAAGAAAATGTCAACTGGGAAACAAGTGGAGGTCAAGGAAGAGTGAAGTGTAAGTTCTTGTATTAATAAATGGTGGATCACAAGAGACTTGAAGCATTCTGGGTAGAAAACGAGAGAGTGATTTAACAGAATGTATGCAGAGCAGAGAAGAAGAGGTTTGACAGTCTGTGTGATAAATGGATAAGATGGAGGGGAGCAAGCATTTGCAGGTTCGATTATGGGACAAGTGAGTAAGTGATGTAGTGTTGTATTGTGAGAATATAGCACAGTGTATGATTCTCTGCTTGTAGTGGTTTTTATAAAAGTATTAGGAAGCACAATCATTAGCTAATAGAAAGGAGTGCAGTCACTAAGTGAAAAAGCTCACAAGCAGGCAGATAAATCTTGCTTGGTGACATACTTTATGCTTTCATGTGGTTTAAAATGCTTCACAATAAAATCAATGTAAGTAGCCAACCATCTTCTACATTTATTAAAGATGGGAAAAAAGGAAGATATTTATGTTCACCTCTCAGAAACAAAGTAATAAAACGAAAAACACATAACGCGACTGACATCCTAACTCTTTCAAGCACAGCATTTCATAAGAACGTTTCCCTCTGTTTGTCAATCTCACATTTGCATCGCTTTCTACTTGTGCATACCGAAGCAATTGTTTTTTTTTCTTCATGTCCCTATGTTCACCCTCATTCCATCATTTTAAGTTTTATTTTCAGACATTCTTGTTTATGTCTTATCAGTTTTCACTTACACTTGCTAGCATAATGTGTTTTATATAGCTATGCACTTCCTACATGAATTTAAATGCACAGTAGCACATTTCTAACTGTTTTCTAGGTTTAGCAAATATTATCTTGACTGGCATTTTCAATTATCTTGGAATGGTCCATTTGAGTAAATACTCCAACATCTCTTTGTTTGAATTGCCACTCTTATCCGCTTTTATCTAAAACATCTTTCTGAAGAATGGCTTAAGATATAAGTGGTTTAGCTTTCCTCACTTAAACTAACTACTTGAGATAGTAAAAATCTATAGACCACAGTATCAGCTGATTAATGACTCCAAAGACCAGGTCGGAAAACATTAAAGTTATGTAATTCTTTGTAATGCCAGGGCCCTTACATAAAAACATTCCATGGTATTATTTATTATGTTTTAGTACACTTTATATAAATATGACCAGCTGAGATAGGCCTCAATTTTACAAATCGTGCAGAGTGACTGTCTGCATAGTGCGAGTAGTTTCCGTGCTTTAAAACTTTCCATAGTATTTATTCACATTACTTATTTATACAAGTCAGTCAGTCAAAATAATCTTTAATCAGTTAATTACAACCATAAAAGATACACACAGCACAATTAAAATAGATAAACAAGAGTTAAAACTGCCATGGAGGCAGCCGAGTGGCATGCAGAGCATCAAGGATACAATTCATGTCAACGCTTCTGAGACACAATACTGTCTAAAATGCAAAGATAAATAATAATTCATTAAAAATAAAATATATAAAAAGACAAGACAATGACACAAAACTAAAAAGACATCATAAAATAGCCATAAAACACGTAATAGATGCATATGGGAGTCACCCTCTTCTTTTTCTAAACCTGACAGCGTTCATTACAAACAATGCTACATTCAGTAAAACAAATTAAAAAAAAAAAAAAACAGTGCTACATTAAAACAAACATATTCATTAGATAACAATTGTAAAAACAAATTAGAGCTGGTCTAGCCTGCGATAACTGCCGCCCTCTCAGAAGTAGAAGAAGGAATTGTCTGCGAGGATCACGAAAAAAATCACAAAGCAGGACAACATGTAGAGTATCCTGGTCTGGAAAATTATAGCAACTACATGGGGCTAAGTTATCAACTATGCTCCAACCTGTATGATCCGCTAAAAACTAGTGCAGTTGATTCAGCCGAAAATGAGTCAACATGTAACGATGTTGGGGGTTGGTGACAAAAGTGAGGCAGGGTTCCGAGCGCCTGTGAATTGAGATAATAACGTGGCACGGACTGAGGGCTTAACTAATTCCTCGCATTGCCTGGAGGCCTGAGCTCGAGCACAGAATTTTTTTTTTACCCAGGTTAGATCAGATACTTATTTCTACATTTTCTAAAATGATACAGCAATTCTCTAGCTATACGTGTTATTTTCGAAAGTGTACTTCCTACCCGCCTACTTATTAATAAAATTAAAATAAAGGAAAAAAAGTAGAAAAATTAAAAATTAAAAACAAGTAAAGGCGAAGAAAAGGTAACTGGAGATGTGGTGATGAGTTTCTTGCAGATTCGAGGACTCCCTGACTCGCGACAGAATACTTTTGGTAACGGCGGTTGAAACAGCAGCAGCGGCGACAGCTTTTTTAGATCTTTCACCTGCCCTTGCCGCCTGTTCAAAACTTACCCCTGATTCTTCCCTCTAAGCCCTTAGAGGGGGTGAGAAAATTGGAGTGCTGGAGCATCAACACAGGAGCAGAGCCAGGAGAAGTCAGTTTGTTCGCGACGACGCACCAGCAGTGTTTGTGTGGCACTGCAAGGTTGCTCAGTGCACCCTGCAACCCCATGTTTTGGAGCCTCAGCCCAGCCAAGTACCACCGATCAAGAGTTAGACTAACCTCACTAAAATGCATTAGTCATGCATATTATTGCTCCCAGGGTACCCTCGAGGCGCTGCGTAAAATAACAAAGCATTCACTCACTGCTGCGCTTCTGGCTGCCCAGGCTAGCAATTTTGAGCTCACACTGTCGGATTGGGAGGGGTGAGCTACGGGCTGTGTCAAAGTTGTAACAATACTATCATATTCCTCACAGTGTATCAGTCATTAAGCAAATTCCTATCAGGCCAGGCCTCTCTGTGCCATGTAATCATCCGGTGTCACTCAGAAAACATTTCAGCCAAGCAGAATCCGGCGCAGTGGTGGCTGGTGAATTTAGAAAGTAGTGAGCCGCAAATAATGTATTTGATTTTGAGCAAGACAAGATTCATTCAAAATATAAAATTCAGATCAAAATTTACAGCTCGCAGGCCGCCTCAACAAATATATAAGCAAAAACAATGAATAACCTCTGACATCGCTAACAATACAGAATCTAAGACACAAAAACAAGTTCCAAACTCAAAATCACATTCTTCCTTAATTCTTGATCTTGGCAGTTTTAACTCTTGTTTATCTATTTTAATTGTGCTGTGTGTATCTTTTATGGTTGTAATTAACTGATTAAAGATTATTTTGACTGACTGACTTGTATAAATAAGTAATGTGAATAAATACTATGGAAAGTTTTAAAGCACGGAAACTACTCGCACTATGCAGACAGTCACTCTGCACGATTTGTAAAATTGAGGCCTATCTCAGCTGGTCATATTTATATAAAGTGTACTAAAACATAATAAATAATACCATGGAATGTTTTTATGTAAGGGCCCTGGCATTACAAAGAATTAAATAACTTTAATGTTTTCCGACCTGGTCTTTGGAGTCATTAATCAGCCGATACTGTGGTCTATAGATTTTTGGTCAATTTAGGACATCCGATATCTCATTAGAGCACCCTCATATCCTTTTTAACTTTAATTACTTTAATTACTCATGTGTGAACATGAAATGCAACTTTGCTTTTGAAACAGGGTATGAATTCTGAGCCGGTGAAAGGTAGAGAAATTAGAAGACTTACTTACAGCTCTGAACTAGCACTAATCATAGATGCACTCTCCTTGCTCACTTCACTGCCAGTGACCTCAGTCCGCGTGGCACCAGAGCGAGGTTCACGACCTTATGCCCAATCAGAAGGTCAGATAGGAAAGGAGGCTGTCCTTTCTCCTTAATCGAGGCTTCTGATGTGGTCATTAGGGCGCATGACAGACAGGCCCCATATCAGCATTCTCTGACATGCTGTACTGCCTGACGCTAGTGCAGCATGTCAGATATGTAGTGCATCTGTGTGAGGACGGGCTATAACAGCCCACACCTGACACATGCGCAGTACAGGCCAGGGAAGCCCTCCTCTAGTGTAAGGTGATATTACAGGTTTTCTATGAAAACAAATGAACGGTTTTGACCACCACTGGAGAGGAGCCTCTTGTATTTCACCAGAGTAGGGCATGAAGAGCGAAGAGGTAGGAAGGTAAGAAGGCTTCTTTTATTTGGCTTTTGTGTTCTGCTGGACAAAGTCTGTCTCCAAGTAGCAATGAGACCTGGGTGTTAGGCCTCGTGACAAAGGGATGAGCTCCAAGACGCTTAGCGTGGAAGTGGTCATACTAGGTTCTCGTGTGGCTTACACTCCAGGTAGGGGAACCCTGTGGCTCTTTGTAAATATTCGAGGAGTTTGAAATTGTAAATTTGGACGAAAACTTTCTTGTTGGTTCCAACATAAAGGCACAGGATTTGACTGACTGATCAAGTGTTTTGGCTCAAGGAAGCCCCTGAGAGCTATATGAAGGAATCAGGGATAAGTAAGACGCTTTTCTTTAAGGTTCTCAGTGAGGATTGTTGTTGCAGTTCTTATTTTACCTGAGTTTTTCATTCAGACATAACAATAAGAAACTCTGATCTGGAAGAATGATCCCCATAAGAGTTTGTACAAAGATGAAATCTAATCTGTTTAGGAATAACTCTATCCATTTAAAAGAGATCAAGGGTCTTAATCGCATCATCTTCTTTCAAAAAGAGGATGCTGTCAACAGTTTTGAAAACTCACAATTAACTAAGCAGGAGGTGTCTCCATCCTAATCCACAGCAAGGAGTCCAGTAAAGACTATGGTCCTGATTACGATGTTGGGCGGAGTTTCCTCCGCCCGACATCCTCTCAGTCAAGGGACTGACCGAGACACAGTCGGCGGTCCCGACCGACTAATTAGGATGCGACTGAACACTGTTCAGTTGCATTCCTATACTTTACAATGGGAGCATGTATTCTGGCCGGAATTAATGCTCCCATTGTAAATTAGGAGGTGCAGTTCATCCCTGCACCTCAAGGTGCAGGGATCAACAGGGGGGCACCATAGGTGCCCCCTCAGGCTCCAAACGGAGGCCGTGCACCTAAGGGGGTCCTGCTGGGGCCCCCAAAGTCAAGCTCCGACAGCCTTTCTGTGCCATAAAGGCCGGCATGGAAAGGCTTCCGAAACCCGACATCGTAATCCCACGGGCGGAAAGAGCAACCCTTGGGATTACAGGCCGCATTCCGACTGGCGGACGGGCTCTCTGAGCCCGTCGGAAGCCAGTCGGAATGACCGTTCAGATTCCTTTCCGACAGTCTCCATCATAATGAGGTGGTAGGAAAGGAATTCTACCGGCATTTTACGATGTGGACGGAAAGGCTGCGACCAACGGTCGGAGCCATTTCCGACCGCATTGTAATCAATCCCTGTGTCTTATTTCCAGCTGGCGCAGACACCAGAAAGACTTGAGAAGTCAGCTGATTCTGAGGATCTGATTTCTCTCAATGGGGATTTTACCTTACTGAATGTTGATATTGAGTTGATAAATAAACTGACAGAGCAGCAAGTTCCTCCTGCTTCGATTGTAACATGCAAAAATTTACGCTAAAGTTTTTTAGCAGCACTCATACTGAGAAATTGTCATCTTCTGTGGATACTTCAGCCACTCCTGATTTAGAATTACATTTAAATTCCTCTTGTTACCTCCTGGGAACTTACGTTCAATATTCAGAATCTCTCAAGTTCTTTGAAAGAATTTTGTTGTCCATTTTTTCCCTTTGTGAAAAATCAGTAAATAACTCTGATCATATTCAAGGCTCTCTTTTGGCAAGTTTAAATGTACCAATGGAAGTAAAAGGAGAGTAGGATGTTTAGAAATATGTATGCGCTGACTATTCATAAAAGGAGGGATATAGTTAGCTCCCACAGACTTGGAGCAGATGCATCATTCTATTCCCCCAGGTAAAGATCTTCCACAGGAGACTTTGGCATTCAAGTTGGTAAACCCCAATGTAAGAAGCATAAAATGAATATTGACAACTCCAGGAGTGAGAATGGTCATATTTATTCTCTCAAGAATCTTTTTGATTCTCCTCCCTTGAGACCCGCAGACCTGGTCTCTCCAGCGACGATTCCCTGTCCCAGAATCAACCTCTTTCCAATTTTCAACATTTTCAAGAATAAACAGGCCTCCACTCGGGGGGAATTTCTGATGCTTCTACAAGCCTCCAGAATAAGGTGGGGGGGGATCAAAAAATCGCAATTTGCGGAAAAAGGAAAAAGAACTAAGAATTTAAAAAAAATGCGTAAGAAAGATCCCTTTGGTGGACAATGAAGATAAAGATGAACTGAAGTCTCAGGATGAACAATCA
The DNA here is from genome assembly GCA_963921515.1 of Calotriton arnoldi. NCBI lineage: Eukaryota > Metazoa > Chordata > Amphibia > Caudata > Salamandridae > Calotriton > Calotriton arnoldi. The sequence goes on along the minus strand of CAWUFW010007909.1, from coordinate 749,831 downwards.
TTAAGCCACAAATAATGTATGGTCCCCCCTTTAGTTGTAATGGATGAAGAATATGATTTAAAAAACAGACTTTATTCTTCGGACATTCCTAAAAAGGGTCCTAATCCATCAGCCAACAAACCTTTCCTCTATTCCGGTGAAGATGATGTAAATCATAGAAAGGTTTCTGTGGGAAAAGGTCCCCTCTCGTGCATGCCTGTTTCAGCTTCTATGATTGATTTTGTTGCAATGTTTGATCATTATATAATCTTGAATCTCTCCTTCTTATTATCATGCTTCACTGATAATGAGGATCTTAAGATGGTCCAAAGCATTGATATCTGTATTGTGCACATCATGCATACCTGTATGGTAAATAAATCAAGAGTATCCTTCTGCTCTAGGGTAGTGTCAAATTTGATCCTGCAAAATAGTGATTACTTTCCCTGCAGGGTAATTGATGTAATTCCCATATTATGGGAAAATAGAAGGTGCGAGTTGCACTCTGATTCTGGGTATTTCTTTCCATATTAGAAAGTTTCCTTGGATGAGAAAGAGATGTTTTGGAAAAATCCCAAACACTTATTAGTTTCCTTGGTGGAAGGTTGAAGACAGGTTGCCTTGTTAGATACTGAGAAAGTAGGGTCTCATTCTTCAATAGAACATGTATTGAGAAAATGGAGTTGGCTAACAGGCACTCCTAATTGCAATTGTGCACTGTGCCCGATGATTACGATATGTAGTTAATGATAACTTAAAAGTGAATTCCTAGAATGTTGCTGGTTTGTTGAGTAAGCCTGATAAAATGTTTTTTATTTTTAATAGTTTGAAAGCTGATGTGATTTGCATCTAGGATACTTGGTGTCCCAAATATTTTGAATTCAATGGGTATTTCGTCCTTAGTTGCAAAGCGTTCTCCTCTGAGAGAGACCATCCTAGGGGAGGCATAGAAATCTTTTTAAGTAATAACTTTAGGTGGAACTGCAATAGCTTCTTTGACACATCTATTTTTTTTTCAAGCAGTGAAAATTGTTCTGATGCTGGGCAAGAGTGTTGGTTAGTCTGTCTTAATAGTAAACTCATACATTCCCCCGACTCCTCCAATGATAAATGACTTCTGGCTTTGCATTCTTTCATAAATTACATCATGGAACAGGAGGCGGGTAGGCAGGTCATTTTTAGTTGGTAATTTGAATTGTACTGTATCTAATTAATCCATTGGTCTATATGATGGCCCAGAAAGAGAAGAGACCTTAAAAATACCACCAGATTATTTTTTAGCAAAAATAAATACCTATAAAAGATCTGCTCAGAAAAAAATGATTGCTTGATTGTAAACGGTAGAAATAGCTCTGATTCCCCTTCTCAATAGACTCATAAAGCAACTACTAGGTGCTCTATCATGGTTTCTCATCCAACATTTAGTATTATATCTGAAATGAATATTATTGGTAGCCCCCTTACTGATCATAGAGTCCTTTCCTTTCCTATAGAGTTTTGCTCTCCACTAGTCGGATCATGGAAGTTCAATGGGGCCAAATCTAATTTTGACATGTTCTGTGGTAGAACGCATTGGCTATCTGTCAGGATTGAAAACTTAAAAGAAATATTGGAAACTATAATTAGTGAGAGGGGAATTTGGAACTCAGATGAACTTCTATTTACCTAGATTATGAAACAGGTTGTAGGTGGGGACTATCATGAGCAAAAGCAGATTCTATGAGGATTTCCTCAACAACCTATCCCTTCCCAGAATAAAGAGTTAAGTAGGTTAGTTAGAATCCAGTTTGTCTCTTTTTCAGCTGAAAGAGATAAAACAATAACTCTTCTAAAGAGGAGAAGATGACTAAAGTTGGGACTAAAAAACATGAATAGGTTCGTAGATTTATTGACCTTAGAGAGGCAGCCTCTGGCAGGAATATGAGAACATTTTGGGAAATCATCGCTGAAGGTTGTGGGTCAAGAGTGAGGTCTTGTTTCTCTCCTATTAGGGAAGATCAATGGAGGTGTTACATCACTGTTAGAAATGGGATCTCTAGTTGGCAAGGGCTTGCACCTTTGTCCAAGTAGGGACCCGTCTTCCTAGTCAGGGTAAGGGTGTTACACTCGTGAAGTAACCCCTGCTCACCCTCGTGGTAGCTTGGCACGAGCAGTCGGGCTTAATTCAGAGGCAGTGTGTAAAGCATTTGCACATAACCAACAGTAATACAGCGTAAGCACTACAAACGGACACCACACCAGTTTAGAAAAATAACCAATATTTTATATACTCAAGACAAGACCAATTACGACAAAAATCCACAATACTATACTTTACGAATGAATACTTGATACGGTAACTTCTTCTTTGCAGGAATAGCACAAAAGCAAAGTTCAGTACGAATCGGTAGCTCCGTCCGAGCCTACCGCGATGCTGAAAACCACAGAGTCTAACAGTTCCAGCCGACCGCGTCGATACGGGCCAGCAGAGTCATGAACAGACTCGGTTACAGTACCTTTCTCGTTGTGGCTGGTACGGAGTGTACGAGCCGGTCGGCGTTCGTCGCGGTTGCGGTGCAAGACGGAGCGATGCAAGGTGCGGTGTCCTCGATGCGGTGCAGGCAGCGGCTCGATGAGCGTCGTGCAGACGGAGTCGGTGAGTCCAAGGCGTGCGATGCAGGGTGAGACGATGCTCGATGCGGTGCTGACAGGTTGCGATGCAGGCGACCAAGCCGGAATGCGGGAGCTGGCGTCGGACAGCGGTGCGAGTCGGAGCGGTGCGTCGCAGACGTGCGAGCGGTGCCCCAAATGCGGTGTGGTCACGACTCTTGAGCCAGTTGCAGCGACCTCGCCGGTCGGGTCCGGTTGGTTCAGTGAAGCGATGCGATGCGAACTGCGGTGCCCACAGGTCACGGTGCAAGCAGCGGCTCGATGTTGGCGGCGTCGGACGTCGCCCACGGTGAGACCAGGGTTGCGATGCGAAGCGGGGCGATGCGGTCTGCGGTGCAAACAGGTCACCGGCCAGGGATGGATTCGGTTGATGGAGTCGGTTGCAGTTCCCTTCCTCTGTGGCAACTGAAACAGCGTTCCAGAAGCGGTACCCAGAGGCTTGTGAAGTCTTTGCAGTCCCTGAGACTTCTTAACAGGAGGCCAGCTCGGTTCCAGGCCCTTGGAGATACTCAGCACAAGTTTGTAGAAAGTTCAGTCCAGTCCTTTCACTGCCCAAGACAGAAGCAGCAACTGCAGGCCAACCCAACAAAGCAACAACACAGCAAAGGGGCAGTACTCCTCCTGGTAGTTCTTCCAGCTCTTCATCTTGGCAGGTTCCTTGATTCCAGCGAGATCTAAATTCATGGGGTCAGGGCCCCAATATTTATATCCCAAATTCCTTTGTTCTCTGAAGGCAGAGAGGCCTTTGCCTAGTCCAAACCAGTTCTGGAGCACTTTGTTGACAAGTCTCCGTCCCTTCTTTCAGTAAGTAGGCCAGGGACATCAGACGCACCACAGGAGGTGGAGCCAGCATTGTGGAGGAAAGGCACTGTCCTATTCAGGGCCCAGGTGCGACCCCTCCCACCCATCTACATGTAGATCTTGCTATTCAGCCCTGTGCTGACTCACCCTGTCTCCTGGCATCCCCCAGCCCCTGTCACTCACACTCCAGACAAGGAATACACAACCTCGCCGAGGCAGGCTTGGATGGTTAGACAAGAAAATACCCACTTTCTAAAAGTGGTATTTTCAAACACAGAATGTTAAAACCAACTTCACTAAAAGATGCATTTTATCATTCTGAGTCCAGGCATACTAAACTCGAATTTCTACCATGTTCCCGGGGTCAGTTAGGATTATAAGCTGTAATAATCAAAACTGTCCGTTCTGGCCTAGGGGGGACAGGTAGCCTTGCAATAGTGAAAAACGAACTAGGCTGTAATTCACTATCAGGACATGCCGCACACACCCGGGCATGTCCTACCTTTCGCATACAATGCACCCTGCCCACAGGGGCACCTTGGGCCTACCTTAGGGGTGACTAACATGTAGCAAAGGGAAGGTTTAGGGACTTGCAAGTGTGTGCACTTGCCAAGTCGACATGGCAGCCCCAGGCTGCGCACAGGCTCTGCGATGGCAGGCCCGAGTTACACTTTACGGGCTGTTTGCGTGGGTGGCACAATCCAGTGCTGCAGCCCACCAACAGCATTTGGTCTATAGGCCCTGGCACTCGCAGTGCACTTTACAAGGGACTGACACATAAACCAAATAGGCCAATCATGGAAACACCAATCCATAACGCATTTTATACAGGAGCACTTGCACTTTCCCACTGGACCGCAGTGAGGAAAGTGCGCAGAATCATTACACCAGCAAAAACAGAGTCAAAACCGGGAGGTCAGAAAGCAAAAAGTCAGGGGAAACACGCCAAAAGATGCCAAGTCTAACACATGTCCCCTCCAGCTGAAAGTAGGGAGAACTACCCAACCCCATTGGAGTTCTCTTCACTAAGGCGGAAGAACCTGGACAGACCATCTGCGTTGGCGTGTTCTGTACCAGGACGGTGTTCCACCGTAAAGTTCATTCCCTGTAGGGAGATGGACCACCTCAGCAGTTTTGGATTCTCACCCCTCATTTGCATCAACCATCTGAGGGGCCTGTGGTCTGTCTGAACCCGGAAGTGAGTCCCAAACAGGTATGGTCTCAACTTCTTCAGTGCCCAGACCACAGCAAAAGCTTCCCTTTCTATGGCACTCCACCTCTGTTCCCTGGGAAGTAGTCTCCTGCTAAGGAAGACTACAGGCTGATCCAGGCCCTCTTCGTTCAGTTGTGAGAGCACCGCTCCCACACCATGCTCTGAAGCGTCCGTCTGCACGACGAATTCCTTGGAGAAGTCAGGTGCCTTGAGCACGGGCGCCGTGCACATGGCTGCCTTCAGGGCATCAAAAGCTTTCTGGCAGGACTCAGTCCAGATCACTTTCCTGGGCTGCCTCTTAGAGGTCAGCTCTGTTAAGGGGCAACGATGATGCCATAGCCCTTAACAAATCTCCTATAGTAGCCGGTGAGACCTAAGAAGGCTCTCACCTCTGTCTGGGTCTTGGGGGTTCCCAAGCCAGAATGGTGTCAATCTTGGGTTGTAGGGGCGCCACCTGGCCGCTTCCTACCTGGTGTCCCAAGTACACCACAGAACCCTGCCCGATCTGGCACTTACTGGCCTTGATCGTGAGGCCTGCACCTTGCAGAGCCCTCAACACTTTCTCAAGGTGCTGTAAATGTTCTTCCCAGCTGGAACTGGACACAGCAATGTCATCCAGGTAGGCGGCACTGAAATCCTCCAGCCCAGCCAACACCTGATTGACCAACCTCTGAAAGGTGGCAGGGGCATTCTTCAACCCAAAGGGCATCACCCGGAATTGGTAATGACCTTCTGGGGTTGAGAATGCTGATCTCTCCTTGGCCCCATCGGTTAAGGCAATCTGCCAGTACCCAGACGTCAAATCAAACGTGCTGAGGAACCGGGCAGCTCCCAACCGATCAATGAGCTCATCAGCTCTGGGGATGGGGTGCGCGTCAGTCCTGGTGACGGCATTGAGCCCACGGTAGTCCACACAAAACCGGAGTTCTGGAGTGGCACCGGGAGCCGCAGCCTTTGGGACCAAGACCACTGGGCTGGCCCAAGGACTGTGGGAGGGCTCAATGACCCCTAACGCCAACATCTTAGAGACCTCCTCCTTGATGCTGGCTCTGACCCGGTCAGTCAACCTGTAAATCTTGTGCTTCACAGGAGGGCTGTCACCGGTGTCCACGTCATGGGTACACCAGTGAGTAACACCGGGGGTCAGAGAGAACAGTGGGGCGAACTGTCCCAACAACTGGCGACAGTCCCCCTGCTGCTCTTGAGCCAGAGAAGGGGAGAGGATCACACCCTCTACTGACCCATCATGCTCCTTGGTATACAGGAGGTCAGGGAGAGGCTCACTCTCCTCTTCCACCCCATCATCTGTCGCCAAGAGCATACTCACTTCGGACCTCTCGAAGTGGGGCTTGAGGCGGTTCACGTGAAGGACCCTCAAAGGGTTCCTTGGAGCCTGCAAATCCACCAGGTAGGTGACGTCACTTTTGCACTCCTTTACCTCATATGGCCCAGTCCACTTGTCCTGCAAGGCACAAGGTGCTACTGGGGCCATGACCCACACTTTTTGCCCAGGTTGAAATTCGACCAGAGTGCCATTCTGGTCATACCATCTCTTCATTTCTTCCTGGCTTGCTTCTAGGTTCGCCTGAGCGAGTTTCCTGAAGCGGGCAGTTTGGTTTCTAAAGGCCAGCATGTAGCTAAATACATCCTGGGGAGTTTTCCTGGGAGCTGCCTCCCAGCCTTCCTTTACCAAACTCAGAGGTCCTCTGACAGGGTGGCCATAGAGGAGCTCAAAGGGGCTGTACCCAAGAGACTTCTGAGGCACCTCCCTGTATGCAAAGAGTAGGCATGGCAAGAGGACGTCCCACTTACGCCTCATGGGTTCTGTTAGACCCTTGATCATGCCTTTCAAGGTCTGGTTGAATCTCTCCACCAGACCGTTTCCTTGTGGGTGGTAAGGAGTGGTGAACTTGTAGGTTACCCCACACTCCTTCCACAGGGATGTCATATACTTCGATATGAAATTGGTCCCCCTATCAGAAACCACCTCTCTGGGGAATCCCACACGGGAAAAGATCCCCATTAACGCCCGGCCCACCACTGGCGCCGTCGTTGTCCTGAGAGGGATTGCCTCCGGGTACCGGGTGGCATGGTCCACCAAGACCAGGATGTACCTGTTGCCCATGGCTGTCTTGGGATCCAGTGGCCCCACAATATCCATCCCTACCCTTTCAAAGGGTGTTCCAACAACCGGAAAAGGTTGGAGAGGAGCTTTGACCTTCCTCCCACTCTTACCACTTGCCTGGCAAGTTTGGCAAGACCTACAGTGTGCATCTGACTGCCTTCGCATTTGGGGCCAAAAGAAGTGGGTGACAAGCCTGTCAAAGGTCTTGTCCTGCCCCAAATGTCCTGCAAAGGCACGTCATGAGCCAGACCCAGTAGGAAGGTCCTGAAGCGCTGGGGTACCACCAGCACACGGGCTGACCCAGGCTCAGCAACCTTAGGCTCACTGTATAGGAGACCACTCTCCCAGTAGATCAGATGTGACACGGACTGATTACCAGCTGCCTGGTCTGCAGCCTGCCGCCGCAGACCCTCCAGAGTAGGGCACTCATTCTGCTCCCTGCAGAACTCCTCCTGGTGGGACCCCCTTCTTGCTGCCAATGGGTCAGCTCAGAGATGTCTCCCAGTTCGGCTACCTGCTCCCCTGTAGGCACCGGGCGTCCCCTCGAGGTCCGCCTCGTCCCGGTCCGTGGGAACTCCGGGGGCCGGTTTCCCGCGCCCCTGCCCTTTCTCTTGGCAGGGACTTGGGCCACTGTTCCAGGCTCCAAGTCCTCTTGATCACCCTTTCTGGCCGCCATTGACCGAGTAGACACGCATGCCCACTCTGGCAACCCAAGCATCTCCAAGTGAGACCTGAGCTCAACCTCCTTCCATGAGGACTGCTCCAGGTCGTTTCCTAGCAGACAATCTACAGGCATGGTAGGGCTCACAACCACCCTCAAGGGACCTGAGACCCCCCATTCAAAGGGAACCTGCGCCACCATACATTGGCGCTCTGAGTTGTCTACAGCAACTACTTGGTGGAATGCCCCGGGGACTACTTGCTTCTCAGACACCAGGTGACACCGGACTGAGGTCACACTGGCTCCAGTGTCTCTGAGAGCCTCTACCCTGTTCCCATTAATGGTCACCCAGGTGCTATATTTCTTTGTGTTAGGGGGCACCTGGTTTCCTGGGACCATCTCACTGTCCCCTAGTGAGACAAGGGTCATTTCTGCGGGATCCCCACCCTCCTGTGGGCACCCCTCCTCCCCACGCGCTACACTAGCCAACACTTTGGACTGTCCACCGGTGGGTGGCTGTGTCCCCTTCGGGCACTTGGGGTCCCCCTTAAAGTGACCTACCTGGTCACATGCATAACACTTGCGGGGCCGGTCTCAACAGGCTTCCCTGTAGAGACCCCTTTCTTCTTATCACCGGGGGCTGGGAACCTTTACCCTGGGTACTAGTTTGGGGCCCTTTAGAGAACTCCTGTGCTTTACCCTTGTCCCCCCACCTTTCTGCTGGGGACCCTGCCCACCTTTGGCTGAGTCTCCCCAAACGCTTTCTTGTGGACCCTGGTACTCACCCAGCGGTCCGCTTCCTTAGCAAGCTTCCTGGGGTCAGTTAGCTTACTATCAACTAGGTGCTGGTGCAGATCTGCAAAACATATGCCTAGACAAGTGCTCCCATGCAATCAAGTTGTAGAGCCCCTGAAAATCTGTTACACTACTGCCCTTCACCCAACCATCCAGAGACCTGCAGAACACATCCACACATTCCAACCAAGTGTTGGCATCAGACTTCTTACTGGACCTGAACTGATCCCTGTACTTTTCAGGAGTAAGACCATACTTCGTGAGAAGGGCATCCTTCATGTCAGCATAGGTGAGGTGATACCCCTTACCCAAAGCTATCAGAGCATCCCTTGCTTCTTCCGGGAAAAGTGGCCACAATCCTGCTCCCCAATTCTCCTCAGGGACCCCATTCATGTGTATGGCTGCCTCATAACCCTGAAACCACCTTTGTATGTCATCCCCCTTCTTGAACTCCTTGCCTACGTTCTTGGGAATGTGCACAATCCTGTCTGCCTTTCTGGACGAATTGCTGCCACCATCTGAGCCTGACTTACTCCTAAGTTCTAGCTCCTTCAGTTCTCTCTCATGCTCTAAGAGCATCTTCCTCTCCTCTATGGCCAATCTCTTCTCCTCCCGCTCACTCTCCAGCCTGAGCTTCTGCAGCTCAAACTGCCTTGCCTCCCGCCTGTCCTCCAGCTCCTCTGGGGACAGACTGCTGCTGCCTGACCTGGCGGGTTCCCCCTACCCAAAAGCACATCCACCCTGGAAATAGGCTCCTCCACCTCTTCACTGAGATTACCAGGCTGCCCATTGGCATGTCTGGCTGCTACCCAGGCCCTCAGCGCCTTCTGTAGCTCCTCCTTCCTTGTGAGGCCTTTAATTTGGACTTTCAGGTTTTTACAAATCGCTCGTAACTCCTTTACGGCGTAGGATTCCAACCTATCCTCCTCAAAGATAACTTCCAGAGATGCAACGGATGATGCAATTGATTCAGGCATGACAAAAGTAGTGAGTTGAAAACTGGCAAGATCAAAAATAGGCCAAAAGAAAAAGAACCAGTATGTGGTACGTAATGGTCTGCGATATGGTAGTAGTGCACACCAATCACTGTAAGTCAAGTGCAAACACAAGTCCTATCCTCACCGCTGACAACCAATGTTAGAAATGGGATCTCTAGTTGGCAAGGGCTTGCACCTTTGTCCAAGTAGGGACCCGTCTTCCTAGTCAGGGTAAGGGTGTTACACTCGTGAAGTAACCCCTGCTCACCCTCGTGGTAGCTTGGCATGAGCAGTCGGGCTTAATTCAGAGGCAGTGTCTAAAGCATTTGCACATAACCAACAGTAATACAGCGTAAGCACTACAAATGGACACCACACCAGTTTAGAAAAATAACCAATATTTTATATACTCAAGACAAGACCAATTACGACAAAAATCCACAATACTATACTTTACGAATGAATACTTGATACAGTAACTTCTTCTTTGCAGGAATAGCACAAAAGCAAAGTTCGTACGAGTCGGTAGCTCCGTCCGAGCCTACCGCGATGCTGAAAACCACAGAGTCTAACAGTTCCAGCCGACCGCGTCGATACGGGCCAGCAGAGTCATGAACAGACTCGGTTATAGTACCTTTCTCGTTGTGGCTGGTACGGAGTGTACGAGCCGGTCGGCGTTGTCGCGGTTGCGGTGCAAGACGGAGCGATGCAAGGTGCGGTGTCCCTCGATGCGGTGCAGGCAGCGGCTCGATGAGCGTCGTGCAGACGGAGTCGGTGAGTCCAAGGCGTGCGATGCAGGGTGAGATGATGCTCGATGCGGTGCTGACAGGTTGCGATGCAGGCGACCAAGCCGGAATGCGGGAGCTGGCGTCGGACAGCGGTGCGAGTCGGAGCGGTGCATCGCAGACGTGCGAGCGGTGCCCCAAATGCGGTGCGGTCACGACTCTTGAGCCAGTTGCAGCGACCTCGTCGGTCGGGTCCGGTTGGTTCAGTGAAGCGATGCGATGCGAACTGCGGTGCCCACAGGTCACGGTGCAAGCAGCGGCTCGATGTTGGCGGCGTCGGACGTCGCCCACGGTGAGACCAGGGTTGCGATGCGGTCTGCGGTGCAAACAGGTCACCGGCCAGGGATGGATTCGGTTGACGGAGTCGGTTGCAGTTCCCTTCCTCTGTGGCAACTGAAACGGCGTTCCAGAAGCGGTACCCAGAGGCTTGTGAAGTCTTTGCAGTCCCTGAGACTTCTTAACAGGAGGCCAGCTCGGTTCCAGGCCCTTGGAGATACTCAGCACAAGTTTGTAGAAAGTTCAGTCCAGTCCTTTCACTGCCCAAGACAGAAGCAGCAACTGCAGGCCAACCCAACAAAGCAACAACACAGCAAAGGGGCAGTACTCCTCCTGGTAGTTCTTCCAGCTCTTCGTCTTGGCAGGTTCCTTGATTCCAGCGAGATCTAAATTCATGGGGTCAGGGCCCCAATATTTATATCCCAAATTCCTTTGTTCTCTGAAGGCAGAGAGGCCTTTGCCTAGTCCAAACCAGTTCTGGAGCACTTTGTTGACAAGTCTCCGTCCCTTCTTTCAGTGAGTAGGCCAGGGACATCAGACGCACCACAGGAGGTGGAGCCAGCATTGTGGAGGGAAGGCACTGTCCTATTCAGGGCCCAGGTGCGACCCCTCCCACCCATCTACATGTAGATCTTGCTATTCAGCCCTGTGCTGACTCACCCTGTCTCCTGGCATCCCCAGCCCCTGTCACTCACACTCCAGACAAGGAATACACAACCTCGCCGAGGCAGGCTTGGATGGTTAGACAAGAAAATACCCACTTTCTAAAAGTGGTATTTTCAAACACAGAATGTTAAAACCAACTTCACTAAAAGATGCATTTTATCATTCTGAGTCCAGGCATACTAAACTCGAATTTCTACCATGTTCCCGGGGTCAGTTAGGATTATAAGCTGTAATAATCAAAACTGCCCGTTCTGGCCTAGGGGGGACAGGTAGCCTTGCAATAGTGAAAAAGGAACTAGGCTGTAATTCACTATCAGGACATGCCGCACACACCCGGGCATGTCCTACCTTTCGCATACAACGCACCCTGCCCACAGGGGCACCTTGGGCCTACCTTAGGGGTGACTAACATGTAGCAAAGGGAAGGTTTAGGGACTTGCAAGTGTGTGCACTTGCCAAGTCAACATGGCAGCCCCAGGCTGCGCACAGGCTCTGCGATGGCAGGCCCGAGTTACACTTTACGGGCTGTTTGCGTGGGTGGCACAATCCAGTGCTGCAGCCCACCAACAGCATATGGTCTATAGGCCCTGGCACTCGCAGTGCACTTTACAAGGGACTGACACATAAACCAAATAGGCCAATCATGGAAACACCAATCCATAACGCATTTTATACAGGAGCACTTGCACTTTCCCACTGGACCGCAGTGAGGAAAGTGCGCAGAATCATTACACCAGCAAAAACAGAGTCAAAACCGGGAGGTCAGAAAGCAAAAAGTCAGGGGAAACACGCCAAAAGATGCCAAGTCTAACAATCACCGAGTTGAATGCAGCAAAATCTGGGGGGGATTCCCCTATGTAAAATCCCCCCCTATTCCTGATGTCTCACTCAGACAAATATGGCTCTCCCTCAACAGATGAGAATGAGGACTCCATCTGTTCAATGAGAACCTCTGGTACGATGGATCAGGATGAAGTCCCAATAGCTGTCATAAGAAGAGAAGCTAAACTCTGGGCAATCTTTTTAATTCTATTCTAGGAACATTGCTACGCTCATACTACAGTGGCTCCATCTTGGACTGGAAGTATCATTGTACTGTTACATAAAAATGGAGTTCAGTAACCTGCCAAATAGTTTAAGACAAAAAGCTCTGTTAGATGCTATGGGTAAGGTTTTTGATAGGGGCCTATTTTATAACCTTAATTCCTGGGTTGAAAAGGAAATGGTTTTTGTAAAAATCATGGAACAGTGGATAACATCCCAGCCTTCCAACTGAATACCTACAAATATGTGAAAACTAGAGGGTATGATGATTTTATTGACTTTTCCACAGTGTTTAACAGAGTTGATCATCCAACACTGTGGAAAAAGCTGCATATACTTATTATGCCTGAGACCTTGCTGCATTTGGTGATTGCTTTACACTCTTCAACCTGGTGTGAAGTGTTGTTGGGGGAGGATCAGGGATTAACATCCCAAATTCCTACCAAAGATGGCCTGAGACAGGGCTGTCTTCTTGCCCCTATGTTATTCTCCCTTTGTACCTCCGACTTTCCTCTCTACTTGAGTAATGATTCTGGCCACCCACTGAGTATTGGAGGCTGCCTGGAGACCTCTCTGATAATTTTGGATGACATTGTGATTTTCAATATAACTGCAAAAGATTCAAACAGTTAGCTTGCATCTTTACAGAAGTATGCTGACTCATTTACTGAAAATTAAAGTCTCCAAACGTAAAGTTTTATGCTTTCAGGGTACAAAATCCTGCAAATAGCCCAATTATTCGTGGTACCTTGGTAAAGAAAAATTGGAGATAGTGTAGTCTTATACATTTCTGGAGAAAATTATGTCAAGCAGACTGAATGATGTTGAACACATATCTCATAGCATGTGTAAGGCCAAATCACAGGCTTAATAAAGTGTTAAGTGCCTTCTACAAAGCAGGCTGTCGAAGGCAGTTTGCCAACATACTCTCTGTGTATCAGAATAAAATCCCTTCCATCTTATTATACACTAGAACTAATTCATGTGATAAAACTGAAGAGCAAATGTTGAGGAAACTCTGTAGTTTTAAAACACTTATGGCTACCCTGGCAATAAGATTAGAATTTGTGTTAAAAAGTGCCTTTGTCCAACCCTTATGGCAGTGATACGATGGCGCTATCAGCTCTTGAGAAGTGGTATGAACTCATTAAGGAATTACATATGTATTGAGATCTTTGAAATGAAAAAAGGAAAGTCTTTGTTCTATAGGAGATGTATTAAGTATGTTTGAGTTAAACCAGGGATGTTTATGTTCTTGATCCGAATCGCAGATAAAATCCTTTCTGAAGCAGGCCTACGTCTAGATATTGAACTGTGTGGTAAAAAAGTAAAATCTTATGTGATAAGTAACTCTTTTATTCCGAGAAATCCACAACATTATATGACATGGAACATGGGGTCAGACGATTCTGGACTCTATTGCGCCTAAATCTTCTTCCCTGAAAAGCTTTAACTGACAACTGGGGCAAATCAGTAAATATGGACACTGTATTTAACCTCTGTAAGAAGGGTGTTCAAGAGTTGAACCATGTATTGTTGTTCTGTCTCGCATTGCTTTTGTTTCGCTGCAAGTTTGAGACCTTTTTTTCAAAATATCATTCCGAACGACAGCTGAAGCCCTCCATCTACTGTTTTCTCCACCTAATGAAATGTTTTGTATTCGAGTTTTTAAATGTTTTTAGGTGCTTTTGGTAATTTAAATCAAATAGGACCCAATTTTAATTGCAAAGTTTATTTTTTATCGCAACACTCAATTACATGTATTATTGTTGGTTCTACCTTTCTTAATGGGTATAATCATTGTATGTTTGTCTATATGTGCTTTTTACTCAAATCTCGCATGTGGAATTTGTTAGTGTTCCAAGTCTTCAAATAATACTTGAACTTGTAAAGAAAAGATTAAACCTTATAAATTAAACATAGGAACAAAATTGCTCATTCTTTTACAGAAAGTGGTTCCTATTATGTGACTGGCTAATTTAGGACTGAACTTTATAAATTGGGGACAAGTTGCTAGTGTGCAAGTTTAGTTGCTTGTGATGTGAGCACACTAGCACACTATCTAAAATTGGGCTTCAGCACACTGTTTCAGTGTGTACCTGTCAGCAGGGCACCTGGTGCACCAAAAAGGAGGGGAAATGTTAAGCATAACTTATGTGAAGGGCTATTGTTTTGAAAGGGCTGGGCTGAAGGCCACCACAGCTATTGGTGTTGCTTGTTAATGTAGGGGTGTTCATAGACTGCATCATGGCTCTTAAAATGATGGGTGAGGAGTTAGCACGAAGTAAAATGGTCGGCGAAGGGAATATGTATATGTGAACATCTTGCTTGCTTTGAGAGGAATCTCAGAGCAATGCCCTTGGGCGATTGCAATCTGTGACGTTTACCAAAGAGGTGATGCTTCAGATGCTAATTTCACATATGTACACCAGGGAAACCCAAAGATCGTAAGGGTCCAAGGGTACTTGAGTAATTCTAGAGACAATGGCCCCTTAACAAAAAATGAAATACAGTAGTTTTGGATACAAAAATCAGATCCATAAACAGATTCAATGATCAGAGTTTTTGATTTTATTACTACAATTCGAACACAAATTTGAATTACCCCAGCCAGAATAATTTCAAAAGCCAAAGATCCAGAGAGCGAACAAACAATGAACTGAAACAAACCATGAGCAAAAAAAACAATAATGCACAGAAAACCAGGTGTTAAAAATTTACAACAAAAAACATATATACAGGCAAGCAAACAGTGACCAACATTAATATAACACCTTTAGGTCACTTCTTATTAAAAGCAAAACACTACTGCACCCAAAACAAAAATACTACAGAGCGTAGTGTAACCGGTCAGAGTGTATGTCGACGACGTTTCGATCCCGTAAAAATATGCGATCATCATCAGGACTGAGGATCTGTTGCCTGGTATGGTATCAATTTATATATTACATGAAGCACCTGATTTTTCAACAATCTGTAATTAAGCAAACAGGCTTTTTCAACACAATTAGTGCCTGTTCATGAGTATCATACGATGATGAAGCACCTAAAATAAACAAGGAGAGAAACGGAAGGAGTGGGAATGAGAATTAGAAGAATGAGGAAATCATTTTTATTTTTAAGATATGTATATTAGGGCCATGCACCTAGAATGATGTGTACTGCGAAAATTTCTCTTGTAGTAGTGGAAGCAAAGGACCAAAAAAACAATCATGCATGAACCGTGAGACACGGGCAACATGCTATCTTGTGCCCTGGCAACAAATGATTACTAGTAACACACCGATCAATAATCCATAGCGTCAAGGTGACTGGTAAGAGTGTGTTTGCAGTCCCATGCACGTGTGAAGAATCAAAAAATATAAGGGCAGATATACCTACAAGGTATTGCACTGTTGTATTAAAAAATTGCGGCGTATTTGGGAGAAATCGAAATATACACCCATATAATGATAGGATCAATTTCTAAAATAAAGAATTGAGTGAGTATAATGTATATTCTGGTGTAAGAGACTAGTATAGTAATAATTCAAAAGAATCTTACTAGTGCTGCTTCTATTGATACACGTTTTCAATACGATGTGAGAGTACACCACAAGTGGGAATAAAGAGGAATTAAAAAAACAAATCTAGCATGAGAGCTATGTGTAAAAAATAGCTCCTCTGATTATAGAGAGCGTCTTTTCGGCAAAAGAGAAAGAAATTATCAGTGCGGATGGTGGGACTTACCTTAATATAGAAGTGGTCCCGAATGAAAACGTATTTGTGTCATGCTGACCTGATAGCAATGTGCAAAGCAGAGCATGCTTACAAACAGAGGGAATAGATGTAGGACAGGCTCAAAATAGAAAGCAGAGCATGCTTACAAACAGAGGAAGTAGAAATAGGACTGATCCAAACAGGAATAGTAAATGTTTTTGAGAAGACAGTGGCCATCTTGGAAGGTCCCTTAGTATTGATAGGCCTTATTGAGAAACTATCAATTGTAGAGTGAAAAATCAAAAGAAGAGAAATGGGGGTCATTATATTATCAAAATCATATAAAATATATTGTTAAATAAAGTAATTCTCTTGTCGTCATAATCTCCACTGGTGTGCAAATAATCATATTGTAATAAAAATTCATCAAATGGACATAATGCTGATGAAATCAAATTGTGTGAATGTGCGCCAAGGTTATTTACCACATTCAGCCAGTAATGCAGTTATATGAATTATGATCACATGAGTGTAGACCTGTCCTCCATCTGGGTTAGTCCTTTTTGGAAACTATCCGTCTTCAGATCCATTTTAGTTCAGTTTTGTTGAGAATGGCTGAAATGTCTCCTCTTCGCATAAGGGCCTTAATGACTTCCACGACTTACCATTTAATGTAATTTTCATCATGTCCACACCTTTGGAAATGTTCCACCAGTGCTGCATTTGCCACCTTGCATCTTGGCAAATTCTGATGCATATTTTTTGCGTAGTTTGCCCTACATAAATCATTTTGCATGGGCACATAATCACATAAATAACATTCTGGGTATTGCAGTTAGAAAATTCTGTTAGAACATTTCTCACATTGTTGTGAACAAACTCTTTTGTTTCAATTGTGTTTTTGCACACACTGCATGCTCCACATTTGTAATGTGCAACCAAATGTGTGGATCCCCACAGGTTGTGCAATGTTAAATTTGTCTTAGTAGGAGAAAGGCAGGCCCTAACTAAGTGCTCTTTCATGTTCTTACTTTTTCAGATGCTAATTTCAGCCTTCTGTGCCAGTCCCTAATTCAACCGCCCAACAGGAACACAAAATGCAAACCATTGCCTGGAAATGGACAATAGTAGTTACTATGTCTGGAAGAAACACAGGTCAGAGAGTTGCAAGACAGGTGGTATACTGGGTCCTAAGTGTAACAACTGCATTTGTTCACACCCCTGTATTGCGTATCCCCTCAAATAAGAAACATGTTCCCCTTTTTAGCACTTGACTCTCAGACAAGTGAGGCAGAGCAGTCCACAGCTTACTCAGTGGAGATACTGTGGGCTACTTACTCAAAACTCAACAAATGCAACCAACAGCGCTTAATTATTTGCTGCCCAATCAGTGTTTTTTTTATAAAACAAGGTATTTTATTGTTGTTAAACATTTATTTATTGAAATGTTCATAATACATGAAAAACAACTGCAATAAAATTAGGTTTGGGCAGAACTCGGGGAGTATTACTCTGTGGAATTCCGCGGAGTTACCTAAAAACTCCACGAGATTCCGCAGAGTTCCGTGAGCTGCGGAGTGCCATACATTGCGCTGCTCGTACTGATTTTTAGTGTCAGGAGCTTGTCCATTGCTGTAAAATCAGCATGAACGACACCATGTGGCGCTCCAGAGGGTGCTGATTCTTTTTGCCAGTCGAGTAGATTTCCTACTCAAGCAGCAGCTTTCTGCACGCGAGCAGTAGCTTTCTCAACACATGCGGTAGAGACCAGGTGCGACTGCCCAAGTTGAGAAATCTCGCTGAGAGGTGGTCTAGCGCTCAATTTACTAGCTCACCAACTTACTTTGTTTGAGCCGCATGTGAGAAAAACCTCCACCACACAGCGGTTGGCAGAGTTTTTCCAAAATTCCAGGCTTCAAGCGGAGCGCTGATTGGGAAAACCTCTGTGAACTCCGCCGGAGGATAGGAGTTTACCACCCACTCCTAAATAAAATACAAAATACTCCACAAAGTACTCCACTCCAACAGAAATACTGAACTAAATAATGTCCCAAAAGGGAACAAAAAGAACTTAAGAGAGAAAAATAAAAGCGACCCCTGACCTTGACTGGTAGGTCGCTCCCCCACCACACAGCTCCGTCTGTGTGCCCTGCTGCTGCCAGCTGATTGTGCTCGTTTTCCTCTGTGTCCCCTTGCTGCCCTGATTGTACTCGTTTTTCCTCTGTGTCCCCTTGCTGCCCCTGATTGTGCTCGTTTTTCCTCTGTGCCCCCTTGCTGCCCCTGATTGTGCTAGTTTTTCCTTTGTGCCCCCTTGCTGCCCCTGATTGTGCTCGTTTTTCCTCTGTGCCCCCTTGCTGCCCCTGATTGTGCTCGTTTTTCCTCTGTGCCCCCTTGCTGCCCCTGATTGTGCTCGTTTTTCCTCTGTGCCCCCTTGCTGCCCCTGATTGTGCTCGTTTTTCCTTTGTGCCCCCTTGCTGCCCTAATTGTGCTTGTTTTTCCTCTGTGCCTGTTTCCCGCCGCTGCACCCTGTGGCCCCGCCCCTCACTGCCCATTCCCTGCTCCTCCCTCCCACATCCCCATTTATGGCGGCCGCGCGCAGCGGGCGTGCCGCTGGCGCGCCGAAGGCAAGCCCGTCTGCGCCCGTCCGCGCCTGGACCGCGCCCAGCGCCAGAACCCCTGGTCCGTGCATCCCCCGCGCCCGCCACTTCAACAGACGCCGATACGACGCCAGCACCCTCCACGCACTGAACCCCGGAAAAGATCACGCCTGCTACCGGGCCACCCCGAAGCGCACCCAAGGGCCCTTCACCTGCCGGAACTGCAGCTTCGCCAGCACCCGCCCCGCCAAACCACCGCCCAGGAAAGAACCCAACTACCTCAGATGCATCCTCCTCAACACCCGCTCCGCCCGCAAACACGCCATCGAACTCTGGGACCTTCTCGACTCAACCTCCCCAGACGTCGCCTTCCTGACGGAGACCTGGCTGAACTCCGCTTCAGCCCCCGACATCGCCATTGCCATCCCGGACGGCTACAAGATCACCCGCAGGGACCGCACCAACGGAGTCGGAGGAGGCATCGCCATCGTCCACAGGAACACCCTCAGAGTCTCAACCAACACCGACGACACCCTCAGCACTGCCAAACACATGCACTTCCAGATCCACACCGATCCCAACACCACCCTCAGAGGAACCCTCATCTACAGACCCCCCGGACCCCGACCACAGTTCAGCGATTCCATCGCTGACTTCGTCAGCACACACGCCATCGCCTCCACGGACTACATCCTCCTCGGGGACCTGAACTTCCACCTCGAGAACAACAAGGACATCAACTCCACCACCCTGATCGACAACCTCGCCACCCTCGGACTCAGACAGCTCGTGACAACACCCACCTACGCCGCCGGCCACACGCTAGACTCCATCTTTTCCGCAAGCCCACACGTCACCTTCAACCACACCTCTGAACCCCACTGGACCGACCACCACTGCATCCACTTCACCTACAGGAAGCCCACCACGCACCACCGCACCCAACAAATGCCTCGCCGCTGCTGGAGCAGAGTCACCGAAGACCAGCTAACCACCACCCTCGCCCTGAGCCCACCCGCCTAACCCTCCGACCCCGACACCGCCGCCCGCAACCTCAGACAGTGGATCGACGACTGCGCCAACACCCTCACCCCGCTCAAGAATCTGCCCAACAGCCACACCAGCAAGAAAGCCACCTGGTTCACCGAAGACCTCCGGGCCTCCAAACGCACATGCCAAAAACTGGAGAAGATCTGGCTCCACGAACGGACAGCGGACAGCTACGCCGCCCACAAGAACGCCACCCGCAGTCATCATCACCTCATCAGATCCGCCAAAAGGGCCTCACTCAAAGACCGCCTAGACAACAAAGCACACAACACCAAAGAGCTCTTCAACATCGTGAAGGAACTCTCCAACCCCAGCTCCAACACCAACGACATCCCGCCGTCGCGAGACCTGTGCGACTCACTGGCCACCTTCTTCCACCGCAAAATCGCCGACATCCACGACAGCTTCAACACCACGACCGCCCCGGCAACCACCGAGACCACTGCCCCCATGACCACCAACCGCCTGCTCTCCTGGACCAACATCAACGATGAGGACACCAGCGAGATCATGAACACCATCCACTCCGGTTCACCGCTAGACCCGTGCCCTCACCACGTCTTCAACAAAGCCAGTACAGCCATCGCGCCCCATCTCCGGAAAATAATCAACATCTCCTTCGAGACAGCAACCTTCCCGGAAAGCTGGAAGCACGCCGAGATCACCGCCTTACTCAAGAAACCCAAGGCAGACCCCAAGGACCTCAAGAACTTCCGACCCATCTCTCTGCTCCCGTTCCCCACGAAGGTCACCGAGAAAATCGTCAACAAACAACTGACCCGCTACCTCGAGGAGAACAACATCCTGGACCCTTCCCAGTCCGGCTTCCGCAGCAACCACAGCACCGAAACCGCCCTCATCGCTGCCACCGATGACATCAGGACCCTGCTAGACAACGGAGAAACAGCAGCCCTCATCCTCCTGGACCTATCAGCCGCCTTCGACACGGTCTGCCACCACACACTACGAACACGCCTTCACGACGCCGGGATCCAAGAGAAGGCCCTGGACTGGACCACATCCTTCCTTTCCGGCAGAACTCAAAGCGTCCGCCTCGCCCCTTCCGATCCAAGGCCACCAAGATCATCTGCGGCGTACCCCAAGGCTCCTCCCTCAGCCCGACGCTGTTCAACATCTACATGGCACCCCTCGCCCACGTCGCCCGACGGCACAACCTCAACATCATCTCCTACGCCGACGACACCCAGCTGATCCTCTCCCTCACCAAAGACCCTCACACCGCCAAAGCCCACCTCCACGAAGGAATGAAGGCCGTCGCCGAATGGATGAGGACCAGCCGCCTGAAGCTGAACTCGGACAAGACGGAGGTCCTCATCCTTGGTTCCAACCCTTCAGCCTGGGACGACTCCTGGTGGCCGACATCACTGGGAACAGCCCCGACACCCACCGACCACGCACGCAACCTAGGGGTCATCCTCGACCCCACCCTCTCCATGACTAAGCAGGTCAACGCCGTTTCCTCATCCTGCTTCAACACCCTCCGAATGCTCCACAGGATCTTCAAGTGGATCCCCACCGAAACAAGAAAAACAGTCACCCAGGCCCTCGTCACCAGCAGGCTGGACTACGGAAACGCCCTCTATGCAGGAACGACGGCTAAGCTCCTGAGACGGCTGCAACGCATCCAGAACGCCTCTGCACGTCTTATCCTCGACATCCCCCGCCGCAGCCACATCACACCCCACCGGAGAGACCTGCACTGGCTCCCTGTCAACAAGAGGATAACCTTCAAGCTCCTCACCCACACACACAAAGCACTCCACAACTCCGGACCAGCCTACCTCAACAGACAACTCAGCTTCTACACCCCCACCCGCCAGCTCCGCTCCACCAGCCTCGCGCTCGCCACAGTCCCCCACATCCGGAAAACGACCGCCGGTGGCAGATCCTTCTCCCACCTCGCCGCCAAGACCTGGAACACCCTCCCCACCAACCTTCGGCAGACCCAAGACCTACTGGCCTTCAGAAGACTCCTCAAGACCTGGCTCTTCGATCAGTAGCAGCACCCCCCCCCTCTTCCCCCAGCACCTTGAGACCCTCGCGGGTATGTTGTGCGCTTTTTAAGTGACCTGATTGATTGAAAGCCAATAAGGAATAAAAGAGCCATTTTGCTTAACCATCAGAGTTTAAGCAATGCCTGAGGTAACCCACCCCCACACAAAACATACATCACACAACCAAATTGCTTATGCCTCATTCCCCAAACATGTAATCCAGCCTCTAATGACAAGTTAAAGCATTCCAATCATCAGCCCAATTGAATGGGTAAAAGAAGTAGTCCCACACAAGAGGAAGAAAGTCAAAGTTCACATAGGCTCACAAAAGGATCCCCAAACCTTATCGAATACTTGAATTTGATCTTGAACTTTGTAAATTTGATGTTCATGAGTAGCCAACCTGTGAGGCTCAGCTACCCATTCTTGATGTGTGGGCACCTGTGCTGTATGCCAATGCCATAATATGCAGATCTTTGCCACAAAAGGGCTGTCAACATCCATCTATGTCAATGGGAAGTCGTACTTTCCAAGGTGACAAAATCATTTAACAAGGCCAGTTTGTATGACTCCTCAAAAAGAATAAAACTGGTTGAGCATAGCCTCTCCCCTACATAGTGCCAATTGGTGTCTAATATATGGCATGACCAAAGTATGTGGTACAAATCACATGCAACATCTGGACACCTCCAATATACCGCACTAAGAACCAGAAGAGCTGTATACAATTTGAAAGGAGCTCAATACCAATTATGGATGATAGGAAAATAAGCGTAATTTAAGCGCACTTCTCTGAGCGAGTGATCATGATACTCTTAAATCTCGTTCCAGTCACCCTTCTCATACTCTACACCCAACCGATCCTTCCAGAAGGATTTAGCCACAAAGCGAGAATCATGCAAGTGGAGATTGTCAATGAGTATTTGATACATATTTGGCACACCTTCCTTGGAAAAGCCCAGAACCTGAGGTAGGCTAGAACTGGCCAAGCCGAGGGATGAATTGGATCTCGTCTGAGCATACAGCTCAAGCAATGCCGCACTTGCCAATATGCTAAGAGGTGAGATTGGGGAAGCAAGAATTCTGATTTTATCATCTCAAAGGAAAAAAATTAATCTCCATTGAGAAGGTTTCCAATTGATTTAATTCACGCTCTTACCAAAGAGCCCATTTGATCATCAGTCAGTCTACAGTAATTCCCACATTGTAGCAAAGTAGTACATCTTTATGAACTGTTCTATCAACTCTCAAGAGTCGGTGTGAATCTTTCCAAGTGGCCTAGCACTAAAGGTAGAAGGACAAAGCGGGGTTGCAAGACGCGAGTATTGTACAAGATACCTAAACTCACAGAAGCCTGTACAATGTTCCGCTCCCATGACCCCTAATGCGGCTTATCAGTGATAGGAACCAACAAACAGGCCAGTTGCGATAAATGTTGAGCCAGATAGTAAAGCTACATTCAGAAAACAGGAGACCACCCGATCCGCATGCAACCTTGAAGATTTAAGTTGTGGTTTCCTGCCCGCCCAGACAAACCTCTTTATACTCTGATTTATAGAGTGAAGGGTGCATGCCAAAATCATCAAGTGCAGCATACAAATCTGCACTCTACCCCAAAAAGAGACCTGTAATGCTGACCATCTCTAGAAGTCCTGTTCCATTCTATTCAGCAAGGGCTGGATATTATCAGCCACCATATTGTCCATCCCTCTATTTATTAGCAAACCCAGATACTTCAAACCCAATGCCTTCCATGTGAAGCCTAAAGCATCCTGTGGAGCTCTCTGATCTCTACATGAGAGTGGCAACACCTCACATATAGATCAATTTATCCTATACCCAGAGAAGACCGAAAAAGCCTTGATTAGAGACATGAGTTAGGGAACAGAGGAGGCTGACTTACTCAAAGTCAAAAAGCTATCATCCACGTATAACAAGATCTTGCAAGCACCAACAGGCATTTCCACTCCCCATACAAGGGGAGACTTATTGATTGCAGCCGCCAATTTCTCGAGTGCTAAAAGGAACAACAAGGACGATAGCAGGCAACCCTGCCTTGTGCCTCAGGAAATATGAAAGGGCTTTGATAAATGACTTCCACAATCAATCTGTGCTGAGGTGTCAAAGTAAAAACACTGGATTTTGGTTAGTTCCAAAAGCTGGGGCCTATTCCAGGCCTTCTTAAGGTGCAAAAAGATAACCCCCCTCAACCCGATCAAAAGCCTTCTCAGCATTCAAAGAGAGCAGCAGCTTCTCATCTGAATCATTTTGTATTTGCCATATTACCTTTGACAAAAGACGCATGTGATTACGGAAATATCGCCCCAATACAAAACCAGCTGGAGAGCTATGTATCAAGCTAGGAAGGGCTTTTTGATGCAGGTTGCAAGGACCTTTGCGAGAATCTTCATTTCCACATTAATGAGCGATATACGTCATGTCACTGTAACTTATAGAGTGTGCATCCACTAAACAGTCTCTTGGCACTAGGTAACTGTCTCAGCATGGCTTAGGATACTTATTAATAGGCTTGCTTAAAGAGCCAAGTCTTCAACATTTGTCTGAACTTTCCATAGTTTGAGGTGGTCCTAAGTTCCAGAGGCAGGAAGTTCCAGACACAGGGAGCAGAAACTGAGAACCTGACTCCACCAGTCCTATTCCTGTTAAATTGTGGAATCACCAAATTGTGTAGATGAGTGGATCCCTAGTGGGGGAGTACTTATGGATCCGGGATTTGATGAAAGCTGGCCTATTCATGTGCAAAGCCTTGAAGATAGTGCAACATACTTTGAACATGGATCTCTGTGCAACAGGGAGCCAATGAGGATCTCTTTTTGCTTGAGAAATGTGACAGTGTTTGGGAAATTGATAGATCAGCCTAGCAGACTGGTTTTGAATCAACTGAAGCCTGTGCATGAGATATTTAGGAAGACTCAGGAAGAGGGAATTGGCATAGTCAATTCTTTACATGACTAAGGCAATTTTAACTTGAACCAAGGGTGTCAGTGGTAAGAAACTTCTTTATCTTCTTAATCCTGCAAAGTTGGAAAAAGCAGTAAGATATCACTGAACCAATCTGCTGTTTTAGAGATAGCTCCTCATTAATAATGAAGCCAATACTTTTACCAACTTCTTAGGAGGGGGAGCACATCTCCTTTGGCCAGAAGGAGGGGCTCCAGAGGTTGAACTTATTTTTGGTGATTACTATCTCCATTTTGTCAGAGTTTAGTTTCAGATGGTTACTGTTCATTGTTGGACTTGGCCCTTTTTGCAGGGTTGGTCCCAAACTTTTTGATTCTTTCTCCTATTTGTTTCCTGACCTGTGTTTGTTGGTTTTAGGACTCTGGGCACTTTACCACTGCTAATCAGTGCTAAAGTGCATATGCTCCCTGTGTAAATTGTTATTATGATTGGTTCTCCCTGATTGGCATATTTGATTTACTGGTCAGTCCCTAGTAAAGTGCACTGAGTGTGCCGGGGCTGGTAAATCAAATACTACTAGTAGGCCTGCAGCACTGATTGTGCCACCCACATGAGTAGTTCTGAAACGGTAACTCAGACCTGCCACTGCAGTGTCTGTGGGCAGTTGTTAACTGCCTTGTCAACTTAGCAAGTGGACCCACTTGCCAGGCCCTAACCTTTCCTTTTCTTACATGTCAGTCACAGCTAAGGTAGGCCCAAGGTACCCCTGTGGGCAGAGTGCAGTGTATGTGAAAGGTAGGACATGCCCTGATGTGTGTGGCATGTCCTGATAGTGAATTACTGCCAATTTTGTTTTTCACTACTGCAAGGCTACCTGTTCCCATAGGACAGAATGGGGAGTTTGTTTATAACATCTTATAAACATAACTGCCCCTGGGAACAAGGTAGGGAAGTAAAGTGTAGTATGCCTGAACTCAAAATATTAAAATGCACCTTTTAGTGGAGGTGATTTTTACATTCTGTGTTTGAAATAACCACTTTTAGAAAGTAGGCATTTTCTTGTTTAACCATTCTGTGTGCCTCAGCCTGTTTGTGTATTGACTGTCTGGTTTTGGAGTTACAGGGGCTGGGTAGGTGCATTCTCTCAGACAGCCACTGGGGGGTTGATGTGTGTCCTGTCTTTCCTGAATGAGTCAGGGCTGGGCTGAATAGACCTGGGCTGCATTCAGAGTAGGGGGAGGAGTTCTCACTAGCACCTGAATACGCCCGGTCTGCATTTAGAGTGGTGGGAGGAGATTTCCCTTGCACCTGAATAGGGCCTGTTTGCCTTACACAATGCTGTCTCCACCTTCTGCCAGGCAGCTGCACCAGAGAGGACAGAACTGGTTTGGACAGGGCTCAGAGACCCTTGCACAAAGAGAACAAAGACAATTTGGGGTATAAGTATCAGACCTAAAACCCCTGAACTTTAGACTACTTCTGGAATCAAGAGGAACCTTTGCCAAGGAGAAGAGCTGGAGAAACTGAGGAGAAGTACTGCCCTTGCTGTGTGTCTGGGGTTGGCCTGCAGTTGCTGTTTTCTGCCAAGGAAAGGAGAAGGACTTTGCTGTGTGCTGTGTCCCCTGCTTGAGGATAGTCTCCAAGAGCTTTAGTAGAGCTTGCCTCCTGTTTTAAAGTCTCAGGAACACAAAGACTTCACCCCCAGCTCCCCTGAACTTCCTTGCTGGGAGTTCTGACCTGCCAAGAGGTGCCGGTGACTGTCTTGGGCCTCTGGAAGTTGTTTCTGTTGTTGGGAGCTGGAAAAGCAATACAACGACAAGGAAATCGATACATCGCTCTTCTTGCGACAGTTTTCCCAACGCAACGCCGTGGTGCGAGAAGGATCTCCCCGCATCGCCGCACCACTGCCGAAACCGATGTAGCGCCTGTTACAGCAGCAAGAATCGATGCATCGAGGGATCACGGCTGAAAAGGTTGATGCAGCTCCGCTCGCCACCGCCGCATTGTTCGCCGTCGCATCTCGGATTTCCACGCTTCGTCCCTGTGCGGCAAGTTTTCCCCAACGCATAACCCGCATCTCGGAGTTGTCTCAGAATCGACACATCCCTTCCCCCTACAGACCGGACCCGACGCATTGCTCCCCTGTGTACAGTCGAACTGTCGCATCGCATCCACGAAGGTCTCAGGAACTACACATCTCTTTGTTTTTCGACGCTTCTCATCGCAGCGGCTGTTTGGCTTGGTGAATTTTGTCGCAACAACAGGTACTTTGCAAGAAATCACGCATTTATAGTTTTCTATGGACTCATTTGCTAAAACCTTTTGAAAGTAATTTTCCTTAATACTTGTATGTTGGATATTTGTCGTTTTGGTCTTGTTAAGTTTAGATAAAGATACTTTATTTTTCTAAACCGGTGTGGTGTTCATTTGTGGTGTTATCAGTGTGTTACTGTGAGTGTTGGTACAAATACTTTACACATTGCCTTTGGGATAAGCCTGTCTGCTCGTGCCAAGCTACCAAGGAGGTGAGCAGGGGTTATCTAAAGTGTGTATCCCCCTTACCCTGAGTCAGTAGCGGCTCGTGGAGGGAGTGCCGCGGGGTGGTGGGGGGGGGCGGGGAGGAGCAGGGTGGTGGGTAGTAAACTACGGCATACGGCTGAACAGAGGTAAGTAAACAAATAAATAAATAAAATGAATTTCGTTGCGCGCGCTGCATCGCATTTGGCAATGCAGCGCGCGCAATGAAATTCGTTTAATTTATTTATTTATTTGTTTACTTAGCTCTGTTCGGCTGTATGGCGTAGTTTACTACCCCTCACCCTGCTCCTCCCCTGCCCGCCCCACCCCACCGCCCCGCAGCACTCCCTCCATGAGCCGCTACTGCCCTGAGTAGAAGCAAAGGTCCCTATTTGGACAAAGGTACCTACTTCTGCCAACTAGAGACCCCCATTTCTAACATTCATCCATTTCCGGGTGAACAGCATGGTGTCTTGGAAATGCAATTTAGAATTTGGGGCATTATCAATAGTAAAAGGAGTTGCATGCCATCAGCATAACTAAAAATATTGACTTTCCTGTTTTTGAGAGAATCAACCAGAGGATAGATGTAGAGATTAAAGGGATGAGGGGAATGAGAGGAGCAGTGTGGTACCTCACAGTTCAATAGGACTTCAGGAGAGTTAAAGGGGGATGTGTGATTGAGATCTATCTTTGAGAAAAGAGACAATCCAATTGAAAGCTGTGTCCTGCAGCCCTGCGTCCCTGACACGGTCAGCCAAAAGAATGTAGTCAACTGTGTCAAAGGCTGCTGACAGATCAAATAGTACTAGGGCTTGAGTGTTACCTCTATCCACCTCCTTTCGCATCTCATCATCTATAGAGGAGATCACTGCTACAGTCTAATGCGCTGGGAGGAAGCCCGCTTGGCAGGAATCAAGGTAGTCTAAGGCCTCTATAGATAAGCAGAGGTGACAGGCTACATGCGCCTCAAGTAGTTTTGCCAAATAGGGGATGAGGCAGATAGGCCAATAATTTTTCATGTTCCGAGGGTCCTCACCTGCTTTCTTTTTTAAGGGGACTACAATTGCCCTTTTTAAGGAAGTCGGGACTATGACTTGATTGAAAGACTGATTAAGAAGAGATAATGCCATGTCTGGAAAGTGGATGAATAACTATTTTAAGACATTTGGAGGTGTTATGAACCCCAATATACCCCAATATAGGCCTAGGTAGTTACAAGACCTTTTACCTATATTCATCCTTCCATTGTTCTACATAACGGGTTTGGTGCTGACCTTTTGTCTAGTTAGGTGCTGCATAAACGTTGTGTGGTTTTCTCCGAAAACTGGCCTCATTTATTATGCATGAGGATTCTGTGTATCACAGCAGGATTACCATCTTCTGCATAATAACTCTGTATAAGGGTCACTTCTATCTTCAACCTTGCCCGACATGCCCATAGTACACTTCCAGGTAGAACCCCTGAGGGTATCTTTTGGGTATATAAGCACTACATCTTCGCTGGGCAAACCAGAGGAGAGAAAGTCTTCCATGCTGACACACTGACGCAAGATGCTGAGGTCCCTGCAACTAGACACTCCAACACACAGTGGTCTGACACTTGAGACCAAAACGGGGTCCTTCGCTCTCCCACATCAGGTAATGGGGTGAGCTATATCCAAAGGGGATTCTTTGCTATACACCAACATACATGCTAGGTACATTTAGGTACATCTAGTTAGGGTCACATCGTAGGAGTACACATTATTACTGTCATGTATCTATTTGCCTGCATATATTCATTGTTTTAGCACTATGGTAGAATTCTACCTTTTCTTTACTCTGCTGGTGCTCATAATCGTATATATATGTTTCTGTCTAATGGTTGTTGCAGCACACATATTTTATACTAGAATGACGCTGGTTCAATGAATGCTTATTGAAAACGTCCCCACCGTTTATTCCGTATATCTCTCTGAGACCGAGTGAGCACGAGTGACTGAGCGTAAGGCACTGTACTGTTTCCATGATCCCTGAGGGGTCAGGGTTGTTATGTTCGATAGTTGCAAGAAACTATTCGCTCCTTGGTAAGAGAGGCTCATAGTGGCACTGTGAGCTATCCGTTCTACAGACTAACATATTCTCTGGGGGTGTCTGGAATCAGTCTGGACACCAATCCCTTAGTTTATGTTGTCTAAACACACAGATTCTACATAGATTTGTAGGAACTACACGACATGGCACAGCCGACATTGGTTTGGTTCTTATTTAACGGTCAAAACTGAGTAGTTCATTCGTACTTTCACCGAGACCCCTACTCACATCTACCCAGAGATGTCTGGAGTGGGAAGGGAAAATTCAACACAGCTGAGTAGGAATACACTATGTATTGGCTGTAGGTTTATTCAAGCTTGAAGGATTACAGTTCCCTACATTTTGCATAAAACCTTATCTTATTTTCCTTGAAACTACTATTACAATATCTGTCCAAGATGAGGCTGCAATAGCATTACAGGCAAATGCATATGGAGAGCAGGAAGGTACAATAAACATTTCAGAAAATGTCAGAAATACACTTGCTGCCAAATTAGAAACGTTCGGTTTCCCAGCATTAGGAGGGACCATAACATTAATTATTGAGGCACATGAGTCATAAAGGACAGAGGTATTCTATTCATGGGTTAAATTCCCACCTGGAGATGCACGCACAAATACTTTTCATTCTTATGCTGCGGATGAAATTCCAGAAGAGTACTGTCCATACGAGGACATAGAAGTTCTGCTCACGTACAATAGCATATAAATTGGTTTAAAGGCGCCCTCCCACACACCACAGAAAAAGTAAGACTCAGTCCGCTCAGCAGAGACGGAGCAACTTGGCCGGTTCTGGCTGCTTACACACCACATCCAGAAGATGACACATTGCCAATAGCAGATTTACTTCCACTTCACAAAGAAATAATAAAACTTTACAGAAATCTGACACAGTTCGTTATGAGAACACTCACACTTCAGCCAACAAGGTTTTCCCCAGCACATCAACTACAGGGGACCGCAACTAAAATTACCCACAAACACTCAATGCAGTTATGGGAAGAATGCCCACTAAACATGAGCAAATGCCATTCTGGATAGCGCAAAAATAGCACAGTTATAGGCAGTATTCCCACACACAGACCCACAAGAAAAACACAGAATACAGACAATCTGCTTGCCAATAGGGATAGCCCACCCGCTAGAGGATTATACCACATGGGGTACAGTCTTCGCTGCCATCTATACCAGGACTCATGACACCCCTTCAATAGCAGTGATACCGAAGGTATTAAGACAGATACAGAATGAGTATGGAGCAGAACTTGCTCTAAACTTAGAGATGAAATGAATAGGCAATTTTCCCCAGGTCTCGACAAGTATGTTAGCAAACATAAAAGGGGAGGAAGCAGCGGTGGCTATACGCCAACACCTGAGGGAATGCACTCCTGCACAACAGGAGTGGGAATTACCCAAGATTATCGAAGATACATAAGCTGAATTAAGTAGAGATAATTTGGGAGCTAGACCTATGAAACCACAAGTAATGAGAAATCCTGAAAAGGATAACACTAAGCAAACACTAGATCCTTCTAAAAAGAAATGGGATAATAAACAGCAGAAAAATAAGCAAAATGCATCACAATCACGGGGTGGGTCTCCTCAACAGGAGCCCTCCGACAGGAGGTATAACCTTAGAAACCATGATAACATTAGATAACCTGACAGGTATCAGGATACGGATACACGTTCATCTTGTTCCTTTCAGGGTTCATTGAAAAACTCATAGAGGGAATGACGGTCAGAACACAGATCAGAAGAGCGAGCCAAGCCAAGAGACACACATCGCACTTCAGACTATAATATAAAAAAAGAAGATAAACCAAAAACAAAACCTCAATTTAAAAAGAAGAAAGTAGCTGACCTTAAAATAAGAAATGCCCAGGCTGCTGAGGACACAACTTCTGAATGGGGAATGGGCTCAGACGATGCTAGACAGTGCAGCGGAAGTAAAAATAGCTTGCCAGAATCTGATGGAATTTCTGGTGGCAGTGGTGTTGAATGAACATATCCCTGTGGAGACACCTGATACTAGGGTAAGTTTCCCACACCAGTTATACGAAATAACACTTCATATGGTGGGGAACATACCCAGGAAACTGAACTATTGGATCATTTCACCAGGGTGAACAACATAATTTTGGGGTTCGCCACTAAGGGCTATAAATTTAACGTTAAAAAATCAAAAATCGCCCACCTCAATGTCCTATTTTTAGGATGTGAGCTTTCAAATGAAGAGAAAAGCCTGGCAGTAATTTTTTTTTTTAAATGTGCACTGCTTTAACCTCCAAAGACTCTGAAAAACTTACAATCCATTTTAGGATTCCTAAATTTTGGCAGAACATACATTTGGGATTACGCAGAAAGAGTGAAACCTTTCTATGACTTAATTAGACCTGATTTCTCAGTTTAACATTGGACACAGGAACACACAAAGATACTTCGTTCCCTACAAGCTGACATGATAGCTTCCAAAAACCTACACACACGTGTAAACACTATGAATTTGGTATTCCGTGTAATCACAGGTCAATCCATATACACTTACCTCACCTTCAATGAAGGAGAAACTGTACCCATTGCATACAAATCTCATTTGTACACACACGCTGAGATGTGCTTTGCATCCACTGAAAAAATACATACCGCAGTACAGACTGCTGCAGTGAGAGAAAGAGCACTGGCTCAGGTGAAACAAATAACTGTCAAGACTCCAGTACTAACCTTAGAATCTGTTACTAAAGCAAGCGTTCCAAACGCAAAAGCATTGCATCCACGATAGATACGATGGGCTAATACACTCACTGCAACAGATGTAGACTACAAATTTGACTCTACATAAAAAACACAAGCATTCATGCAGTACGAACAAGAATATTCTACCCCAAATGAAATAAAGCCTCTGGATCAGTATGAATACATAATTTACACTGACAGTTCAGCTCAGCCAGCCATAGGAATTAAACAGCAATACAGCGGAGCCTGTGCAATTGTAAAGGGACGTATGTGGGATGGTAAGTTCTGTCCTAGCAACACGCAAACGCAGTCTCTAGGAGACTGCACAGCTCAACTGGCAGAACTAAAAGCCCTGATACTGGCACTAAAACATGTGGATTGACAATTCCCCACACTCATTGTGTGCAATTCCATTTACTGTGTCCATTCATACAATGAATATCTTCACTACTGGGGCCAGAACGGATTTAAAGATTCAAAAGGTTAAACAATAAAGCATAAATTGCTCTGGGAACAAGTGGCGGTGCTGAAAAAGGGTTTCCTGCGGGCTCATGTGATTCATATGCTGAGTCATCAACGTGTTGGCGTGCACGTTGAAGGGAATTAATTGGCCGATGAAGCCACTAAGGCAACAGTGCGAACTGCTGCCATAGCTGCAATCCCTCGTTCTAGCATAAGAGTAGAGGGACAGATAATGGTAGCTGTCATCACTTCGCGTAAAAACAGCACAGCCTTACCAAAAGGTTTTCCACTCAAGTACTCCTACAAGTTAGATGCACAAAATATACCGTATACTCAAATTCCAGGAGTGGGAAACAGAGTAATACCAAACATGGATCGCAGATTAGGTATAACACTAGCTGCACACGAGGGTCTGGGCTCTGCACACGCAGGTATCACTGCAACAATTTAATTGCTGAAACAACGTTATTGGTGGCCAGGTCTTACCAAACAAACCAAGGGCTTTGTCCTTAAATGCGACATTTGTCAGCAGAGGAAGGGTTCCACCGTAGCACGTCCACCACAAACACCACTACTGATATCAGACAGGCTTCTCGCATGTGTCTATTTGGACCACTGTGGCCTCTTACAATCTGATGGGGCTTACAAGTACATCTTGGTGGCAGTGGTTCATGCTCTAGATTCCTGTGGTTTTGGCCTCAGCGCTCAGGATGCCCGAACTGTTATAAAGGATTTGCGAGTCTTTATAGGGACATACGCAATTTGCACATTACATTCTGACCGTGGCCCCGTGTTCAGCTCTCGGGCTTGCAAGGAAGCCATGGTAAGTTTGGGTGTAGCATTGCAGTACTCCTCTCAGTATCATCCCAAGGGAAATTCGATTGTGGAGAGGAAACACCGGGACTTAAAGCAATCCTTAACAGCAAGGGTATTAGGCTCGGGTGGCAGTTGGGTCAATCACCTATATGGGGTCCATAGGGCACTTAATAACATGCCAAGAAGCTCTCTGGGAGGCCGTACTCCATACGAGGTCCTGTTTGGGGCAAGAATATGGGTACCTGACCTCGATGGTGGCAGCACAGTGGTGGGTGAAAAAGCATTTGACATCAACGATCACTTGTCTGTTTTATTCCAGGCTTTACAAAGCAACATCAAACTAAAACGCACCACCTCTGGGGAAGTGAAAGCTGTTCCGGCAAGACCTGCCTGGGTCCCAAAGATTGGGGACCTGGTCAGAGAAAAGATTGTGGACAAAAAAGAATTCGGGCCATCTTACAGAACGCCAGTACCTGTCCTGGCTGTCGAAGGAACAAAAACAGTACTTCTTCCACCTCTTGCCTGCAAAAAAGAAAAGAGATTTGTCTCCATAGATCTAATAAAATCACTCTATGTGGCCGATACTGAATAGCAGGCCGCGTGGGCTGCTGGGTAGCTGTCGATCTCCTCTCGCTACCATACAGGAGGTTCAGACAGAAAGACTGATAATGTTTGAAGATTCTACATTACGAAGTAAGAGAGTTGCCAACAAAGGAATGGAACTCATACCAGTCAAAATAGAACAACAACAAAATACAAATGAAACACAGATCTCAATTCGGCCTAATATCGACATCTATGTGAATATGTCTCAAAACGAGTCATTTGCCAGTTCAACAAAACCTGCTGAGCAAACAAAAATAGATCGAACAACGTCTGGCTACTTCATCGATTTTGATACCTTCTCAGTGGATCCGAGTGAACCTGAGTCACCGACAGCTTCTGTTTCCCACAAAGAAAAAGTAAATAACATCTAACTTTGGCTGAAAAAGACTAACCTTGTTTCTCCTTGGCTACAGATTTGGATTGCAATTGGTCTACTGTTCCTAGTCCTCTGGATAGGTGTAGTGACTGTCTTTTTCATGCTCCTGAATAGACATTATCTCCCAGAACGCTCTGCAGTACAACATATGAACATGGGGCCCAATTCACAAAAGTAATCTGAGACAAAATCCTAACTTTACGACTTTCGGTGTCCACGGAAGGCATTTAGGAGTACTAAAGTTAGGATTTTGTCTCAGTTAAACTTAAGTTTTGGTCTTAAGTTAAACTTAAGATAAACTTAAGTTTAACTGAGACAAAATCCTAGTCGTAAAGTTAGGATTTTGACTCAGTTAAACTTAAGTTTGTCTTAAGTTTAACTTAAGATTGACTGAGACAAAATCCTAACTTTAGTACTCCTAAATGGCTTCTGTGAATACCGAAAGTCGTAACTTTAGTACTCGTAAATGCCATCTGTGAATACCGAAAGTCATAAAGTTAGGATTTTGTCTCAGATTACTTTTGTGAATCGGGCCCTTGGCCCTGAAACCACATACATCATCTCATCGTGGAAGAAGAGAACTGTCCTTTGTGAACATTACAGCAGTTCCGATTCCTGAAGGAAAAGTTTGGAATAGGGTTTCATATGATGTATTTGGCCCCACTGAACTTTTGACAATACCACATGTGTTTAAAATTTCTTTGAATAATATCATTACCTCCAGTACATTCTCTGATGATTGGGACTTTGAAACTGTGAATAGCATGCTGTCTGATTTAGAACAATGTGCTGCATTTTTTTAAAACAAATTGTATGATGAAACATCAGATTTTGACACCATGTATTGGTACCTACACTATGGTCATAATTTCTTGCACAAGGCAAGTATTCCACGTAATGTTTTTACTTACCATCAATGGGAACATTGCCCAACACCACTGAAAGGTAGTTCACAAACATTTGCACACAAGTTTGCTTATTTTTCTGGGTTTAACACTTCAGACCCGACCTCATATTACTATAAGGTTGTACCTGCAACTGCAAGCAAAAGTATGCTCACAAATATGAAACAGATATACTCTGCTTCCTTTATTTCCCAGCTGTCTTTACAAGGTTTTGACTTTTGAGGGACACCATAGACACTAAATCTGTCTGGGGGACTGAAGATTGGCAAGTTCAGGGACCTGAGGCCTTATTCAGAGCATGCCTCATACCACAGCAGATAATCTTCCTGAACAATACAGTGCAACAAACTTCCTGTCTCGGACTAGCCAAGATTAAGGACTTGAACACACCTCGGATTCCCTTGCTTTCACACTTTGAGGGATGGCAAAACTGTTCACCACATAGTGAGGATACACTTGATGATGTTATACATGAGAGGTCATACAATTCTTCAGACCCCAATTGGAAGGGATGGTTATTTTGGCCTAGCGACACAAATGGGTGTCAATCAAGATTCAAGGGTATCACCGAAAGGGTTAAATATCTATAGGCCTGACCAACGCTATGTACAACGAGAACATTCGGGGGTGGTGACATCCTACAGTGTTGGGAAGTTATGCCTAGATTGGCTGAAAACCTCAACACTGTCCCAGGGGAAACAACACTTGTCCTTACTTTCAGATGACATGGATCTGAAGATTTTTTGCTAGGTCCCCGGAAACCACGTTGCAAACGCCTCTTATACACTATTTATAACGAATGATGGAAGATCTCTCATCAGAAATCTGCGGACAGATTGCATGAAATTGATAGGGTTAACCTAGAAAAGGCTTTGGCAGAGGTCGATAATGGCATGACCACACTAACATCCAGTATTTATTCACTGGGCAACATTGTGTCTTCTGCTATGGATTTAAAGGAACAGGATCTGTCCATCCTACAACATGGGCGATCACAGTTACGATCCATTCTATTATTAAGCTGGACGCTACAATAATTGCATTCTGGTCACGTGCCCTGGCGATATATGATTATGAACAGTAAGTCTCTGTTTTCGGGTTACAATTTAACAACAAAGCAGATAACAATGGCACGGAGAGATGCGAAGTATACAATGCTGAACATTAAAAAATTAGACAAATTACCTTTTACCGTGGCTGAGTCACTCTCCACAGAATGGTTAATTCATGGCCATATAACATTGCCAGTGACAACATTCCAATTTCAATATTGTCTTCAATACGATCAGGTAGGCAGGTATGAAGCATTGGGTAGTGAATATATCCATGAATCGTGGGAGTTACCTCATAGATTTAGATGCAGGAATGGGGACACTGTAGTTTTTCTCAGTGGTTCAGACTGCGAGAATTCGTTAAGTGGGCCTCTAATTTGTCAGGATATTTTGCTTCACGGAGCTTGCAATGCTTTGGTTGCAACCCTATCTTGTCACTTGAAAGGATCTCCAGCTGCCGTGATTCATCCAGTGTTCAAACTGCTCTCGAACGGGAGTTATTTGATATTGAAGGATCAAGGTCGTTGTAGTATGCTGCCAGACATCGCATATCTGGTCACAGTAAGTTCCAGGGTTACTTGTTGCATGCAAGTATTGTTTCCACTGACCCACACAGTCAGGGAGGTGCCGTTATGGCCTTCATTGAATGTTTCCTTTATATGGTTTGATTCTCTGAGCAGACTGAAAGCCATACTTTTACAGAAGGAAGTGGCCTTAACCTCAGCTCAAGAGACTTTTGATCTCCAGGTTGCAAGGTCTTCAGCTTAGATACAGGCTGTAGTCTGAACTAATTTCCTGCTTCATTTCGTAGAAATGGTACATCATATCTTTAACATGCCTGATACGAGTGGGTAGTACACCCATTTAAGACCATAGGTTCTGGGCTATTAAGCACCTTTCAGACAGTTTTCTGAGTTATTCCATCTTTAATACACTCTGTATATGGAAGCATTTTTGGAGGGCTTCCACTGATCCTGCTACTGGTAGTGGGTATCCAGATTTTAATTTTTCTGCTACGCAATGGACATCCCCAATTCCATGTAGATGTAAAAAGCACTCTTGGAGCGACGTTTCCGTGAACGCATGGTACTCCATCTGGGCACAACTCGGCTTCAGGAGCTAAGCGAGCTTTGGTTGCTCACGTTCAGATCAGTCTGGGTAGACTGCATCTTGCCTGTACTCCGCTGCTTATTCTGCGGACATGAATGCATGTTGAACATCTGTCTAACACTTCCATCTGTTGTGCCGCTGGACATGGATATGCTGCTGGACCCGTTAAAGGCCCATGTAGTGCAATGTCCTCAGCGTATTCCAATCCGATGTCGGCATTCTTAGAGCCATCACAGGATGCTTTAGCTCCTGTTGGAATGGACACCGGCTCTGTACCAGGCTTACAGGCATTGAGTGCTTCCTCAGCAACGGCTGTGGGAACCGGAGAAGATCATCTTTGCTCCATTTACCTGATCTAAGAGGTGTTACAGGGATCGTCGTCTGCGAAGGCAGGCAACAGTGATCTTGTGTCTCCCACACAGGACACATAAACATTTGGCTCTCCGTGTGCTGGGAACAATTTGGCCTTTTTCAAAAACAACCCAAATTGAAATTCAAAAACATCTTTTTTGCTTTATTTTTCCACTTCTGCTCTCACTGAGCATTATGGCTTTCGGAATGCTCAGGTGGTCTTACAGTATATTGACTTTTTAGAGGACTTATATAGCTTTTTTACAGCAACATCATATATTTTTTTTAACATATACCGTGTTTTTAGATGTTTTTATACTCATATTTTCGCAATGCTTTTACACTTTTTACACAGGCATATTTTAGCATTTATTATTATGTCGTCCAGTCGGATGAGGATTGGGTGTTATGAATCCCAATATACCCCAATATAGGCCTAGGTAGTTACAAGACCTTTTACCTATATTCGTCCTTCCATTGTTCTACATAATGGGTTTGGTGCTGACTAAATGACATGTGGTTTTCTCCAAAAACTAGCCTCATTTATTATGCATGAGGATTCTCAGTATCACAGCAGGATTACCATCTTCTGCATGATAACTCTGTATAAGGGTCACCTCTATCATCATTCTTGCCCAACATGCTCATAGTACACTTCTAGGTAGAACCCCTGAGGGTACCTTTTGGGTATATAAGCACTACTTCTTTGCCGGGCAAACAAGAGGAGAGAAAGTCTTCCATGCTGACACATTGATGCGAGACGCTGAGGTCCCTGCACGTAGACACTCCAGCAAGCAGAGGTCTGACATCCCTTGCAGGCTGTCCGTCGCAATACCAAGACGTGGTCCTTCGCTCTCTCACATCAGGCAATGGGGTTGGCTCTATCCTAAGAGGATTCTTGGCTATACACCTACATACATGCTAGATAAATTTAGGTACATCTAGTTAGGGTCGCATCGTAGGAGTGCGAATTATTACTGTCATGTATCTATATGCCTGCAGATATTCATTGTTTCAGCACTATGGTAGAATTCGACCTTTACTTTACTCTGCTGGTGCTCATATTTGTATATATATATGTTTCTGTCTAATTGTTGTTACAGCACAGGTATTTTATACTAGAATGATGCTGGTTCAATAAATTCTTATTGAAAAAGTCCCCACCATTTATTCCGTATATCTCTCTGAGTCCAAGTGAGCACGAGTGACTGAGCGAAAGGTACTGTACTGTTTCCAAAAATCCCTGAGAGGTCAGGGTTGTCATGTTTGATAGTTGCCGGAAACTATTCGCTCCTTGGTAAGAGGGACTCATAATGGCATAATGGCACTGTGAGCAAGCTGGTCTACAGACTAACACATCCTTTGGGGGTGTCTGGAATCAGTCTGGACACCAATCCCTTAGTTTATGTTGTCTTAACGTGCATTTCCTATATAGATTTGTAGGAACTACACGGCAGAGGACAGGTATCAATCTGAGACCCTGATGAAACTTTTAGGAGTAGGTTCATTGCTGCTCCTTTTCTGATTTCGGGGAAGGACGAAAGTTTTCCTGAATTTAAATTGTCGAATGGCAGACTATTGTGCAAGGGGCAGTAACTGTAACAACGGTAACTCAAACATTTAGTAAGATCCTTATCAGGCTTCAAGATAAGGCTGATGAGCACTTTATTAAACTCTGGCCGAATGACAGTATCACCCTTTAGCTCAATAAAAAGCATATAATGAAGTGGTACCATCAACTCTGTTAATCTTATGAAAATCTATCAGGAAACCATCATCTCCCGAAGCGTTGCCTCGCTATGGATTGCTGGAATGGCAGAATTTGCCTCCTGCTGGCGTAACTGAGCTGCAAGAAGCCTACCTGTCTTTTTGGCTTGCTCATATTGATGCCACTTTAGGCGAAAGAGTGCATATTCTGCTTGTGTTCTAAGACGCATATTAAGATCATATTTTGCTCACTCAAAATGACTTAAGAGAGCCTCTGTGGAATGCCACACAAAAGTCTTGGTAAAATAAGGTACCACCTTCTCTAATCGAGTTTGTGCATCACATGCTTCCCGCTTGGGGATCGCTGAATCATGCATGAGCACAACCCTTAAGGTGGCCTTCCTTGCTGCTCAGAATATCTGTGCAGAGGTTGTGGAGGATTCATTATCTAATAAGAATTGATGTAGATGGCCAAAATGATTCTGTTTCCTCTGCCAAGAACGATATTGTGAGAGACTCAGCCGCCTGTGCTTGAATGGAGGGGACACCTGCCCTAGATCCAATTCCAGAACTCTCAGGGCATGATCAGAGTTTCCCCTCAGGATCAATAGAATAAGCGCTCAGGAAAGTCAGCTCTGGCATGAGAGATTACAAACAAGTCTATCCGGGAACAAGGCCTATGAACACAGGAGATAAATGATTACTCCCAATCTCTACGGTGTGTCAAACGCCACGGATCTTTAAAGCCATGATCACTCAGTACATCATGCAAGATTGCTCTAACCCTGGCATTAGCTCTGTCCAGCAGGCCAGAATGATCTACTTCGGGATCAAACGCTAAATTCCAGTGTCCCCCAATTACTGTCTTGGTGGAACCAAACTCAGTGAACAGTCTGGATAAATTTGAAAAAAAGGTGCTTGATATGGGGCGTACACCGACTCCAAAATCAAAACATGATCCATAGTTTAAAATTTTACGAAGACATAATGGCCCAACGGGTCCATCCACTTTTTTATGACAGTGACCGGTACAGACTTGTGGAACAGGATGGCCACTCCACACCTTTTCGGAGAAGAGTGAGAATCAGAAAGGGCAGCTGTCAGTATACCACTACTAAGGCAGTACCTTGTTTCTCTTAATGTAGTATGTGAGGCCATTAACATTAAGATATAGTATTTGCAACCTCTTGGGCTGTGATGGTAATTACATGAATCAAGGACAGAATTAAGCTACTCACAGTGTGATGGTGATGAGCTAGTATTAAATGTTATGTTATGTTAGTATAACTTATTGAGCGCACGAATACCCGGGGGTGTCTTGGCGCTGAAACTAAAGTAAGCCCAAAGGATCATGAACTAGTTCTGGAATAACCAGGTTTTAAGATTCTTTCTGAATGAGGCTAGTGAACTTGCTCACCTAATATGCATTGGAAGCATATTCCATAGTTTGGCCGTGCCATAACCAATGCTTCGGCCCTCCCAACTGGAGGTGCGAATCCTAGGAACCACCATAAGCCTAGTACCAGTAGAACGTAACTGTCTACCAGGATGATACCAATAGAAAATATTTTTTAGGAGCACAGGTCCCATATTATTCAAGGCTTTATAGGCTAAGCATAGCGTCTTAAACTTGACGCAACTTGCTACAGGAAGCCAGTGGAGTCTCCAAATTTCCTTAGAGACTGACTCGTGTTTAGGCAGACTTAATAGGAGTCTTGAGGCTTCATTCTGTACCATCTGCAGCTTTTTTAGAAGTTGTTTCTGCATATTCTGATGCAGTCCGTTGCAGTAATCTAGTTTTGATAGCACAAGTGCAGTCACAACCATCCTCCTAGAATCAATAGGAATGTACGGAAGAACCTTCTTCAGTTTCTTAATCAAATAAAAGGTAGCGGAAACAATAGCGTTAGTTTGCTGTGAGTATGCTAGTTTGCTATCAATTAGTACCCCGAGATTCTTTGCTTTTTCTACTGGTTTTGGTAGTTCTCCCATCTCAACAGGCCACCAAAAGCCATCCCATCTAGGTTGGAGATTACCAAAGATCACTATCTTGGTTGTCTCCAAATTAAGCTTAAGACAATGCTTGCCCATCCAACTATTAATTTCCAACATACAATTTTGAAACTGAGGTACAGGGGATGCTTGATCTTTATGAGCAGCTACCACAATCTGTGTGTCTTCGGCATAAGAGGTTAAGCTGCAGCCAAACTGCTGGATCAGAGGAGCCAGTTCTGACACATAGATATTAAAATGGGATGGGCTAAGCAACAAACCCTGTGGAACCCTACAAGGCAAGACATAAGGGGTCGATTCAAAATGATCCAGGGTCACTGTTTGTCTTCTTTCTGCCAAAAAAGAAGATAGCAAGGAAAGTGCCAAATTTTTAACCCCTAATTTTTTCAGGCGCAATTGTAGCAAATTATGGTCAACAGTATCAAAAGCTGCCGACAAATCTATGAGAATTAGGGCATTGGCACCACCTCTATCCATCACTGTCCTATTCTCCTCAGTAGCCTTGATCAAGGCAGTCTGCGTACTGCGTCCGGACGAAAGCCAAATTGGGAGGAATCAAGTAAATCGTTCTCTTGGACAAATTGAGCTAGCTGTTGATTCATGATATTCTCCAGTATCTTAACTGGAAAAGGCAGCCTGGTGATGGAACGGTAATTGCTTGGATTAGATGCGTCCAAATTCTGTTTTTTCTTAATGGAAGGATCAATGCATCCTTCCATAAGGCAGGGAAAATTCCCGAAGTGAACATGGCGTTAAAGATTTCTGTAAGAATAGGACTAACTTCGTTAGCTATACCTCTCAGTACTACGGGAGGACAAGGGTCCAAAGGGGACCCAGATTTAATTTCCTTAATAAGTTTTTCCACTTACTCGCTAGATACCTGGGAAAAGCCCAGAAGC
The DNA here is from genome assembly GCA_963921515.1 of Calotriton arnoldi. Taxonomy (NCBI): domain Eukaryota; kingdom Metazoa; phylum Chordata; class Amphibia; order Caudata; family Salamandridae; genus Calotriton; species Calotriton arnoldi. Next base: position 707,951 of record CAWUFW010007909.1, on the reverse strand, counting down.
ACATTTTTGCCAGGGTCAATGTTAGGGGTTTCCTCAGTTAGCTCATGCGAGAGGGTGGCCTGAGACAAGTACGGACCTATTAAATGATGTCCAATTGGGTTTAAAACAGTAGATATATAAAAACTGCAGAGGTGCAAGGCACTAGATATAAGTTGATATTTTATGAAAGAATATAATCTACTTTAAACAGACAAGTGAACCCCCAAACCCACTGTCACCCCAGCACCCCTACCAGAAACACATTTCTATTACATAACAGGACCACTCCAGACCCTAAATCTCCACCTCGGGAAAGTTCAAGGACATACAGAACAATCATCATCAACAGTGGGTAAAACAAATAAGACATAAAATGGGTAAAACAAATAAGTTATAAAGACACTCCATCAGATCTTGCAATTCTGGGGATGCTGTACAAATACACAAATAGCTCCCTCAACATATTACAAAGCTAAAAACAAAAAGAGGTGCTCACCCATCCAAAGTACAGAGAGTATCATATAGACCACACAACAGGATCCCTGGGATGATAACCACAAGTTCAACAAGTTCAACATGTAATATAAAGTTCAGAAGCAACCAAAGTTTAATGGGAGAGGGGGACTTGTCATGACCCCTTTGCAGCAGTTTCAAGTCCTTATCAAGGGGCCCTTACCTCCCAGCGTTTTAGCACAGAATCCAGTCTATGACATCCTGGAACATCATCACTTGGGCCATCTCACTGAGCAGGCTCAAAACTCAAATCTGACTGCTGATCAGGATCAAGTTGCGACTCCTCCATGTCTGCTTGAGGCAGAGAAGACAAAAACTTATCAAGATCATCTGGTTCCTCAAATTCTTTATGCATGCCATCAATGGAAAGGAGCATAGTGGCTGGTTCCAAAAGGCCATAGCTGATACCAAGTTTCCTCAAGGGCCACCGAAACAGCAAGAATTTTTTCCAACAGAGCACAGTATCATGTGAGAAATCAGCAGCGACATATACTTCGGTGCAGCGAAAAAGGAAAGGACCATTGTGTCTCTTGGCTGCTACGATGCCATGATGAGCATGCTGATGACATAGGAAATAAGCAATAATTGTTTGTGAAGTATTCCTATGAGCAGCTCCTGTATCACCAATCCGGTGTGCCCTCGGGAATTCATTTGAAGTGGAAAAGTCAGCCCTGTAAGGTCTGTAATAAAAACAGAAAGAAAGCCCTCTATGTCTTTTGCCTCTGCATCTTCTGGCACTCTAAAACAGTGAACATTATTTCTGCGACTGCGATCTTCAATTCTGTTAGCTTCCCGTGTAGGTGCCACACCTCACTTCCCATGTCAGGATTAGTTTCTAGAACGGTCAAACGCTCATCCACAGCCTCAACCCTGTGATCAATTTCATTGAGCCGGTTGTACAGAGAGCTAAGGGGTTTTCTCAGAGATTTAAGATCACCCGCTGTGGACTTGGGATCTGCATGCCTTAGATCCATAGTTGTCTTGATGCTTATAAGTTCCCTCATTAATGTTTCAAAGATGAAATCCACCATGTTAGGGGTAGTGGGCTTGCCAGCTACGATGTCTGTCAGAAGTAGTTGATGGGTGGTCTTGCCCTTGGACATCAAGGAAAACAAGAGAGGACAATCTTTTGATGGTACACAACTCCTCCTAAAAACAAGTGAAAAAATGACAAAGCTGGATGCGTTATCACAGATCCAGTCAGATGGATAATTTAAGTGGCAAAGATGATTGTATCCGCAAGGAGTATTCAAATCTTTCTAAAGACCTCATGTAAAAAAAAAAGGGCTAAAGGTGAACTCAGAGGACTCTAAGATCAACAGCACTCCAATACCATTCCACAAATATCTTAGTGGTATCAAATTCAGTATCTCTCAGTCATAAAACAAATTCCATAGAGCTGTAGTAGGAAGGGTTGGTAGCTAAAGCTATGGATCAGGCCTCCAACATTTGTTAGGGTGAACGACCCTGTAACAGGGTAATTAGCCAACAATTAAGCAGCCAAGCAAAAACCTTAAGGCCAAAATGCACAAATGTGGATCAAGTCATAACTACCAACTGTAGGGTCGAAGAGAACTTCAGGGGAGGCCCACCAGCGTACCCATGTAGCTGCAACCCCAAGCCATGACTAAAAATGAGCTCCTGGGCCCCTCAGTACCATGTCGCAAATCTGAGGGATTAAGAACTCTCAATGCCCTAAAATTGAGTGCAGACAACCCCAACCACTTAACTGCTGTTGTGTCTAATGAAAGTTGATAGACTCAAATACCGGAATGGGCAAATGGCCAGATGGCGTAATCTCTATACTTCTTTGTCACACCAGATGAGGGAGAGCCCAGGCTCCAGTGGTTCTGATGTTGACAAAAATATTTTAATGATGATGATGAAGGTCTGACTGGGGCAATCATTAGCTGGACTCATTTGGTAGAACTCAGTCCCTCAGTCTGACAGAGCAGCCACCTGCAGGGAACAACTGCAAGGCTCTGAGTGGTCTCAGAACCATCACAGAAGTCGGCCATCTTGAGCGGTATGTTGTAGCTTCATCAATCCGCTTCACCACCAAGAAATGCCTCTAGGAACCTCCAGAAGGACCAAGCGGTGCCCCACTACCTCTGAGTCAGACTTGCACTGAGACGTGAAGTGGTGATGCTCGGGGTCCACTACATTTTCTGAGGGGGTGCTGGGTGGCCTCGAGCTCTAGCGGGATGCAGCCATTTTGCATCCAGCTGCAATCTTGCAACTTGCTATTACAAACATGCAACTAAATACTACACACAAATTAACAAATATATAATACTGGCAGATGGAAATACTTACAGTGACCTCCTCTAAAGCTCTCATGTGCCGGCATCATCAAGTCCAAATCTTTAAAAAATACAACACACCGATGGTCCTAACACAACATGAAAGGTGCTTCAAAACAAATCAAGGCCTACTGCAATGTCAGCCACAACAATTAAAGGCAAATTATATTCAAGAACATAAAACAATATATGCAGTGATTTAATGTTTAAAATATGCTTGCCCATATGTCAATATTCAAATAATGCAGTGTAAGAGTTGTTCTTCTACCTTTAACCATGCTGCAAGACAACCACAGAACAAAGCAACTCTGGCCTATCCACACCAGAGCCTCTGATCTAAAACCCCAATTTCAAGAGTGCTTTCAATGTAAAACATCACCCGGGGCCACTCATGCAGTGCTCCAGTAAACTTAGGGCAACTTTTCAAAAACTGAATTGAGCACCTCTTGGAGATGCTAGGTGGTCCCCAACAGCAAACAAATCTTTCTGCTGTACCCTGGCCATCCTAAGAAAACATGCACAGAATATAAACATTTTTAGAAGGAGGCCCCAGTGCCTTATAGTGCATACATTTAACCCACAACTATAGTTCTGTGCACCAGCAGTGGGTGTGAAAGTTGCTTCCTGCTCTCTCTCTCTCCTGCTGTTTCTTTCAGTTCATGGAGCCAGGAGAAAGTAGAGCACTGGGCCTAAGCAAACACCCAACAGCAGTGCCAATCATTTCACAGGCAGGGGCTCCCTCAGTGATGCATGTGTCAGAGTTTCTCCCTCCATGGAATAAACAGACCACAAGTGCAACAGAATTCTAAAGATGAAGCTTCCCTGAGGCACTGGCCCTGCCTGTGGGTTAAGGATGTCGTGCCAACAAAAGAAGGGATGCAGGATGGAAACACTTTGTTGGGCTGGTCCTGGGACCAAATGTTATGCAGAATTTTATGGTTTAATGTATGAATAATATGACTTCTATGTCAAATACAACAGCTGACACTTCTTTTTCCATGTTCCTAGATCAAAATACAAATTTCAATAAAACATGATATGCTTACAAATGCAATCAATCAACAAAAAGGGGGACTAAGGGGCTTTTTATAGAGGTCCAACATAAATGCCCAGTCAGATACTATTATCTAAAGGTATGTAGTTCCTCTTATAGTGGTGCCTAGGAGAAAAAGTAAGCCAAACCACCATCATTTGTAGTTACAACCTCGGTGGAGTAAGGTGTGGGGAGGAGAGTGGGGAAATTCCTTCTTTTGGAACTAGGGTCCTCACACACCCAGCAAGCTAGATGTCATGCTTCATCATATGGACCTGCTCCTCGTCGGGTCAGCGCTGCAATACCCAACGGGCACCCTTAAAAGGGGCTCTTTAGCGGAGATCTTTTGTTCCTTGCTGTATGATGAAGTGCGAGTGTGCGTGATGCAGTGCGAGTGTGTGGGCCGAAGCGTGTAGATTTTGTGCAGGGGTAATTAAAAAGAAGTAGGATAGTCCAAATAAAACTTTTATTCTGGCTGGCTATCCACTTCGTTAAAAAATAAACAGAGTGGTAGCCTATCTAACTCAGAGGTTTAGTTTAGGCTGTGTTCAACTCTACAGGTCAACATGTTTCTTGCCTAATGGTCAGGTTGATCTGTGGCAATTCTTCAGGACCTACTCAGTGAATCTATCTACACAGTGTGATGGAGTCAATTGCTACCTACCACATGTTCACACTACGAGTCAAAGTTACTGTAGTATATTCCATTAATCTCTCTACTGTGAGGGAGTCACTCCAGTCGGTGTCCGGCGGAGTATGAAGACACCTGAAACATGGTGTCCCTTCCGTAGTTCAGGAGGAGCCGAATCACCTACCCCCTATCGCCGGCACCGGAGATGGCTATAAATATACTGCACAGTGGCAGCCACAATTGTTAAATCATAGTTAGGTCAGAGATACCATAGAAAGGGGCCCGATTCACAAAAGTAATCTGAGACAAAATCCTAACTTTAGGATTTTTCTCAGTTTAGGAGTAGTAAAGTTAGGAATCCTAACTTTGCTACTCCTAAATGCCTTTTGTGAATACCGAAAGTCGTAAAGTTAGGATTTTTCCCAGTTTAGGAGTAGTAAAGTTAGGAATCCTAACTTTGCTACTCCTAAATGCCTTTTGTGAATACCGAAAGTCATAAAGTTAGGATTTTTCTCAGTTTAGGAGTAGTAAAGTTAGGAATCCTAACTTTAGTACTCATAAATGCCTTTTGTGAATACCGAAAGTCATAAAGTTGGGATGTTGTCTCAGTTTAGGAGTAGTAAAGTTAGGAATCCTAACTTTACAATTCCTAAATGCCTTTTGTGAATACCGAAAGTGGTAAAGTTAGGATTTTGTCTCAGATTACTTTTGTGAATCGGGCCTAATATCTTTTTTGCTTCACTAGTAACTTTAGAGCCTTTTGATCAGTCTGCACAAAACTTTCCCCAAAAAAAGGTCATCAATGTCAACTCCTTCCTGGAGAACTTCTAACTGATCCGTGAAGCAAGGACCAAGAAAAAGGGGGAAGGACAAAATTCTGATTTCTCATTAAATTTCAATAGGAAATTGAGAAGCATTACAGAAAGAAAAACTACTAAACGGAATAACACCAAATTTGGCAGAAAGAACTTTACTCAGAAAGAGTACTTTGTATTATTTGGAGAAAATTAGTTCAGCCATTTGTTCTGTATCCTCTGACAGGTGACCTTTTTCTCCCACCATCCCTTAAAGAGATTTGTATATGTTGGTGTGAAGAAAGTCCCTATTGGAATGCCCTGCTTTTGGAAATAGATCTTCCTATTAAACAGGAATGCATTGAAAGTCAGATAATACTTGAACATTGCTATGATCATCTGTGCATGTTGAAGATAGCTCAAAGATCATGGTCTTAAAAACACTGACATACCTGAATCTCCTGTTCATGTTTAATTGAGGTATAAAGTAAAGTGGTGTCCATGGTTACCATGAAATATTCTGATTTTCCACGGAATGTCATTGATTTTTTCTAGAAAATCTGACACATCTCTTAGGAGGAAATGTATCAACATGCTCTGATAAAAATAGATCCAAATATTTGGAGGTGTTCTTTAATAAATCACCTATTGAGCTCACAATTGGCCTTCCTGTGGGTTCTTTAGGTATTTGTGAATCTCTTGAAGGGAGTATATTGTGGATGTTATTACATAAGTTGCTTTCTTATAGCTGTACTCTTCCATTTCCAAAAGGCCTTTTTCCTGCCAGACAGTTAACATTGGGTGATATTCTTTCTCAACATTCCTAAGTAGATTCATCTCCAATTCCTAATAATGCTCTTGGTTGTTTATTTGGCTTTGGCTTTCATTAGCTACAAGGATCTGTCAATTATCACAATGTTCCCACCTTTATCCGAGGCCTTCTTTATGATGAGTCATTCATTTGTATTTGGTTTATTTAATGCCAGTCCTTCCATGTCATCTTGCTCTTTCACTTGTGTGTCCTCTTGCCCCTCAATGTATTAATGTCCTCAACCCCGAACTCATGGAAAGTCTCTGTTTTGTAATAACCACAGGTAGTTGTAGGTAGAATTTGCTTTACAACTTTAGATTACTCTATAGTACCATATATATATATATATATATATATATATATATATATATATATATTCACTGAAAAAACCATAGGTTTCAGGGGCGTTATAGTTAGTTGGACATTTCACTCGTACAAAACCATAGAAATTCCCCGTTATAGTTAGTTCAGCTAACTATAACTTGTGCGCCCGCAATGCACTGCTGATGACGTCACATATTACATCACTCATGACATGGTCAGTGACATCACTCATGACATCACTGATGACATCTCAAATGACATCACTGATGACATCACTGATGACATCATCCTTGTGATAGAGTGGCAGACCTCCTCTCACCCTAATATAACCTTTGATACACACTCAAAAATACAAACTAACATTTTCAAAACAATGGACATACCAATACCAGTTACAACACACCTATTCATTAATTCCAAGATCTACACACACATCCACTCATTCACCAACAGTCCCTATACAGTCACTCATACATGTACTCACTCATCATATGTACTCATACACCTATACATCCTGTTACACACCGCCACTCATCCATAGAGTTACTCGCACACATAGTCACACATACAAACAAAGTATCAAACATCCATTTACTTGCATATACAGTTATACACACACTACCACACTTACTTCTACAGAAACTTACACATACTTACTCTCTTAAACAATCACTTATAGAAACACCTACTTATTTGTACAGGAACTCTTCCAATCTCTCACTCTCACATATACTCACTTATATACACCAATACTCACATATACTAGTTTAAAACATATGTAGTTACTCATAAAGACACTATTGAGACAGTCATTCACTCACTAACACACCCATACACATACTCATCCACCTATACAGTCCTGCACACATGCTGTCTTCAACACATACAAACAGTGAGTCACTCATTCATGCATCTATGCACTAAGTAATACCCCCACCGAACCATACAGACACTCAGACACTCATACTGATACTCAAAAACCAACTAATAACCCATATAGACACTCATGTAGCTACTCACCAACCCATGCAGCCACTTATACACAAAGTGAGAGACTGATACAGATATTTCCATATTTAAACATTACTCACTAACCCATGTATTCACTAAGATACACTTAGTCAGTTATACAATCAATTTTACAAAAAAAAATCATCCATTTAGACTCTTATATACCCATTTATTCTTCCATCGACCTTGAGATATACATATATAAAACATATTTAATTTTCAGAAAAACACACATTCACTGGATGATGTCATCAGTGATGTCATCAGTGATGTCACTGACCATGTCATGAGTGATGTAATATGTGACGTCATCAGCAGTGCATTGCGGATGCGCGCGAGTTATAGTTAGCTGAACTAACTATAACGGGGGAATTTCTATGGTTTTGTACGAGTGAAATGTCCAACTAACTATAACGCCCCTGAAACCTATGGTTTTTTCAGTGAATTTCTAAGGTTTTTTAAATGCTAATTTCTAACTATAACGTGCCTGAAACCTATGGTTTTTTCAGTGAATATATATATATTTATTATACTATGTACACATGTGAAAATGTCTCGGTCCCCTGTTTGCCTCGGTGGCACGGAAAAATGGGTGGAACTGACGTCAGCACGCCGACGAGGTCCTCTTATGGCTCTGATGACGTCATACGGTGTCGCGAGCGGAGCCGTGCTCGTTGACGTGGGAGAGCTAGGAAAGAATTTCCGTGGAATGCTGGTGCAGGGGATATTCACCTAAGTGTTCAGGCTAGTCCTTTGGGAGCAACTGTTTATGTTGCCACTCCAGAAACCGAAACCAGTGATCCGAGGGCAGAGGCCCTGCAGATGGCACACGAGGTGGGGTGCCCAGTCGTGTGCACCGGCGGGGCAGCGAAGTGACAAGCACCACAACCCACAAAAAAGGTAACGAGGGCACTGAATAACACAGGATCTTCTCTTTGTATCTGGCAGGAACAACAAAGTTAAAATGCCCTAGTACCAAAATGTAGAATTAGTGCTACAACGGTCTTCAAGAGGACCTGCGATGCCGCTTCTGCCTCCCGTACCCTGGAGGCTGCACATGGGTCACGCGGTACGGTCATACTGCGGTATGACGCACACTTGTTGACCTCTCATGGCACTGCTCCACACTTCAGGGAGGACGCTTTCCATTAGCTATGTTTTCTGATGACATGTCGCGCCGGCCCCGTCCAACAACAGAACTCCTTTAGATCCAAACAGACTCTTCCACTCTCTCACCGGAAGTGAAACCAGGCCACGCGGACACTTTCACAATACAACAGCCGGGAATGCACTTTTCGGTAAAAAACCACATTCCTTCCTCCTAATTAATCAAATAAACGTCTCACTGAAGAACAGGGGCCAGCTTCGATCGGTAAACAGCCGTTACAACGACTTTTTTACTTTGCGATACAATTACAACGCATGCATTACCACGCATGCGTTGTACATCACGAAGTCATTACTACGCATTTTTTTAGAACGCATGGTCATTTACCACGCATGCCTTTACAACGAATTTTGTTGTAAAAGTATGTATGGTAAACGACCATGCATTCTAAAAAACAGGTAGACGATCCATGTCGTTGTAAGGAAACAGAGGCTGTTCTGTTTCCTCACAACGACGTGCACCGCCCTTAAGAGATGACGTGAAGCAGGAACCACGAGGAGAGAGGAACCATGAGGAGTGAGAGGTACGGGGGATTGGGCATGGGGTGGGGGTTTCTTTTCTAGGGTTTAGGGTAGTGCAGTGGTGTTTGGGTGGTATAGGGGGTCATGCTGGGGGTAGTGTTTTAGGGTTTAGGGTAGTGCAGTGGTGTTTGGGTAGTGTAGGGGGTCGTGCTGGGGGTAGTGTTTTAGGGTTTAGGGTAGTGCAGTAGTGTAGGGGGTCGTGCTGGTGGTAGTGTTTTAGGGTTTAGGGTAGTGCAGTGGTATATGGGTAGTGTAGGGGGTCATGCTGGGGTAGTGTTTTAGGGTTTAGGGTAGTGCAGTGGTGTTTGTGTAGTGTAGGGGGTCATGCTGGGGGTAGTGTTTTATGGTTTAGGGTTGTGCAGTGGTGTTTGGGTAGTGTAGGAGTCGTGCTGGGGGTAGATTTAGGGTTTAGGGTAGTGTAGTGGTGTTTGGGTAGTGTAGGGAGTTGTGCTGGGGGTAGTGTTTTAGGATTTAGGGTAGTGCAGTGGTGTTTGTGTAGTGTAGGGGGTTGTGCTGGGGGTAGTGTTTTAGGGTTTATGTTAGTGCAGTGGTGTTTGGGTAGTGTAGGGGGTAGTGCTGGGGTAGTGTTTTAGGGTTTAGGGCAGTGCAGTTGTGTTTGTGTAGTGAAGGGGGTCATGCTGTGGGTAGTGTTTTAGGGTTTAGGGTAGTGCAGTCGTGTTTGTGTAGTGTAGGGGGTCGTGTTTTAGGGTATAGGGTAGTGCAGTGGTGTTTGTGTAGTGTGGGTGGTCATGCTGGGGGTATATTTAGGGTTTAGTGTATTGCAGTGGTGTTTGGGTAGTGTAGGGAGTCGTGCTGGTGGTAGTGTTTTAGGGTTTAGGGTCGTGCAGTTATGTTTGGGTAGTGTAGGGTGTCGTGCTGGGGGTAGTGTTTTAGCACTAATTTTTCTTTCTACAGCACTAACCATAATTTCTATGGCAAAATGAACCCCTCATTTTGTTCCTTTTTAAATTAAATGTTGTAAGTGTTACCAGTTTATTCCAATCAAGATGGCTTCAAGTGTGCCATACTTTTGTCATAAGTAAGACTGTTAGTGCTCTAGTTGTTCTTTAGAACACTCTGGGAAGCTGCAGTAGAACACAAAGGAATCAACTGACAGGCTGCTCCTGTTGAAATATAACAGGAAGATATTTGAGATCTCACTTAAAACATGTCCTAATTTTTCTTTCTACAGCACTAACCATAATTTCTATGACAAAATGAACCCCCTCATTTTGTTCCTTTTTAAATTAAATGTTTTAAGAGTTACCAGTTTATTCCAATCAAGATGGCTTCAGGTGTGCCATAATTTTGTCATAAGTAAGACTGTTAACGCTCTAGTTGTTCTTTAGAACACTCTGGGAAGCTGCAGTAGAACACAAAGGCATCAACTGACAGGCTGCTCCTGTTGAAACATAACAGGAAGATATTTGAGATCACACTTGAAACATGTCCTAATTTTTCTTTCTACAGCACTAACCATAATTTCTATGACAAAATGAACCCCATCATTTTGTTCCTTTTTAAATTAAATGTTTTAAGTGTTACCAGTTTATTCCAATCAAGATGGCTTCAGGTGTGCCATACTTTTGTCATAAGTAAGGCTGTTAGCACTCTAGTTGTTCTTTAGAACACTCTGGGAAGCTGCAGTAGAACACAAAGGAATCAACTGACAGTCTCTGCCCTTGTTGGATGTACATGTTTTACTGAGAATGTCAGACTTCATTCTCACATGACTGAGAAAGATAATGTGAATTTACAGAAAATATGCTCTCATTTTAGCTTCTGGAGCACCTTCCAAAACTGTATGGGACAAGCATGTGAAAATAGTTTTCTCTCAAACATGATTCATGATATCCCAGCAGAAGGTTTTTCACAGGATAAAATCACCTTAGAACACACCACAATTCCTGAAATTAGTATGGTACCATCAACAAATGAATTCTAATGTAACTAAAGTCTGTTATCACCCTTTATAGTTCTCCTTTTGGTAACCCTCAAAATCTTCGATTCACTACAATGCATTTCAATGGGGTACTATCATTTATATTGGTCCCAAGATGGCTGCCAGCAATTCCAGGATGAAGTGCTGACAGCCAATCAGATCTCACGATGACATGTGTGGTTAGGCTCCGCCCAGATATATATGTGTTTTCTTTTTCAAATTTCGCAGGAACTGCTGAACGGATTTACACCATTTAAGCAAAAGGCACGACCCTGAACCAAGGGCTACCTTTTTGGCAAATTTGGTGTAATTCCGTTCAGCAGTTCAAGCTGTAGCTGCGACTAAAGGTTCCTATGGAAAATTGCATGGGGAAAACACGTTTTGGGACCCCCCTTTTTTCTCGGCCCCCGCTTGCCGAATCACCCCGAGACTTTCAGGATAGGAGTGGACTGGAGCGCTCCAACAAGTTGGAAAATTTCGCGAAGATTCGTCAACCGGCGCCAAAGTTATTTCAAATAGAATGTTGCGGATTTCCTATGGAAAATAGGTCCTAACTATAACTATCTACTGATGACCGCCAGTAGATAATATATATATATATATATATATATATATATATATATATATATATATATATATACCAAAGAGAAACGCTCCTTCCGACAGCTGGAGGACCCTTGAGAAGTGGCGTGCGTGCCGGCGGAGCAAGCCGGTGTATTCAATAATGTACAACCAACCATATGCACGCTCTCAGTAATCCAGAACTCCGTATCGATTTACCACAAGTTGTTTATTTCACAACGCGTTTCAGGGCAAAACCCCTTGCTCACGTGAAAAGATGCACAAACACCGAGTGAATAATAAAGTGTTCAAATGGGCCATGGACATGAAAGATGGACTACTATGTTCACGAGTTGTACATGATAGGTGGCAGACATATTGGAAAGGTGTAAACAATACATACTGGTTATGAGAAGTACCTGTAGATGACAAATACATGAAACAAATAGTATGAAAAGCATGAATGCTCAAAATTCATAATTGACATCACTGTGCAGCAAGTGCTGCCGCGAGTTGCAAGTGTGCAATGTATCTACGCAAAAACGCGGCCATATATTCATTCACTGCCAGTAAAATACATAATAAAAAGCATGTTAAGTTGCAGCCTGCTGGACGTAATATCACAACAGCATATAATAAATAGCAAGTTCTACCGCAAATTGCATGTGTTCATTATTATTCCGCTAGGAGCGCAACTATGAAATCCCTAAGTGCCAGTAAAATACACAGCGAAAAACATAGTGATTAACCGCCTGCCAAACATAATGCCACATCACCATGCTAGGTCCAGAAAAAGTTCGAATATAGGGCAAGTGCCCTGATGGGATGTGGTGGGGGAAGAGGGTGATATGGATACCATCAAATAATCTATGCGAAATAAATGACAACCTGTGTACAGAGTATCATGGCATCCAACCTCACAAAACACACTGTCTACTCACAGGGCAAATGCCCTGGAGGAATAAGGTGGGGTGGAGAACGAATAGCAACCCCTCACCCCTGAACCATGAAGGAACAATGTATTGAAGGGTATGGCACGGAGGTCCAGTGCCCAAATAAGACAAGATGTCAAGAGAAGTCAAAGAACTGGCTACAGAAAAAAAGTTCCAGGTCCGCCTTCAGAATAGTATAATTGGCATACCAATCGCAACATAGTTACCCAATCTCTTGAAGGGAGTATATTGTGGATGTTATTACATAAGTTGCTTTCTTATAGCTGTACTCTTCCATTTCCAAAAGGCCTTTTTCCTGCCAGACAGTTAACATTGGGTGATATTCTTTCTCAACATTCCTAAGTAGATTCATCTCCAATTCCTAATAATGCTCTTGGTTGTTTATTTGGCTTTGGCTTTCATTAGCTACAAGGACCTGTCAATTATCACAATGTTCCCACCTTTATCCGAGGCCTTCTTTATGATGAGTCATTCATTTGTATTTGGTTTATTTAATGCCAGTCCTTCCATGTCATCTTGCTCTTTCACTTGTGTGTCCTCTTGCCCCTCAATGTATTAATGTCCTCAACCCCGAACTCATGGAAAGTCTCTGTTTTGTAATAACCACAGGTAGTTGTAGGTAGAATTTGCTTTACAACTTTAGATTACTCTATAGTACATACATATATATATATATATATATATATATATATATATATATATATATATATATATATATATATATTCACTGAAAAAACCATAGGTTTCAGGGGCGTTATAGTTAGTTGGACATTTCACTCGTACAAAACCATAGAAATTCCCCGTTATAGTTAGTTCAGCTAACTATAACTCGCGCGCCCGCAATGCACTGCTGATGACGTCACATATTACATCACTCATGACATGGTCAGTGACATCACTCATGACATCACTGATGACATCTCAAATGACATCACTGATGACATCACTGATGACATCATCCTTGTGATAGAGTGGCAGACCTCCTCTCACCCTAATATAACCTTTGATACACACTCAAAAATACAAACTAACATTTTCAAAACAATGGACATACCAATACCAGTTACAACACACCTATTCATTAATTCCAAGATCTACACACACATCCACTCATTCACCAACAGTCCCTATACAGTCACTCATACATGTACTCACTCATCATATGTACTCATACACCTATACATCCTGTTACACACCGCCACTCATCCATAGAGTTACTCACACACATAGTCACACATACAAACAAAGTATCAAACATCCATTTACTTGCATATACAGTTATACACACACTACCACACTTACTTCTACAGAAACTTACACATACTTACTCTCTTAAACAATCACTTATAGAAACACCTACTTATTTGTACAGGAACTCTTCCAATCTCTCACTCTCACATATACTCACTTATATACACCAATACTCACATATACTAGTTTAAAACATATGTAGTTACTCATAAAGACACTATTGAGACAGTCATTCACTCACTAACACACCCATACACATACTCATCCACCTATACAGTCCTGCACACATGCTGTCTTCAACACATACAAACAGTGAGTCACTCATTCATGCATCTATGCACTAAGTAATACCCCCACCGAACCATACAGACACTCAGACACTCATACTGATACTCAAAAAACCAACTAATAACCCATATAGACACTCATGTAGCTACTCACCAACCCATGCAGCCACTTATACACAAAGTGAGAGACTGATACAGATATTTCCATATTTAAACATTACTCACTAACCCATGTATTCACTAAGATACACTTAGTCAGTTATACAATCAATTTTACAAAAAAAATCATCCATTTAGACTCTTATATACCCATTTATTCTTCCATCGACCTTGAGATATACATATATAAAACATATTTAATTTTCAGAAAAACACACATTCACTGGATGATGTCATCAGTGATGTCACTGACCATGTCATGAGTGATGTAATATGTGACGTCATCAGCAGTGCATTGCGGGCACGCGAGTTATAGTTAGCTGAACTAACTATAACAGGGGAATTTCTATGGTTTTGTACGAGTGAAATGTCCAACTAACTATAACGCCCCTGAAACCTATGGTTTTTTCAGTGAATTTCTAAGGTTTTTTAAATGCTAATTTCTAACTATAACGTGCCTGAAACCTATGGTTTTTTCAGTGAATATATATATATTTATTATACTATGTATACATGTGAAAATGTCTCGGTCCCCTGTTTGCCTCGGTGGCACGGAAAAATGGGTGGAACTGACGTCAGCACGCCGACGAGGTCCTCTTATGGCTTTGATGACGTCATACGGTGTCGCGAGCGGAGCCGTGCTCGTTGACGTGGGAGAGCTAGGAAAGAATTTCCGTGGAATGCTGGTGCAGGGGATATTCACCTAAGTGTTCAGGCTAGTCCTTTGGGAGCAACTGTTTATGTTGCCACTCCAGAAACCGAAACCAGTGATCCGAGGGCAGAGGCCCTGCAGATGGCACACGAGGTGGGGTGCCCAGTCGTGTGCACCGGCGGGGCAGCGAAGTGACAAGCACCACAACCCACAAAAAAGGTAACGAGGGCACTGAATAACACAGGATCTTCTCTTTGTATCTGGCAGGAACAACAAAGTTAAAATGCCCTAGTACCAAAATGTAGAATTAGTGCTACAACGGTCTTCAAGAGGACCTGCGATGCCGCTTCTGCCTCCCGTACCCTGGAGGCTGCACATGGGTCACGCGGTACGGTCATACTGCGGTATGACGCACACTTGTTGACCTCTCATGGCACTGCTCCACACTTCAGGGAGGACGCTTTCCATTAGCTATGTTTTCTGATGACATGTCGCGCCGGCCCCGTCCAACAACAGAACTCCTTTAGATCCAAACAGACTCTTCCACTCTCTCACCGGAAGTGAAACCAGGCCACGCGGACACTTTCACAATACAACAGCCGGAAATGCACTTTTCGGTAAAAAAACCACATTCCTTCCTCCTAATTAATCAAATAAACGTCTCACTGAAGAACAGGGGCCAGCTTCGATCGGTAAACAGCCGTTACAACGACTTTTTACTTTGCGATACAATTACAACGCATGCATTACCACGCATGCGTTGTACATCACGAAGTCATTACTACGCATTTTTTTAGAACGCATGGTCATTTACCACGCATGCCTTTACAACGAATTTTGTTGTAAAAGTATGTATGGTAAACGACCATGCATTCTAAAAAACAGGTAGACGATCCATGTCGTTGTAAGGAAACAGAGGCTGTTCTGTTTCCTCACAACGACGTGCACCGCCCTTCAGAGATGACGTGAAGCAGGAACCACGAGGAGAGAGGAACCATGAGGAGTGAGAGGTAAGGGGGATTGGGCATGGGGTGGGGGTTTCTTTTCTAGGGTTTAGGGTAGTGCAGTGGTGTTTGGGTGGTATAGGGGGTCGTGCTGGGGGTAGTGTTTTAGGGTTTAGGGTAGTGCAGTGGTGTTTGGGTAGTGTAGGGGGTCGTGCTGGGGGAAGTGTTTTAGGGTTTAGGGTAGTGCAGTAGTGTAGGGGGTCGTGCTGGTGGTAGTGTTTTAGGGTTTAGGGTAGTGCAGTGGTATATGGGTAGTGTAGGGGGTCGTGCTGGGGTAGTGTTTTAGGGTTTAGGGTAGTGCAGTGGTGTTTGTGTAGTGTAGGGGGTCATGCTGGGGGTAGTGTTTTATGGTTTAGGGTTGTGCAGTGGTGTTTGGGTAGTGTAGGGGTCGTGCTGGGGATAGATTTAGGGTTTAGGGTAGTGCAGTGGTGTTTGGGTAGTGTAGGGAGTCGTGCTGGGGGTAGTGTTTTAGGATTTAGGGTAGTGCAGTGGTGTTTGTGTAGTGTAGGGGGTTGTGCTGGGGGTAGTGTTTTAGGGTTTATGTTAGTGCAGTGGTGTTTGGGTAGTGTAGGGGGTAGTGCTGGGGTAGTGTTTTAGGGTTTAGGGCAGTGCAGTTGTGTTTGTGTAGTGAAGGGGGTCATGCTGTGGGTAGTGTTTTAGGGTTTAGGGTAGTACAGTCGTGTTTGTGTAGTGTAGGGGGTCGTGTTTTAGGGTATAGGGTAGTGCAGTGGTGTTTGTGTAGTGTGGGTGGTCATGCTGGGGGTATATTTAGGGTTTAGTGTATTGCAGTGGTGTTTGGGTAGCGTAGGGAGTCGTGCTGGTGGTAGTGTTTTAGGGTTTAGGGTCGTGCAGTTATGTTTGGGTAGTGTAGGGTGTCGTGCTGGGGGTAGTGTTTTAGCACTAATTTTTCTTTCTACAGCACTAACCATAATTTCTATGGCAAAATGAACCCCCTCATTTTGTTCCTTTTTAAATTAAATGTTGTAAGTGTTACCAGTTTATTCCAATCAAGATGGCTTCAAGTGTGCCATACTTTTGT
Organism: Calotriton arnoldi; assembly: GCA_963921515.1. NCBI lineage: Eukaryota > Metazoa > Chordata > Amphibia > Caudata > Salamandridae > Calotriton > Calotriton arnoldi. Next base: position 691,015 of record CAWUFW010007909.1, on the reverse strand, counting down.
CATAAGTAAGACTGTTAGTGCTCTAGTTGTTCTTTAGAACACTCTGGGAAGCTGCAGTAGAACACAAAGGCATCAACTGACAGGCTGCTCCTGTTGAAATATAACAGGAAGATATTTGAGATCTCACTTAAAACATGTCCTAATTTTTCTTTCTACAGCACTAACCATAATTTCTATGACAAAATGAACCCCTCATTTTGTTCCTTTTTAAATTAAATGTTTTAAGAGTTACCAGTTTATTCCAATCAAGATGGCTTCAGGTGTGCCATAATTTTGTCATAAGTAAGACTGTTAACGCTCTAGTTGTTCTTTAGAACACTCTGGGAAGCTGCAGTAGAACACAAAGGCATCAACTGACAGGCTGCTCCTGTTGAAACATAACAGGAAGATATTTGAGATCACACTTGAAACATGTCCTAATTTTTCTTTCTACACCACTAACCATAATTTCTATGACAAAATGAACCCCATCATTTTGTTCCTTTTTAAATTAAATGTTTTAAGTGTTACCATTTTATTCCAATCAAGATGGCTTCAGGTGTGCCATAATTTTGTCATAAGTAAGACTGTTAGCGCTCTAGTTGTTCTTTAGAACACTCTGGGAAGCTGCAGTAGAACACAAAGGCATCAACTGACAGGCTGCTCCTGTTGAAATATAACAGGAAGATATTTGAGATCACACTTGAAACATGTCCTAATTTTTCTTTCTACAGCACTAACCATAATTTCTATGACAAAATGAACCCCATCATTTTGTTCCTTTTTAAATTAAATGTTTTAAGTGTTACCAGTTTATTCCAATCAAGATGGCTTCAGGTGTGCCATACTTTTGTCATAAGTAAGGCTGTTAGCACTCTAGTTGTTCTTTAGAACACTCTGGGAAGCTGCAGTAGAACACAAAGGAATCAACTGACAGTCTCTGCCCTTGTTGGATGTACATGTTTTACTGAGAATGTCAGACTTCATTCTCACATGACTGAGAAAGATAATGTGAATTTACAGAAAATATGCTCTCATTTTAGCTTCTGGAGCACCTTCCAAAACTGTATGGGACAAGCATGTGAAAATAGTTTTCTCTCAAACATGATTCATGATATCCCAGCAGAAGGTTTTTCACAGGATAAAATCACCTTAGAACACACCACAATTCCTGAAATTAGTATGGTACCATCAACAAATGAATTCTAATGTAACTAAAGTCTGTTATCACCCTTTATAGTTCTCCTTTTGGTAACCCTCAAAATCTTCGATTCACTACAATGCATTTCAATGGGGTACTATCATTTATATTGGTCCCAAGATGGCTGCCAGCAATTCCAGGATGAAGTGCTGACAGCCAATCAGATCTCACGATGACATGTGTGGTTAGGCTCCGCCCAGATATATATGTGTTTTCTTTTTCAAATTTCTCAGGAACTGCTGAACGGATTTACACCATTTAAGCAAAAGGCACGACCCTGAACCAAGGGCTACCTTTTGGCAAATTTGGTGTAATTCCGTTCAGCAGTTCAAGCTGTAGCTGCGACTAAAGGTTCCTATGGAAAATTGCATGGGGAAAACACGTTTTGGGACCCCCCTTTTTTCTCGGCCCCCGCTTGCCGAATCACCCCGAGACTTTCAGGATAGGAGTGGACTGGAGCGCCCCAACAAGTTGGAAAATTTCGCGAAGATTCGTCTACCGGCGCCAAAGTTATTTCAAATAGAATGTTGCAGATTTCCTATGGAAAATAGGTCCTAACTATAACTATCTACTGATGACCGCCAGTAGATAATATATATATATATATATATATATATATATATATATATATATATATATATATATATATATATATACTAAAGAGAAACGCTCCTTCCGACAGCTGGAGGACCCTTGAGAAGTGGCGTGCGTGCCGGCGGAGCAAGCCGGTGTATTCAATAATGTACAACCAACCATATGCACGCTCTCAGTAATCCAGAACTCCGTATCGATTTACCACAAGTTGTTTATTTCACAACGCGTTTCAGGGCAAAACCCCTTGCTCACGTGAAAAGATGCACAAACACCGAGTGAATAATAAAGTGTTCAAATGGGCCATGGACATGAAAGATGGACTACTATGTTCACGAGTTGTACATGATAGGTGGCAGACATATTGGAAAGGTGTAAACAATACATACTGGTTATGAGAAGTACCTGTAGATGACAAATACATGAAACAAATAGTATGAAAAGCATGAATGCTCAAAATTCATAATTGACATCACTGTGCAGCAAGTGCTGCCGCGAGTTGCAAGTGTGCACTGTATCTACGCAAAACGCGGCCATATATTCATTCACTGCCAGTAAAATACATAATAAAAGCATGTTAAGTTGCAGCCTGCTGGACGTAATATCACAACAGCATATAATAAATAGCAAGTTCTACCGCAAATTGCATGTGTTCATTATTATTCCGCTAGGAGCGCAACTATGAAATCCCTAAGTGCCAGTAAAATACACAGCGAAAAACATAGTGATTAACCGCCTGCCAAACATAATGCCACATCACCATGCTAGGTCCAGAAAAAGTTCGAATATAGGGCAAGTGCCCTGATGGGATGTGGTGGGGGAAGAGGGTGATATGGATACCATCAAATAATCTATGCGAAATAAATGACAACCTGTGTACAGAGTATCATGGCATCCAACCTCACAAAACACACTGTCTACTCACAGGGCAAATGCCCTGGAGGAATAAGGTGGGGTGGAGAACGAATAGCAACCCCTCACCCCTGAACCATGAAGGAACAATGTATTGAAGGGTATGGCACGGAGGTCCAGTGCCCAAATAAGACAAGATGTCAAGAGAAGTCAAAGAACTGGCTACAGAAAAAAAGTTCCAGGTCCGCCTTCAGAATAGTATAATTGGCATACCAATCGCAACATAGTTACCCAGTCTCAGGACCGTGATGGTGTTGAAAAGGGGAAAAGGGTAGGTGGTCCGTGAAAGTGATTACCAGTGAGGGGTCCCCTTCCTTTCCTCCTGAAAATAAAAGAAAAATAGAACACGTTATAGTCTCACGTGTTCCAGAACAATCAATAAGTTAACGAATTGAATATATGTAAACACAATCAAATGTACACTAGGAGTAAAAAACCTCTACAATAAGATACATTGAAAAATACATTGAAAAATCTGGCAGCAGACTTAATTGGCTTTAAGATGAATGGCCATTTCTTCACCGAAGTTGAGCCCACCTGGTGTTTTGGTTTGGAAATGTACTATAAGACTGGACTCTCTTTGTCTTAGTTTTAACACCCGGTTCCCTCCTCTGGGATTGACCTTAACCTGCTCTAAGATGAAGAATTTGAGTAGGGACGGGTTGGAGTAATGTTTTTCTTGAAAATCGCGGGCTACAGGGTATTTGCCATCCAAATTGGTGATGGCTCAGTAGTGTTCTAGGACGCGCTTCTTGGCCATATGTGTGGTACTGCCAATATACCAAAGGTTACAGGGACATTCTATGGCGTAAATGGCAAAAGTCGTGCTGCAAGTGAGAAACTGGTCAATGGTTTTGTTCATGCCATTGTATGTGACCTTCTTGCGGTAACTGCTATTTTTACATGCCTTGCAGTGACCGCAAGGGAAGAAGCCTTTGAGATCATGATCTAATCTGTTGGGATGTAAAGTGATGTCACTGTGGACAAGCCAATCTCTGATGTTTTTGCCCCTCCTGTATGTGATGTTGGGTCTACTGGGAATATTGTCTCCAATAATGTTGTCATGTGTGAGGATGTCCCAGTTCGTGGCAACAATACGCTTGATGTTGTTAGAGTCTGAGTAGAATGTCAGTATCATCCTAGGGTTGTTATCTATATTGTCACTGGATTCAGTGGTGTTATCTGAAATTGTAGTGATTCTACTGACGCCATCTGCCCTCTCTTTGGCTTTGTGTAATACCCAGTTGGGATACCCTCTCGTTCTGAACCGTTCCATCATGATCATGCTTTCTTTGAGATATGTCTTATTTGGGCACTGGACCTCCGTGCCATACCCTTTGATACATTGTTCCTTCATGGTTCAGGCGTGAGGGGTTGCTATTCGTTCTCCACCCCACCTTATTCCTCCAGGGCATTTGCCCTGTGAGTAGACAGTGTGTTTTGTGAGGTTGGATGCCATGATACTCTGTACACAGGTTGTCATTTATTTCGCATAGATTATTTGATGGTATCCATATCACCCTCTTCCCCCACCACATCCCATCAGGGCACTTGCCCTATATTCGAACTTTTCTGGACCTAGCATGGTGATGTGGCATTATGTTTGGCAGGCGGTTAATCACTATGTTTTTTGCTGTGTATTTAACTGGCATTCAGTGATTTCATAGTTGCGCTCCTAGCGGAATAATAATGAACACATGCAATTTGCGGTAGAACTTGCTATTTATTATATGCTGTTGTGATATTACGTCCAGCAGGCTGCAACTTAACATGCTTTTTATTATGTATTTTACTGGCAGTGAATGAATATATGGCCGCGTTTTTGCGTAGATACAGTGCACACTTGCAACTCGCGGCAGCACTTGCTGCACAGTGATGTCAATTATGAATTTTGAGCATTCATGCTTTTCATACTATTTGTTTCATGTATTTGTCATCTACAGGTACTTCTCATAACCAGTATGTATTGTTTACACCTTTCCAATATGTCTGCCACCTATCATGTACAACTCGTGAACATAGTCGTCCATCTTTCATGTCCATGGCCCATTTGAACACTTTATTATTCACTCGGTGTTTGTGCATCTTTTCACGTGAGCAAGGGGTTTTGCCCTGAAACGCGTTGTGAAATAAACAACTTGTGGTAAATCGATACGGAGTTCTGGATTACTGAGAGCGTGCATATGTTTGGTTGTACATTATATATATATATATATATATATATATATATATATATATATATATATATATATATATATCTATTATCTACTGGCGGTCGCCAGTAGATAGTTATAGTTAGGACCTTTATCCATAGGAAATCCGCAACATTCTATTCCCAATAAGTTTGGCGTCGTTTGATGAATCATCGCGAAATTTTCAAAACTAGTGGGGCGCTCCGGTCCGCTCCTATCCTGAAAGATACGGGGTGATTCATCAAGCGGGGCCGAGAAAAAGGGGGTCCCAAAACGCGTTTTCTCCATGTTAATTCCCATAGGAAATTTTAGCCACGGCTACAGCTCGAACTGCTGAACGGAATTGCACTAAATTTTGCAAAAAGGTAGCGCTTGGTTCAGAAAGCGACCTTTTTTTAAATGGTGTAAATCCGTTCAGTAGTTGCGGAGAAATTCAAAAATAAGAGTGAAAAAATCGATTTCCCATAGGAAACTTTATGCAAGGCTACAGCAAAACTGCTGAACGGAATTACACCAAATTTGGCAAAAAGGTAGTGCTTGGTTAAGAAAGCACCCTTTTAAAAATGGTGTAAATCCGCTCAGTAGTTGCTGAGAAAATCCAAAATAAAAGTTTCGATATTTATGGCCGCGGTGGATCTGCGCACCCTCCCGACCTCGAGCTGCATGCTAATTGGCTGTCAACACTCCAAATCAGGAAGTGTTGGCAGCCATCTTGTTCCTCGGTAGAACCGAGGAACAAGAAAGCAGTAAAAAAAGTGCGCAATACGCAAAAAGGGGGCAGGGTAGAAACACCCTGACCCCCTAGGCCTGCTCAGGGGATCCTACAAGGACCCCAAGGGCCAATTTTTTTTAAATCGGCAGGATGCGCTACGGTGCGCGGATCCTGCCAATTAAAAAAAGACGAAGCACGGGCTCCGCGCTTCTTTGGTAATTGGCCCCCGGGGGCATGCGGGGTTAGTTTATGTGTGGGGGCCTCTAAGGCCCCTAAGCCCCGGGGACCGCCACCCTCGGGTCTTTAATAAAAATGATGCGGGAGGGCTCTCGGCCCTCCCGCAGCCCCGGGGACCGCCACCCCCGGGGCTTCTTTTTATTTTTTTAAATTACCTATGTGGGGGCTTGAGCCGCCCACATGCCCTGGGGACCGCCACCTCCCCAGGGCACTAAATATTTTAATGTGGGGGTCCGTTACGGACTCCCAGAGCCCCGGGACCACCACCTCCCCGGGGCTGTGCAACTCAAGGGAGGAGGGCCCCGCGGCCCCCCTCCTGGAGCCCTTGATGGCCCTCGGGACCGCCACCCCCCAGGGCCGGCTCCTGCAGTGTCCCGGGGTGCCTACCCCCGGGACACTGTAGTTTGCTATGACAGGACGGGAGACTCGCGGCTCCCGTCCTGTCATAGCAAACTGCTTTGGATATTGAAAGCAAGGGCAGGGAAACCTGCTCTCGCTTCCAATATCCAAAGCAAATTGATTTTCCACATGGGGAGCTGCATCTTAGCAGCTCCCCATGTGGAAAAGCAATGCCGGCTCCCGAGGGACGCGGTGAGCTGGCGGGAGCGTGGGGGGATTGGGGACCCCCCCCACAGTCCCCAACAGAGAGGGCCAGCCCCGGGGGATGGGGTCCCCGGGTCCCCCGGGGCAAGTAGTGGCTCGGGAGGGGGCCACACGGCCCCCTTCCCCAAAATTTAACACAAAAAAACAAAGGCCGGCCCCGGGGGATGGGGTCCCCGGGGCCATAAGTGGCCTGAGGAGGGGGGCAACGCAGCCCCCTCCAAAACAATACATTTTTTTAAAAGCCCATGCCCCGGGGATGGGGTCCCCGGGCCGATTAAGGCCTCGGGAGGGGGCCACGTGGCCCCCTTCCAAATTGTTTTTTTTTTTTACATAAATAGGGGGCAGGCCCTGGGGGATGGGGTCCCCAGGACCAATAAATTAGAAAAGAAGGGGGCCACACAGCCCCCTTCTTAAAAAAAAAAAAATACCAGCATCGCGCCGGAGGCCACGCCCCTTCTTTTACCACTCTGCAAACGCGCCCTGGCGCGTTTGCAGATGGGGAACGAATTTCCCTTGAATACTGGGGGTCCCTGGGGCCAACTAGCCCACCAGGAACCTCCAGTATGCGCCAGGGGCTGCGTTGCAGAGAGGTGTTCTGAGGCCACGCCCCTTTTTACACCTCTCTGCAACGCAGCTCTGTGGCGCACAAAGGAGGGAGCTGGTGGGTTAGTTGCACCCCAGGGACCCTCAGGATTTAAGGGGAGTTAATCCCCCGACTTAAAACACGCCACGGGGCGCGTTTGCACAGTGGTGAAGGGAGGGCGCGGGGCTTGAGATGACATGTGTGCAAACAGGCTCCGTGGCGTGTTTTAAGATGGGGAATTAAATCCCCTTCAATCCTGAGGGTCCCTGGGGGACAACTAGCCCACCAGGTACGTCCAGAAAGCACCACAGAGCTGCGTTGCAGAGAGGTGCAAAAAGGGGCGTGGCCTCTGAACATCTCTCTGCAACGCAGCTCTCTGGCGCATACTGGAGGTATCTGGTGGGCTAGTTGGCCCCTAGGGACCCTCGGGATTGAGGAGGAATTAATTCTCTAACTTAAAACACGCCACAGGGCGTGTTTGCAGACATGTCACCTCAGGCCCCACCCCCTTCCTTCACCATTGTGCAAATATTCCTCTAAAATCAGCCAAACTACGAATTCCGATTTACTCACCTGTTATCAGGAGAGAACCCAGTGCTGCATCTTTTAGCCCAGCACTGACCCTGAAAAGTAATTCTAACCGTACTTACCAGTAACTTGAATTTCCTTCCATAGGCTAACATTGACTGGTTTCACTTGGAAATTCTCCTAAGTGTGGAGTTTTGGAACTTTATAATATTCCTCTAAAATCAGCCGAACTACGAATTCCGATTTACTCACCTGTTATCAGGAGAGAACCCAGTGCTGCATCATTTAGCCCAGCACTGACCCTGAAAAGTAATTCTAACCGTACTTACCAGTAACTTGAATTTCCTTCCATAGGCTAACATTGACTGGTTTCACTTGGAAATTCTTCGAAGTGTGGAGTTTTGGAACTTTATAATATTCCTCTAAAATCAGCCGAACTACGAATTCCGATTTACTCACCTGTTATCAGGAGAGAACCCAGTGCTGCATCTTTTAGCCCAGCACTGACCCTGAAAAGTAATTCTAACCGTACTTACCAGTAACTTGAATTTCCTTCCATAGGAATCCATTGTCTGGTTTTCAGCAGAAAAGTTTCAAAGTGTCGATTTTCACAAACTACAAATATTCCTTAAAAATCGCCTGTATGACTTAAACGCATTCTTTCAACTGTTTACAGGAGATGCACCAGTGCTGGATCCAGGATCCACCACTGAGTAAGAAAAAGTAACGATAACACTACTTACCTGCTAAGTGAATTTCCTGCCATAGGATAACATAGGTGATTCTATGTGAAAAAGTTTCTAAGTGTCAACTTTTAAAATACAATAATATTCCTTAAAAATCAGTACTGTAACCAAAACGCTTTTACTCAACTGTTTACAGGAGATGTCCCAGGACTGAATCTAGGATCCAGTCCTGTGGTTAGAAAAGTAATCCATAAAGTAACTAATTGCATTTAACTAGCAATTCACATTGAGCTCAATGTTGCATAGTGTTTGAAATTGTGTTGCCCATTGCAACAACTGTAACTACTGTACTTAAAAGTCTTTTGCCTATTTGCAAAGAATTTAAACTAAAGTAATTCATTCTGAGAAAGTATATTTTGTAATGTAATGTATAATGTAATTACAATGTAATTTTAAAAAAAAATAGTTTAAAAAAATGTAGTAAATCAGTATCAAAAAAATAAAGATAACAATTAATACATTTAAAAATTGTCATTTACAAAACCTTGGAAATTCACTGAAAAAAACCATAGGTTTCAGACATGTTATAGTTAGGAATTAGCATTTAAAAACCTTTGAAATTCACTGAAAAAACCATAGGTTTCAGGCACGTTATAGTTAGAAATTAGCATTTAAAAACCTTTGAAATTCACTGAAAAAACCATAGGTTTCAGAAACGTTATAGTTAGAAATTAGCATTTAAAAACCTTTGAAATTCACTGAAAAAACCATAGGATTCAGGCACGTTATAGTTAGAAATTAGCATTTAAAAAACCTTTGAAATTCACTGAAAAAACCATAGGTTTCAGACACGTTATAGTTAGAAATTTGCATTTAAAAACCTTTGAAATTCACTGAAAAAACCATAGGTTTTAGGGACAGTTATAGTTAGTTGGACATTGCACTCATACAAAACCCGTGAAATTCCCCGTTATAGTTAGTTCAGCTAACTATAACTCGCGCCCCGCAATGCACTGCTGATGACGTCACATATTACATCACTCATGACATGGTCAGTGACATCACTGATGACATCACTGATGACATCTCAAATGACATCACTGATGACATCATCCATGTGATAATTTCTTGCATCTTCTCACACCCTAATATAACTTTTGATACACCCACTCTAAATTACAGACTGCCATTCTCAAAACCATAGACACTCCAACACCAATAACTACATACCCACTCACTGATTCTTAGGTCTACACACACATCCACTCACTCACCTGTACAGTCACTCATACTTACGGTCACTCAGTACAGGACTATCATATGCACTCATACACCTACATAGACACTCACACACCGCCACTCATCCATAGAGGTACTCACACACCTAGTCAGTCATGCAAATAATTAATCACACTGCCATTTACTCACCTATTCAGTTATACACACACCAGCTCACTTACTCATACAAATACTAGCACATTCTTATGCTCTTATACAATCACTAATACAAGTACACACTCATCCATACAGCCACTCTCACAATCACACACTCTCACTTATACCCATTTATATACTCCAACACACATATATACTGCCTTTCACATATGTAGTTACTCACACATGTACCACTGAGATATACATTCACTCACTAACACACCCATACACACACTCACCCACCCATACAGTCCATCACAGATGCACTCTTGAAACCATGCACCCAGTGAATCACCCACTGATACATCTATGTGCAGTCACACACACCCCATCCACACAAACACTCTGGCACCCATACAGATACCCAGACAACCAATCAATAACTCATAGACACTCATGTAGCTATTTACAAACCCATGCAGCCACTTACACACCAACAGACAGACGGATAAAGACATTCACACAGTTTAGTCACTAACCCATGCATTTAGTAAGATACGTTTAATCACTCACTTATAGAGTCAGTCATGCACCTACTAAATCATCCATCCCGTAGGCACCGCGGGACACTGCAGGAGCTGTCCCTGGGGGGTGGCGGTCCCCAGGACCACCACAGGCTCCAGGAGGGGGGCCGCGCGGCCCCCCTCCCATCCTGTGCACAGCCCCGGGGATGTGGTGGTCCCCGGGGCTTCAGGGGTCCGAAACGGACTTCCACATTTATTTTGTTAGTGCCCCGGGGAGGTGGCGGTCCCCGGAGCATGTGGGGGCTTGAGCCCCCCACACAGGTACTATTAATTTTAAAAATAGAAGCCCCGGGGGTGGCGGTCCCGGGGCTGCGGGAGGGCTGAGAGCCCTCCCGCACCATTTTTTTTTAAAGCCCTGGGGGGTGGCGGTCCCCGGGGCTTGGGGGCCTTAGAGGCCCCCCACATATTATAAATAAACCCCCGCATGCACCCGGGACTTGGCCCACCCGGGGGCCAATTAACAACGAAGCGCGGGAGACCGCGCTTATTTTTTTTTTTTCTCGGAGGTATCCGCGCATCCCGCCGATTTAAAAAAAAAAATGCTTTTTTCTGCCCAGGGGGTCCTTGTGGGACCCCCTGAGCAGACCTAGGGGGTCAGGGTGTTTCTACCCTGCCCCCTTTGTGCGTTTTGCGCACTTGTTTCTTTTTTTTTTTCTCAGCGGGATCCAGCGCACCCTAAGCGCATCCCGCCACGTGGCCCCCTCCCATGGCCGAATCCGGCCCTGGGGACCCCATCCCCCGGGTCATGGCCACACTTTTAAATACATTTTTAAGGAGGGGGGCTGCGTGGCCCCCCTCCTCAGGCCTCCTTTTGCCCCGGGGACCCCATCCCCCGGGGCAGGCCTTTATTTTTTATTTATTTATTTTTTTAATTATTATTTTTGGGGAGGGGGTCGCGTGGCCCCCCTCCCGGGCCACTACTTGCCCCGGGGACCCCATCCCCCGGGGCTGGCCCTCTTCGTTGGGGACTGTGGGGGGTCCCCAATCCCCCCACAGTCCCGCCGGCTCCCCGCGTCCCTTGGGAGCCGGCATTGCTTTTCCACATGGGGAGCTGCTAACATGCAGCTCCCCGTGTGGAAAAGCAATTTGCTTTGGATATTGGAAGCGAGAGCAGGCTCCCGTCCTGTCATAGCAAACTACAGTGTCCCGGGGGTAGGCACCCCGGGACACTGCAGGAGCCAGCCCTGGGGGGTGGTGGTCCCCAAGGCCATTACAGGCTCCAGGAGGGGGGCCACGCGGCCCCCCTCCCTCCATTGACAAAGCCCCGGGGAGGTGGTGGTCCCCGGGCTCTGGGGGTCCGTAATGGACCCCCATATTGACATTTTTAGTGCCCCGGGAGGTGGCGGTCCCGGGCATGTGGGGGCTTGAGCCCCCCACACAGGTAAATTTATAAAAATTAATAAAGAAGCCCCAGGGAGGTGGCGGTCCTCGGGCTGCGGGAGGGCCGAGAGCCCTCCCACACCATTTATTTTTAAAGCCCCGGGGGTGGCGGTCCCCGGGCTTGGGGGCCTCAGAGGCCCCCCACATATTATAAATACCCCCCATGCCCCCGGGACTTGTCCCACCCGGGGGCCACTAACAACGAAGCGCGGAGACCGCGCTCGCTTTTTTTTCGGTGGGATTCGCGCACCCTAAGCGCATCGCGCCGATTTTTGTTGTTGAAAAAATGCTTTTTTCTGCCCAGGGGTCCTTGTGGGACCCCTGAGCAGACCTAGGGGTCAGGTGTTTCTACCCTGCCCCCTTTGTGCGTTTTGCGCACTTGTTTCTTTTTTTTCTCGGCGGGATCCGCGCACCCTAAGCGCATCCCGCCAATTTTTTAACAAAAAATGCTCTTTTCTGCCCAGGGGTCCTTGTGGGATCCCCTGAGCAGACCTAGGGGTCAGGGTGTTTCTACCCTGCTCCCTTTTGCGCTTTGCGCACTTGTTTCTGTCCCTCGGTTCTACCGAGGGATAAAATGGCTGCCAACACTTCCTGATTTGGAGTGTTGACAGCCACTTGACAGCCAATTAGCATACAGCTCGTGATCGGGAGGGTACGCGGACCCTACGCGCCCATAGATATATATGTGACTTTACTTTTGATTTTCTCAGGAACTACTGAACGGATTTACACCATTTAAGCAAAAGGCAAGACACTGAACCAAGGGCTACCTCTTTGCCAAATTTGGTGTAATTCCGTTCAGCAGTTCGGGCTGTAGCTGCGACTAAAGGTTCCTATGGAAAAATTAATGGGGAAAACGCGTTTTGGAACCCCCCTTTTTTCTCGGCCCCCGCTTGACGAATCAACCCGAGACTTTCAGGGTAGGAGCGGAGCGGAGCGCCCCATCAAGTTGGAAACTTTCGCGAAGATTCGTCAACCGGCGCCAACATTATTTCAAATAGAATGTCGCGGATTTCCTATGGATAATAGGTCCTAACTATAACTATCTACTGGCATATATATATATATATATATATATATATATATATATATATATATATATATATATATATATATATATATATATATATATATATATATACCCACAGAGACACTTACAGTAAGAGATGCAGAACCTCTACTTACCCTCATAAATTTGGAGAATACTAATCCTGATAACGAAATAGTTTTGACCTCAGTGTGTGAGCAAATTGGCTCCAGCCTAAGTGGATTGAAACCCAAATCTAAATTTTATCCTCAACTACCTCCAGGAAATAAAATCGACATATTTCAGGAAGCCGTAACGCAAGATATTTACAAAATCAAACCATCGAGATATAAAGACAACTTAACCAAAGAAGAAAGAACGGCTATACAGGATTTGACACAAGACGACCAAATAGAAATAAAAATCGCAGATAAGGGTGGCAATATTGTTATCTGGGACAAAAAGACTACTCTAAAGAGGCACATTCCCAATTGAATAATCCTGAATATTAAGCCAAACTTAAAAAGAACCCTACCATAGAATTTAAAAAAAACTGGGATGAACAGCTCAGTAAATGGCAGAACATGAATCTCCTAGATGAGGATGAGGTTAAATATCTCAGAACGGAATCTCCAATCACGGCAACAATCTACTTCTTGCCTAAAATTCACAAACATGCCACAAAACCACCAGGGCGACCGATAATTGCAGCAAATGGCTCATTATTGGAACCAACAGCAAACTATGTAGATTTCTTTTTATTGCCATTCGTTCAAAACTTGACATCTTATATTAAAGATACAAGCGATTTACTAAGGCATTTACAAGATATTCCATGGCAAAGTTCCTATAAATTGATAACAATGGACGTAATTTCGCTCTATACGAATATTGAAAACCACATAGGAATTACATCCTGTAATTACTTTTTGGGGAAACGTAACATCCAATATGAAAAACACAATCAAATGTTGATACAAATGATTGAAAATTGCCTCACGAAAAATGTATTTCTATTTGGAGATGAAATATACGTACAAACAAAAGGTACGGCCATGGGATTTTCCTTCAGTCCAAGCTATGCGTGCCTGACAATGGGCTGGTGGGAGCAGCACCTTGCCTGGCACCCGGATCATGATGAATATGTAAATAAGACCGTGAGCTGGTTCAGATTCATCGACGATCTCTTTATAATCTGGGACGGCACTGAAATAGAATTTCAAAAGTATTTTGAGATATTAAACAACACAGAGGCAAATCTACGGTTTACCTATGAAATCAGCCAGGAAAGAGTAACTTTTCTAGATACAGAGATTTATGTAAAAGCTGGCAAAATACACACAACATTACATCGAAAGAAAACAGCCACTAATGCAGTGTTACATGCTCAAAGCTTCCATCAAAACTCATTGATCCAAAACATCCCCTATGGGGAATTTTTGCGAATCAAGCGAATATGTTCTGAAAAAGAAGAGTGGCACAAACATCGTGACCAAACAATACAAAGATTCAGATGCAGAGGATATAAAGAAGAAACAATAACAAGGTGCCGTAATAGGGCAGAATCAAAATCAAGAGATGAGATACTCAAAGAAAAACTACCAGTGACAGAAACAATTAAAATTCGACTGATCACTACATTATCTCAAGAATCAAAACAAATAAAAAATATCTTGAAGAAGAATTGGAGAATTCTACGCTTGGATCCAACAGTAGCAACATTCATTGGAGATCATCCGGATATCACCTTTAGGAGGGCCAAAAATCTCAGAGACACTCTAGTCCAAAGTCACTTTTGGGAAAAGAAAAACAAAGCATCTCAATGGCTACAAACCACGGGCTTCATCAAATGCCATAACTGCAAAGTTTGCCAAATTGCACGTAACATCAAGGAGATTACTTGGGCAAACAAAAAGATATGGAAAATACAGAAGCTAATAACTTGTAAAACACAATTTGTGGTTTATGTTATAGAGTGCCCATGCCACCTAAAGTATGTTGGGAGCACAATTTGTGAGCTCCAAAACAAAAAAACAAAAAAAGTATTCTAGAGCATGTTAGAGCTACCATAGCAAAGGACCGAAGTAACTCTGTGGCTAAACACATGGAACAAGCTCATAACAGTGACTGGAAACAGTTAAGATTCTACGGCATTGAAACTGTGGAACAACACGTGAGAGGAGGATACCGTGAAAGAAAATTACGGCAAAGAGAATCTCTACAAATACTGGCACTACGAACATATATGCCACACGGTCTTAACCAGGACGAAGAACTTTATGTACATTTATAAATTAAGAATTTGTTAGTTTCGCTGACCTTGTACTTTTGGTCATAGACCAAATTTTAACGTCACTATTTTTGTCTTGAGTTATAATTTTTATTTTAATTCGGCAAACTTGATGAATAGCAAATATAGTTAATTTTTTCCACTGGAGGGAACACAATAAGATTCTCACCAAAAATTGATAAATGGAGAAATAATGCCCACCAGAGGGCAGACACACTTGTGGCTAGTTATAATAATGTTTAGACACATAGTACACTATAGCAATTGTTTTGTAAAAATTAGAAATATGCAATAATGTCAATTGGGACCACAAGTACCAGAATGCCCAGTGCTTCTTTTTCTTTTTTGTGCTTTTTAAAAAAAATGGTTTTGTTGTGACAGGAAGTCATGTGACTTGATTTCAAAATAAGTACGTCGGGTAAAATCTAAAACTCAACCGTGACCAAGGTCTCATGGAGACCGAAACGCGTTTTTTTTTTGCTGTGGATTGCCCGTGAAAATTGCCTGTAAAGGATTAAATTTGCTGTAAAAATCTCCCCGTGAGTGCGCTCCGTTTATTCTCTCCGAGTGGGAGCATTGTTGTGGGATATACATATATATATATATATATATAATCAAGAAAGAAGTGACTCAAACAGATAGATTCACCAAAGAACAAAAATATATTTCCACTACCACGTTTCAGCTTCCGCCTTCCTCAGGTAGTACAAGATGGTTTGCTCAGTGGCTGCACAGCTGAATTTTCAAAAAGCATCATGAGTGAAGATTCTATTTGGAATGTGGAATCAATGCAGTCCTGAGAGCTCTTGAGATATGCAGTAATCAGGTTGTATTATCAGTAATGTTCAGTCCATCTGGATGCAGTGATTTTAAACGGTACATCCAGAAGTTTTCTCTGGAGTCCAGTAGTTCTTCCTTTGAGACATGTTCCACGGGAAAATCTTCAAATCTGATAGTAAATGATCCACAAGGTTAAAATGATTGGCTACAGGCTGGTCAATTTTCTTATTAATTATTGCCGATTTGTGGTTCCTGAATCGTGTACGGAGGTCATTCACTGTTTGGCCTACATATTGTTTTTTACAGCTTTGCCTTTGGCACTGAATCACATAAATAATGCATGTTGAGCGACATGTAAGATGCTGTCTTATTCCATAGGTCCTTCTCGTAACAGAACTAGTTACTGATGATGTTTGTAAAAGGTATTCAGACGTGATGCACCTTTTAGAGTCACAGCAATGAACCCCTGCATTTGTTATAACTTGCTTGAGTTCAGCTCTCACAATAAGAGATCGTAAATTTGGAGCTCTGCGGTAAGCAATGACTGGCGGTTTTGGAAAACCTTTGCAATTTTTCACAAGTAGACAGTAAGGGAAATGTTTTTGCATTATATTTCTGTAGTTGGGAGCTGATGGATGATAGTCAACCACAAATGGAGTTCTGTCACTTTTGTTTCTGCCGTTGGTGGGATCCAGATTTTTGCCCTGGCTGGCTGTTGTTTTCTTGTGATCCTTCATCTTCAAGTATATATATATATCTACTGGCGGTCGCCAGTAGATAGTTATAGTTAGGACCTATTTTCCATAGGAAATCCGCAACATTCTATTTGAAATAACTCTTGCGCCGGTTGATGAATCTTCGCGAAATTTTCAAACTTTATGGCCCGCTCCGCTCCTACCCTGAAAGTCTCGGGGTGATTCGTCAAGCGGGGGCCGAGAAAAAAGGGGGGTCCCAAAACGTGTTTTCCCCATTCATTTTCCCATAGGAAACTTTAGCCACGGCTACAGCCCGAACTGCTGAACGGAATTACACCAAATTTGGCAAAGAGGTAGTTCTTGGTTCAGAAAGAACCCTTTTTGTTAAATGGTGTAAATCCGTTCAGTAGTTGCTGAGAAAATCAAAAGTAAAAACACATATATATCTATGGCCGCGGAGGATCCGCGCACCCTGTGCGCACCCTCCCGATCACGAGCTGCATGTTACTTGGCTGTCAAGTGGCTGTCAACACTCCAAATCAGGAAGTGTTGGCAGCCATTTTGTCCCTCGGTAGAACCGAAAGACAGAAACAAGTGCGCAAAACGCGCAAAGGGGGCAGGGTAGAAACACCCTGACCCCCTAGCTCTGCTCAGGGGGTCCCACAAGGACCCCCTGGGCAGAAAAAAAGCATTTTTAAAAAAATTTAAAAAAATCGGCGGGATGCGCGGATCCCGCCGATAAAAAAAAAAATCAAAGCGCTTCGATTGTATTTTGCCCCCGGGTGGCCCAAGTCCCGGGGGCATGCAGGGGTTATTGTAAATTTATGTGGGGGGGCCTCTAAGGCCCCCCCAAGCCCCGGGGACCACCACCCCCCGGGGCTTTAAATAAATAATGTTGGCGAGGGCACACGGCCCCCCGCAGCCCCGGGGACCGCCACCCCCCGGGGCTTATTTTTTATAAAAAAACATACATGACCTGTGTGGGGGGGCTCCAGCCCAGCCCCCCCACATGCCCCGGGGACATTTGAGATGTCATCAGTGATGTCATCAGTGATGTCACTGACCATGTCATGAGTGATGTAATATGTGACGTCATCAGCAGTGCATTGTGGGCGCGAAGTTATAGTTAGCTGAACTAACTATAACGGGGGAATTTCACGGGTTATGTACGAGTGAAATGTCCAACTAACTATAAGTGTCCCTAAAACCTATGGTTTTTTCAGTGAATTTGTAAGGTTTTTTAAATGCTAATTTCTAACTATAACGTGCCTGAAACCTATGGTTTTTTCAGTGAATATATATATATATATATATATATATATATATATATATATATATCAATGAAAACAACGAAGCTTAAACCTTTGTTATAGATAGGAAAACTTTATTTCTTTATTTTTTCTACCAAAACCAAACTTAAAATACACAAACATTAGAATATCTAAGTTAAAGTTATACCTTAAATTTATAACTTACGCACCCACTTTAAATTAATCTAACCCTATTTATTCTTTAGCTACAAACAAAAAGTTAAATTACAGAAAAATTAACATTTCTAAACTCATACATATATATTTAAATTATAATTTACGCAACAACTTCAAAATATTATAACACAAGCATCTCCATACAAAGTGCATTCAACTCACACTACATTAATTATAACTTATGCATTCTCCATGCACTGCTTATGCTGTTTTATATTATCTCACTTATACCATGTAATATAATAGTATTTACAGGAAAAGTTTTTAGATCGCAAATCAAATCTTCTGTGAGAACACAATGCATGGTAGAGTAGTGAATTATAGTTAATGTAGTGTGGCTACCAAGTTGACTGGAGAGTCGTACAGTTGAGCAGCATACAGTGGAGTAGTGCACAGTGGAATGGTGTACAGTGCTGTGCTCTGGTGTACAGTGGATTGCATTAGAGTGGAGTACCATACAGTGAAATAGGGTAGAAGTGGAGTGGCGTACAGTGGATTGTTGTAGAGTGGACTGGCGCAGAGTGCAGTGAGGTTCAGTGTAGTGGTATGCATTGCAATAGCATAAAGTGGAGTCGGGTAGGGAGGAGTGGTGTAGGGTGGAGAGGCTCAGAGTGTAATAGTGTAGAGTAGAGTGGGGTACAGTGGAGTAGAGTAGAGTGGCATAGAGTTGAGTGAGGAACAGTGTAGTGTCATACTGTGGAATAATGTAGACTGAAGTGGCATAGAGTAGAGTTGCATATAGTGCTGTGGCCTAGAGTGGAGTGTTGTAGAGTGGAATAAAGTAGAGTGGAGTGTTGAAGAGTGGAGCAGGGTAGACTGTAGTGGCATACAGTGAAATAGCATACTGTGGAGTGGCGTAGAGTGGAGTGTGTAGAGTGGAGGGGCATACAGTGGAATAGTGTAGAGTGTAATGTCATAGAGTGGAGTAGCATACAGTGGCGTAGGATATTGTGGAATGGAGCACAGTGGAGTGGGTTAGAGTGGAGTGGCGTACACTGGATTAGTGTAGAGTGTAGTGTTGTATAGTGGAGTGACGTAGAGTGGAGTGGCACAGAGTTTAATAGCATAGAGTGGAGTGAGGTAGAGTGAGGTGGCATTGAGTGAGGTGGCATACAGTGGAGTGGAGCACTTAAAGCAGGCGTAGCGTGAAAGTGTGTTAATGGATGTAGATTGTAATGTGGCATGAAAATAGATTATTTGGTGTAAATGTACATTTTTGGTAGTATGTGTGAGTAGTGTGAGTAGTGTTAAAGTTGTAATTTTTAAAATACTTATGGACGGATTACAATCGTGGTGGATGGGATACTCTGTCACAAACGTCTGCCTTATTACAAGTTCCATACGATACAGAGAATATCCATCTGTCAAGATCATATTCAGGCCCTTAGTTATATATTGTGCCGTGGTATACCATGGTAAGTATGCGGTTTACCACATTAAATGCGCATAAGAAGTATGTGGTTGGATAATGGCTGTGTTTACCAAGCATAAAGGGCAGCCATGTCATTTTCAGCACACTTTGTATGTGTTCTGTGTTTCGCTGAGTTCTGGGTTAAGGTCTTAGATCTAGGTAAGTAGTAGGTTTTATTGTTGTACCTATTACCACTTTACTAAAGTGTTAATAGGTAGTGAAATGTATTTCTAATGTTCTATGTATTTTTACGGCAGTATAGGGAGAACTGTGCAATTTTAAAACAAATTTTAAGCAGTGCAGTAAGTTGTAGGTATTACTGCAGTACTCCGTAGACAATGTAGGAAAGATTTAAATATATCACAAAATAGAAAATACAGGGAACTACAGTGTATTTTTTTTTTTTAATTATCTGTTTTTAGAACTGCTGTACTCTCGAGGTAGTACCGTGGCACTCTGTACATTTTTAAACAAATATATAGAAACTTTTAAATATTTTTCCCTACCATTTATCACTTTATTAAAGCAGTAAAATAGGTAGGGGAAAAATATCAAACCTAATACTTACCTACAACTAAGGGTGTAAAGCAGAACACAGGCAAAGTGTACCTAAAAACAACATGGCTACCTTTCAATTTTGTAAAGGCAGTCATTAGCCACTCACATAATGACTTTTCATTGCTATTTACCATGGTACTTCTGTGAAATATCATGAAATACTGCAACATTTTGTGAAAATAGAGTGAAAACAGATATCACTAGGGTAAAATGCCTTATAACTTAAATAATACTTACCCTACTTACTTGTAATACCCATAACCATCATCTGTGTACCATAATGTCTAATCTTGCCAAATTTCATGTGAATACATCCATCTGTTTTCATGCTGCACGAGATACAAGAGTCTATGGAAAATTCTATTGTGGAAAAATGCATTTTGGGACCCCCCTTTTCCTTGTCTACTGCCTTGCCCAATCACTGCAAACTCATGCCCTAAGGTAACTGTAGCTCATGCCCCTACCATGCACAGTTTTCTCATCATTAATTTCACTGTAAATGTTGCAGTGATACTATCAATGATGTTATAGAAGAAGTCATGAGTGATGTAGTATATGTGGCAATTAGCGGTGCATGGCGAGGGTGCTAATTATAGTTACCCTAGGGCATGAATTATAGTTACTTGAGATAACTATGACTGTTATATTTCTGTTTTTTTAGAGTTTAAAAAGTTACTTTGTTATGAACATTTCACCTAACCATAACGTTTCTTTAACCTTTGTTTATTTTCAGTGAATTTCTAGGATTTTTCTAATGTAAAGTAAACTTTTCTTACCACGCATAAAGCCACCCCGTCACGCTCGGCCTTTGGCCATGCATGCTGGGGCGCTGGCTAGGTCAACCCCACGCTGCATATGGCCTTTGATCGTGCGTGGTGGGGGGGTTCCTGTGGCCGACCCCCTCCCACTCTATATATAAAGCAGATCTGTCATCTTTCTCCAAAAATTACCCATAAAAAATCAGATACATATTTCAATAAGGACTTAAAATATATTTCCTTAAGAGTTATTGAAATACATGTCTGTGACTCTTTCCTTTTACGTAGCTTATAATATTATTTTTACCGGGAGAAACTGGGAAAATAAATAATAAGAAATTAAAATAATACAAATATGCCTTTGTTCTACCTTTTAACATTTTACACTCCAAGAATGCAAAGGTAAAAATTACCATATTAAAACCTTGTATTTTATAAGATACATATACAACACATAAAATACAACCAGCCTCTAGGTGGAACTGCAGTTCCAGCAGTAGAGCAAAAGCTTCAGTCTGGAAAATGCTTTTAGAAACATGGTTTCAAGTTCTCCTGTGGCCATGGTTTCAATGACCCAGTATACTTATGTTTTTGTTTATAGTGTTGCTGGGGGGCTTCAGAGCTCCCTACAGCACCCCCCTTCCACAACATAAAAAAGGTGATGTTCCTGCCCCTTCTAGGGGCATCACCAAAAACAAAATATATGTAAATAGCCCTCCCAGGGCATTATGGGCGCTCCTTGAAGGAGCAGTATATAATAAATGAGCAGCTGTGGCCGCTCATTTATTATTCACTTTTTGCTTTTTAATATATTTTTCTGGGTGTCCCGGTCCCACTCGGGACAACCACTTTTTTTTAAATAAGGAGCGGCGAGAGAGCCACAGGGCCCCGGCAAATCTTCCGGCTCCCTGCAAGAGGCCTCATTTTATGGGGCTGTGCAGGAGACTGTTTTTTTTGCTATGAGGGCCACAGTGCCCACTTGTGGAACCCCACACATAATTATTTATTGGGGCTGCAAGAAGATAAGCAGGGCTCCTGTGGCCCCGCCAACCTTTTAAAAAAAAATTATACAGTGGTATGCCCTCAGTGCCCACCCAGGGCATACCGCAACTAATCCTAGCATTTATTTTTGATTTTTATAAGTGAGGTGCCCTATGCCCACCTGGGGCACCCCACAGTGTGTCCCTCATTGGGGGCTGTGGAGGGGGCAGCCCAGGGCCCTCGCAACCCCACCATCTCCCCTGCTTTCACCCATCACGGGAGCAGCAGGAGTCGATATTGCTCCAATCCTGCAGGAGCAGCTTTGCTTTGCTCCCGTGGGGTGGGAACAATTGAAAACATTTCCCTGTCCGAGAGTGCAGGCAGGGAAATGTTCTGTTCTCCCACCAGGTGGCAACAGCTTTGTACTCCCACCCAGTGGGAGAATTTTGCACTTTCTCTGCACGCATCTCTGGGTAGGGAAATAAACAGTGTCCAGGGTGATGGGGACCACGGGCACCATCACTGATTCTGGCCCTGGGGGATGGGGTCCCCGGGCCATTGTATAGCTCAGGGAGAGGGTTACAGGGCCCTACTCTCCTTCATTTGAAATACTGGCACCAGGGGATGGGGTTCATGGGGCCTCTTGGATGCTTGAAGAGGGGGGACATCACCCCTTCCCCTTAAATATGCACTGCTCTTCCCCCCCCCAGGCCCTAAGCTAACGGTGGGGGTTTTTTAGGTAGAGAAAAAAAATAAAACATACTACTTAACTACATCTAAGGCCCAACCCAGAGCAAAGCCAAAGTTCAGTAAAAAGTAAAACAACATAGTTGCCTTTTACTTTTAAAAAAGCATCCATTAGCCAATCATATACTGCCTTGTCATCTGCATGTAGCTGGAATATTGCAAAGTTACTGTAGTATACCGTGGCCCAATATGTATAACCGAGGGACAGATTTATCATTGCATTGTGTTGCCCTTTCGTCACGCATGGTGTCGCAAGGCAAACAAAATACTTAAGTCTGATTTACCAATCAGTGCAAGGCCACCATGCATGACCCTGTGTTGCTTGGTAAATCTGGAGTAATGCTATGCAGCAAAAGTCGCTGCCTTGTGCTACTCTGCCCTGGGAAGCCATGCCATGGGTGGAGGGTGGGTGTTCCCATTCATCCACCCATGGATTTTGGCGCATTCCCAGATTTCCTCAAATTGAAAATCTTGGAATGCTTTAAAATGCTAGACCTTCCCAGGGAAGGCACAAGAAGAAATATTGTTATTTCTCCTCGTTTGCTCATCTTCCTAAGTGTGCTGCATTCTGCACCACGCTTAAAAAGAGGAAAAATCCTCTAAGGATTGTTTTTGTGCCGGAAGTTTTCCCTTCCTTCACAAAAACAATCCAGCTAGCAACCCAGGCACCCTTGCGCCCTGGAATAAGGGTCCCTGTGTTGGTGCTAGGCATCCACAAGTGCACCAGCGCAAGGAGAGAGTAGTAATGTGCCATATCTTGATAAATACATCGCATTACTGCCCACTCCCTGTCATGCAGTGCAGAAAGGCGTCTTGCTGCATTGCATGACATTTTAATAAATCTGCCCCTAGGTCTTTTGTGCCTTATAACTTCAAAACTACTTAACCATGTTAGAGCTACTATAAAAGTGACCCTTTCTACTCCATATTCTACATTCCATGCAAATCTCATCCACATCTGTTCATTCATTTTCCCACTACATCTATTTAAACTAGATGACCCGTCATGCCGCTCCACTCCACTATAAGACATGACACTCCACTGTATGGCATGCCACTCTACTCTACAACACTCCACTCTACTCCACTCCCCTCTACTCCTCTCCACTACACGCCATTCTACTATACCTCATGCCTCTCAACTGTATAACTTTGAAACTTTATTTGTAATTTTGAAACAGCATAAATTAGTTGACAAGGAAAAAACATGCATACAAAACATCATATCAAAATGGGAAAAAAATTCAAAATGCCAAGCGTGCAACCGAGAAGCAGGCTCACAAGTACTCACTATTAAAATCAGTGCGCTAATTAAAACAATTTCAGAGACTCAAATGTATCAGGTACAAACAGTGAGTAGATCTACTTGGACATTCCTTAAGACACAGACATGGTACTGTAACTAGTTCTAGGCCCAATTTTTTAGTTGTTGAGACTTTTACTTCTGACGTCACACTGCTTTTAAAAAATGGACACAGGAAGCACTATTTTAGGATTAGTATCTGCTTGGCAGATATGTAGGTCCTCCTGGTAGTACCTAATCCTCAGACTTATGCAGAGTGGTTTAATCCATTTTGTGTGTACAGTTTTGTAAGCAGAACAAAAAATTAGAACATGCTGAGCATCTTCTCGAGCAGCTCTGCATACCGGATATATGTCAATGCTTGGTAAAAGAATGGACCAAGTGCTGGTAAAACAAGCTAATGTAAGAGTATCCAGCCTTAAATGTATATAGAGCTTCCTCTGCAACTGCGCCTGTAAAAGATCAAGGAATTTTTCAAACTTGGGATCAATTTTTTTATTCAAAAATACATTTGTTAAAGTCCCAGAAGACAGTGCACCACATTGTGTGGTCGACACAGATTGCCAAAAAGATGTTTTAACAAAAGAGACTGAACTGTTAGACATTGCATTAGGGTCGGACCATAGGTTGACGGTACCTAGATTACTTAATGAGCTTTGGAAGTGCTTTAACCAGGGGATATTTGACGCCTGGGGCCTGCTGATTACATCGCTTAAAGCTGCCCGGTAATGGGCCAGTTCTTCCATTGGCTAGAGTCTTAGCCAGAAGAGGATAGGCCTCAGCTTCGCACAGTCAGTTATCTTGCGCAAATTGAGGTCCAGGCACAATGGAAGAAAAGGGGAGCTTTGTGGTAACTTCAGCTGCAATCTTATAAAGAGGTTCTCCAAAGGAAGCAGACTTTCTACTTGTCTGTGGCCCCACAACTCAGCACCATATTACGCTGCGCTATCAGGCTGAACTTTATACACCTGGAAGGCAGGAGAGACTGGATAGTTTTTGAAGCCCCAAAAAACTTTGTGATAACATTAGACCTATGCTTCAGGCATACCTTCTCTTAATTACTTCTCCACCCCAGGTGTCACTCTCTGCCAATTTAATACCCAAATAGTCAAACTCCTTGACTCTTTCAGGGGTTTGGAAAATACAATAATTCTGCACCTGTTTGGTTTCTTTGCATTGAAAATCATGAATTTATTTTTTGAGACGTTGATCTCAAGACCACAATGTTTGCAAAGCTAGTCGAACTTGTCAGCTAGGGTCTGGAGACCTCTGGGCATTTAGAAATCAGGAGGGTATCATTCGCAAAATAAATGCTAGAACTTTCTTCCTTGCCAGGGTGGGCGAATCATTAACTGATTTCAATAAAGCATCCATACACCCATTGATGAAAAGAAGAAACAATGTAGGGGCCTGCACACACCACTGGCACACTCCTCTACTGATATCTATCTTAGCTGTTAGTTCCCCCTATGGGCCAACACACCCCCTAGCATAACTGACTGAGTGCAATCGAATGATAATAGATAGCAGGGCAGGGGAGAGTTCCATGGCGGATAGTACTTGCCACAGCTTAGATCTAGGAATAAGGTCAAATGCTGCACGTAGGTCCTTGAACACAGCATAAAGGCTACCCTTCCCTATCAGCACCACTTTCCACCTGATCAGATGGAACATAAAGCCTTAATCGACAGTGCTCACTTTTTGCTGGAAACCAGCCTGGAATTCAGTTAAGATAGAAGCCAGGCTGTGAGCTAGTCCAAAACTTGTTTGTAAATATGTTTTGCAGATTGTCAAACTAATCGGGCAGTAGTAAGCTGGATTTTTGTGGGATCCCTTTTTATGGATGGGGACTATCTTGGGGCCCCTTCAGCTTTCAGGGATCGGGCCCCCCTGTAGAACTGTGTTACGAAGATGTTAATATATGGAAGCCGTAGGTCAGTGTTAGAGTGGTAAAGCTCAGCAGGGATTGTGTCAAGACCAGGGGCCTTTCCAGATTTTTGAGAGTTCAATGCTGCTTTGATATTGGCTAGGGAGAAAGATAATGATTGGTTAGGGCACATCAGGTGCAAAGTTTGCAAGGAAGAATACTCCACCTGTCAAGAATACAGTTCCTCAACCAATCAATACACATTAGATTCAGGTTTTCTATGCCCCACTTTACCCTCATCCACCAGAAAATGCCAGTAGAGCTTAGAGTCTTTACTCTTTGCAGCCTCAAGCAATTTGTTATAGTTGTTTTGTCCCAATCCTTTTTTGAAGCCTGCAGTGTTAACCTTTAGCAAATTCTGCATCTCTTATTCTCCCTTTATCTCCCCGTCTGACAGCATTTATAAGTTCTAGTTTCTTACATCGACAACTTTTGTTGAACTGCTTGATTTCAGTTTGAGGCCCTTGCCACACCTATTCTTGGCAAAATACCCACTTATTTCCTCAAAGAGGGCATTGTGAATTTCTAGAATACCACTAGGCCTAGGGCAGTAGGATAAAAAAAAATCAAGAGCTATGGAGATATTGGTCCTAATCAAATTCAGCACAGCATTCTTTGATTCAAGGCAGGGTACCTGACTGCCATATTGTTGTTAGTTAGTTGGGTTTAAGTTTCTATTCCCTTATCTAATACAGTATGTAAACAATTTGATATTGGCCCCTTCAAAAGAAGAGTTAATGGATCATGATCACTTTCCATTCTCTGGGTTATAAAGAAGTCGATCAATTCAGACCAAGATTGATAAAAAGGTTGTGTAGGTGGCTACTATAGCATCTCCTTCTGAACATAGGGGCTGGTTTACAGTCTGAGGGAGAATGGCCATTACAATAGGATAGAATTATGTCTATCACCTATTAGGCTACCTTTGACAAATGCCTGACCAGAGGGGACTCAATTCCCGATATGCCCCAATGTTTAGTTTAGTTCATTTATTTGCATAGTTACTGAAAACCATTGCAATACAATAAGACAACCAGTAAAACCATTAATACACACAATAAAATGCAGTGCTATGCATGCATATCTGATAAAAGCACATTTGCAGACATGAGGCAACTAAAAGAGTAACTCATCATAAAACATTCTGTTGTTGCTTCGGAGTAATTAAAAAGAGAGGCGTTGTCAGTTAAGAACCAGACTCTTCGCATTCGGCCTGATGCCAGGTCGGTTACAAGGTGCTGTCAGTGCAAAAAGTGCTTAAAGTGTTTTTAAAGTGCTAATCTCGGGGATGGGTGTGGTGTTTGGAGCTGCCCCCCACTAAAGTGCAGACTGCCTAGTAAGGAGATTAAATATAATGAATTTGTTGCATGGTTGATAAAACCCAGTGTATTAAGAATAAGCTATTTACAATCTTAAGGATGCAGAAGGTTAGAATTTACATGTTTAAAATGTCAGTTGGAGCATCTTCTTATATTTTCTTTGTTCCTTTGCAAGCATGGGCATTTTGCCTAGAAATATTGTGCTATGTGGTCACTAGATGAGGGTAGTGCGTCGTTAGGCCCAATGCTGTCTACGTGGGAAGTTTGAGATTGTTACAAATATTTCCATTGGGTGAAAACTCTTTCACTATTCTGGCATTTTTTTTTCCACCAGACTCAGAAACTTCAGCAAGCAACAGTTCAACTGTGGATCTCCAGGTGCAAAGCAAGCCAGCACTGGTTGCCTCCGGGTGCGAAACCCTCGCTGGTTTAAGTGAGGTTTTAGTAGTTGCTTTCGTTCTTTCAAAAGATCTTTGCATGTGCATTGGAGGTGCAGCAGGTCTTCTGATGCTGAGCCACATAAGCGACAGGTGGTACCCGCTTTTTCCTTGAGCCAGTGAGGGAGGTGTTGTATGTAGGGTAGGAGGCCTAGTCGATACTTCAAGAATTTGATTTTGATGGGTTTGGCATACCCCAGGTCAAAGTATTTTTGAGGAACAGGGGCTGTGTAGGTGCTCAGAATCATCCAGCCGTGGGCCCTTTTTGGGAGGGAAGCCTTGTCCTCGATCCATGAAAGATACTTTTTCCATACAAGTTTTTTTAATGTAGTATTATTGGTAGGTGTATTTCAGAGCTGGGTTAGCCCCATGTTGATCAGGCTATTTTTGAGGTAGTTTGAAGCTGGTGATGCAGCTTGCCGTTGTAGCACTTTCCACAAGTATTGGTTGAGAGTTCCTGGTGTGGCTTTCCGTACTTTGTCCCAGGTAATAATATACACCCCTTGTCTTGCCAGGGACTGTTTCTGTAGGCCAAATTCTAACCTAATCTGTACGAGCAAGATGTATTTGGGAAGGCCGAGAATGATACTATACGCTCTTGTAGCTGTGTTGTCCAATGCTTTTGAGTCCCTGCCCCTATGTGCTTCGCTGCGTTAGGTAATTGTTGGTAGGAGTTTGGCACGTACCACTTGAGCCAGGTGGAGTATAGACAGACTGCTTAGTTTGGGGTTAAGGTTCTTTAATGAGACTGCCAGGGCGAGGCCTCTACGTCTTATGGAGTTTTGCTGGGGAGTGATCTTCTGGTGCAGATTCAATGTATGTACTGCCCCAGAACCAAGTTGGGGATTTCTTTAGATTTTTCCTGATTGTCATGGTCCTTGTTTTCTCCAGGTTGATGGTTAGGCCATTAGCTTTGGAATATACCTGTGTGGTGGTAAGGAAATGTTGTAGGCCAACCTGTGTTGTGAGCGCTGCATCACCAAATGCGATGCAGTGCGCGCAACGAAATTCGTTTCATTGATTTAAATGTTTACTTACCTGTATTGGTCCGTAATCCGTACTTTGCTACCCCCCACCCTGCCCCTCCCCCGCCCCACGTCACCGCCCGGCCGGCACTCCTACACGGACCGCGACTGACTAAACTGTCGTTTTTTGGCAAGGACTTGTCTCCTGACTTAAAGATTGGGGAGATTATCGAGCCTCTCCAGGAGCGTGGAAGTATGCCCACTTGCCTTATTTCGGTGAAGAGAGGTTTATGGGCCTTGGCCCAGAGGTCTGCATCTTGTTTAAACAGAACCGGTGAAATTCCCTTGGGGCTCGGGGCCCCCTCTCTCCTTCCCTTTGCCGTTTAATTGCCCTGGTTTTGCTACTTGAGGATGCAAACGTTGGCAGATTCCCCCGGCTGCTTTGGATTCTGAGGGGCTCCCTTCTTCCCAGTGGATCTCCGGGGGGGGCACCTCCTGATTGGATTATGGTTTTTGATCCTGTGGCCAGGGGTTTGTTTTCTTGGTGGAAATGGTCTCCCAGGTAGCTTGCCCAGTCTTCTTCTGAGATATTGGATGAGATTCCCTCATGTGTGGGGCGAATGAGCAGGATTATTGTTCCCCAAAATCTTCCGCTGTCATTCTATTTGGTATCAGCGTGTAGTTTCGCCCAGAGCTCGTCCTCTATGGATCTGGGGGCTTCCCATTTTTGTCTCCTTAGCTGCACTTTTTGCTGTTGTAGCAGTGCTGAGTGCACTTTGTAAGTTGGATTATATCAAAGGTGTCTCAGCGTGCAATAGATTGAGTTTTTGATGAGCTTGATTTCAGTTTTTTGCAATTTTGACATGTGCTTCATACTGCTGTGGCTAGGAAGTGCCCTTGATTTGATCAGAACGGCCTAGGATTCTGCCATTGTGGTGGTAAAGTTCTCCCATTTCTCAATTTCACTTGATCCAGCTCGTGACTCAAAGAGGAGTTTAGCGGTTTGCAAGAAACTCCCACCTGCTGCATGTGTGAATTTGATTCTTCTGTAATTAATTGTGAGATTTGAACCTTGGAGGATCCGAGACCAGTCGAACATAGGCATGTTCGTTTGGAGTGTGATTTCTTGAGGGCAGTGGTCACTGTCAGCTTTGTCGCCCAGCTGGAATGAGGCGATTTGTTTAAATAGAGATAGAGAGGCAAAGGTATTAACTAATATAGAGTTTATTGTTGGAGAATGATGGGTAATTGCAGGAGGGTTATCGCCAGCAGATCTACTGTTAATTGCTCTGAGGTTGAGGTGTTCCAGGTCCTCAAGTAGGCGCTGGCTGGTTTTGGTTGGGCGGCCTAATGGGCTTTTTCCCTGAGGTGGAATGTTCCAGATCGAATTTTTAATGGACACTTCATCGGCAGTCGAGGAGCCCATTAGATTAGGGTTTAAGTCCCCAGTAAGAATGATGTCAGTTGTTGCCCCTTCACTTATGCATGACTCCAGGAAGTTGCTCAGATTCTTTGCTGCCTTGATTTTCCTTTTTGGGTGTACGTAAGCATTTATTATTATAATATTGTGTTCTTTTTTCCTGATGTCGTAGACGGGGTTAATACATTTATTGCTATAGTTGCTGATGAGGCTGGACCTATTGCGTGGGATGTGGATCTGCTTGTGTTGGAGACATAGGTTGCGAGACCACCTTGGAGGTGACCGCATTTTGCCCCACTGACAGCTGGAGAAAAGAAGCACAGGTATCCTTGAAGGTGCGGAGGGTCTATCAGCCAGGTTTCCTGCAGTGCTATGATGTCAAATGTCCTTTGGTAGATGGCAAAGTCTGGGTCTGACATCTTCCCGGCCAGTCCGTTAATATTCCAAGAACATATCCGTAGGGAGCTATTGGCTCTGGTTGGTAGTGGTTGATAGCTGGTTGTACATTTTTTATTTGGTTATTAAATGTCCTTGTAAACCATCTCAGGTCCGCTTGCCGATTTGGCGGCTTTGCAGATTCCAATCGACTTCTGCTTATTTCTTGAAAGTGCTCTTTGTTAGTTGGAGAGCCCTACTGCCCCTCCGAGCACTGATGTTGCATTACTTTTTCGTCCGCTAGTGGGACATGTTTAATCTCTGGGATTAGTGGGGCAGGGTAGCCGGGTTCAGTGTAGGGAATGATGCTTATCCCCCAGCTTTTGAAGATGCAGCTTTCTGAGAGTATTTTTTGTGCGGTGGATGATGTTCTCCATGTGGTCTTTGTGTCTTTGCCCTCCAGGAGGTCTTTGCGTCAAATAAATTCTATTGAATCCAGGTCCGAAGGTGTTACATCGGTCAGAGTTGATATATGAGACAGCAGGCGGAGTATGTTTCCTTGATTCAGGATGTCATGTGGACCTTTTGGTGCATATTCAGGTATAAACCTGAGAGTGTTGGCTTCCCTGCCTGGGTTTCCAGTCGGGGTGGCATTGTATTTTTTTGAGGATGAGATGCTACTCTCATTACCTGCTGCACCTGGTAGAGCCGGGAGCCTGATGTCTGCCCTGCTTCCTTCTCTGTGTTGATTATTTATGTTGGATTCGGTTTCGGGTAGATGAACCATGTTTCCCAGCCGGAGGGTTCCCAAGCTGTTCCGATCTTGCTTTAATTGGGCCGAGACTTCCGTCCTCCCTTGGGTGCTTAGTTGTGTAATGAAAACAGTAGAGGTGTTGCTTATACTTGTGAGGTAAGTGTTACTTGTCTTTGTGCAGTTTGCTTCCCTGGAATCTGAGTGTAGGGTATTATGACTGTTCGGACTTGCCGTAGTGGCCTGAGGAGCCTTGACAGCTCGGTTGTTTGAAAGTGGAGTTAATGAGTAGCTCGGTGGCAGATGTAGTGAGTTTATTTCAGCCTATATACTGTTAGTGGTATTTCCTGCTGCGTCATCATCTCTTTGGAGGTTATTGATGTTACTGTTGAAGTGGAATGGTTTTATGTCTTCCTTCTCATCCTGCATAAGTAGCCGTGACGTCTCTGGGCAGGGCGTTTCTTTGGTGTAGTTTTGGTTTGACCCCATTTCGGCATCTGTGGGATGTTTGGTTCTCTCATCCGGTGTAGTTGTGGTTCGTTGTATTGTCTGGTCTGACGTCTGAGATGATATTGGCCTGAATAGGCACAAGAAACCTTCCTGGTTTAAGCACGGTTTTTGATTTCGGCCTTTCCTCCTTTGGGCTCGTCTTTGCTTTGTGTTTATTTTGATATCCTGTGGGTGGCTCAGGGGAGACCCTGTAGACTGGTTGAGTGTAGTTACATTTTTGCGGCCATCCTTTAATACTTTGTGTTTGGCTGCAGTTTGGGTGGAGTGGGGTGTTTCTTCCTGGCTTGTTGCATGGTATGTTACCACGGTTTCTTGTGTCGCTGTGATGGGTTGGTCCTCTGGGGGCGGCGTGTTCGGGCACTGGGATGCCCTTTTGAGTTGTGTGCATAGATTGCTCAGCATGAAGTGGAGAGAAGCTAGTTTGTCAACAATGGGGTTGCATCCACAGCTTGATTTGTTGGCTTGTGGGTTGTCCTGTATGATTTGAAGAAGAGTATTTAGAGCTCCTAGCTTCCCATCAATAGCTACCATGAAAACTGCAAAAGTGTTTCAGTAAGGTTAGCTGCATGTCCATTTTGTCTGATTGATATTGGAGAGCCTCCACCAAGAGTTGCACTGTTTTTAGCAGGCTTGCCCAAGCACTTTCAAAGTCTGTTTTATGTGCCTCCTCGGTTGGTCCTCCTGGTCCTGAGTCTGTTGTTGACTCATCCGCTGCCTGATTCCCTCCTGCTTCCTGACACCCCTGTACTTTGGGCTCTCCCGGGGAGTCGCTCTTGTGTTTACCTGGTGGATCCTGAGAGTAGGTCACCAACAGGTCTTCCCATTCTTTTGTGCCGAGCTATGAGAGCTGTTCTGAGTCCTCAGGCTTGTATCTTAGTGTCCTCTCTCGTTTAATTGGCAGTGGTGGTGTTTGGTGTTCTATGTCAGAGCCATTCTATGGTAGTGCGGATTTGGACTTTGATTCTTTGGAGGAGGTCCAGTTGAGTTTGTACGGCTGTGGGCTGCCCAGCTCCATTATTGTTAGTGCCTCAGTTGCGGTGCAGTTGCCTCCCCTGTTTCTGCTGCAGTACGTACTTCCAGGAGTGGGCAGCTCTGTTTCGCTGCCACTAACATGCTCAGGGGAGGATCGCCTCACTTGCTTCAGGCCAGGTTCTCGGGTTGCCGTTACTTCGGCCACGAACAACTGGACCGGATGCTGAGGTTTCTGCAGCAGGGGTGTGGTTTGGCTCTGTGGGCTTAGTCCTGGGTCGGCTGCAGTGGACTGGTCAGCCCAGATGCCTGGGTTTTCCATGCTATTGCCATTACACTGTGGTTGAAGCGATTTAAGCGGTTGGAGAGGTGTCTGGAGGCACTGGACTGTTGTGGTACTTGAGAGACGAGTGCCATGTGCATTTTTCAGAAAGCAAAATTTGGTGTGGATCTTTGACTGAAGAAGAGTATTGGTGCCGGTGGCTACCACCCACCGGCACCAATAATCAACACCCAAGTCTTCCCAAGACACAGCCACACAGCTGTAACTCGACTCCTTTTAAAAACCAGCCTCAGAGGCCCTAAAGAACAAGTTTCACAATGTCTCTCAGAGAGGTAACAGATCTTGCCAATTCTTACGACTCACCATCAACTAAGGAGAACCCCAGTTTCATGATCCAGGTAAATCACTGGATTTGGGAGAGACCGCATTCCACCAAGAACGATGAGGCCACCAGCTAACCACATCAATATTCCCATGGATCCCTCTAAGAAACTCAACATCAAGGGAACAGCCAATTGCATGCTTATAAACTGCAGATCTGCTACCAAACACGCAACAGAATTGGCAGAAACCATCTTGAACCATGACATTGATATCACGTTCATCACAGAAACTTGGTTGAATGAATCCTCCTACCAAATTATTGACATGCTAGTGCTAATCATCAAGAAAGACAGAAAAAAACATTGTGGTAGAGGCATTGCAATCATCCAAAAGAACAGTATTACCATAACTGAAACTGACACCTTCACCTACAACACATTTGAATATCTAACCTCCACCTTAACGATGAAAGACAACAAAGCACTGTACTGTCACCTCCTCTACCATCCGCCATGCAACACACTGACCTTCGAAGAACACCTATCCAGCCACACACTGCTCGCTCTTGGACTCCAACAACATAATATTAGGTGACCTCAACCTTCATTGGACTGACAAGAACAATACTCTAATCCAATCCTTAAACAAACTTCTACTCAATAATAATCTTATCCAGCACTGTAAAGAACAAGCCCATAACAGAGGCTCAATACTTGATGTCAATATAGCTCATGAAGATACAGTTACTATTGACCACAACCTTCCTGTCGACTGGTCAGACCACCACATCATTCAATTTCACATTAACCAAACGATTCCACACTTACCCCGTACACAGGAATCCCTTCATTGGGTGAGAAGTATAAGAGAGGCCCTTTCTTCCAGGTCCCCTAGCTGACCTGGAAGAAAGGGTGATGACACTACTTCCCCCCACTGCAGATAAACTCTCTACAACTGAACTTACCACACACTACAATGCAACAATGACAGCCATCCTAGACCAAGTAGCCCCTTTGAAGCAAAAAAGAGTCAGAAACACCCCATGGAGATCCTAGTTCAATATAGAACTAAACTCTGAAAGAAGACAACTCAGAGCTGCTGAAAGACTTTGGCGGACTAACCCATCTGTAACCCACCTTGACCAACTCAAAACAGAACGCAGGAAGTATAAAAAACACATCAGGAATGAAAAAGCTGCCTTCTTCCGTAGCGCATTAGATTATGCAAAACACTGCTGCAAAGTGCTCTTCGATATCATTAAACAACAAACCTCCAAACCACCCACAATAACCACGCAGGCCTCCAAAGAACTCTGTGACAATGTTGCCAATTTCTTTAATGATAAGATCACCAAGATTGAGCGCTCCCTTGATGACCACATCCTGTCATCCAACGAAAGCCCGCCCTCCAGTAATGAAGGAAACAACTCCCTCACACACTCCCCCAGGTGCTGGAAGACATTCAACCCCATCTCAGAAGCAGACATCACTGAAATGATTAATATGTCCAAGCCCTCCTCCCACATAGCTGACCCTATTCCTGCTCACCTGGCAAAAAAGCTGAACCACGCCCTAGCCCCTCTTTGGACCAAGATTTTAAATAGCTCCTTGAGAACCAGAGTTATGCCAGACTGTCTTAAAATCGTCCAAGTCACGCCATTACTAAAAAAAAAGGGGGCATGGACCCAAATAACCCCAACAACTTCAGGCCTGTCTCCAACCTCCCCTTCTTAGCCAAAATACTTGAAAGATGTATTCTCCTCCAACTCAACCAACACATTGACAGCAACAACCTACTGGACACTCACCAGGCTTCAGAAAAAGGGTGCAGCACTGAGACAGTGATCCTGCATGTTACAGATGATATATACAAATCACTCGATGTAGACCAACGCTGCCTACACATACTCCTTGACCTATCGGCAGCCTTTGACATGGTTGACCACAAACTTCTCATAAACTCCCTCTGAGAAATAATCGGAGCAGACGAGGTGGTCCTACAATGGTTTACATCCTTCCTACAAAACCGCTCTCAACAAATAAAAATTAACAATTCTACTTCTGACATATTTCCTATAACCCGGGATGTCCCACAAGGGTCAGTTCTCTCCCCCTCACTGTTCAACATCTACATGGAGCCCCTCACATCATACTAAAAAAAGCCAACATGCCCTTCCACCTCTATGCGGATGACACCCAGATCTGCCTGGAAACATTCTCAGTAGGAGACATACATAGACTAAATGACACTCTAATAGAAGTCCTGCACTGCTATCACACAAACTCCTAAAACTGAACCACGATAAGACGGAAATCCTTCTCATATACAATAATGAACAGACCCCCCAATGGCTAAAATCCATTGATGCTCTCAACTGCAATCTTACCCTGGCTGACTCTGCAAAATCCCTGGGAATCACCCTGGACCCAAGTTTGAACATGAGCAAACATATAAAGAGCACTGCAAAGAGCGCATTCTACAACCTAAAACTCCTCAACAAAATCAAACCCTTCATCCCTCCCAATGATCTTAAACAGGCCACGCAATCTCTGGTTCTGTCCAGATTGGTCTATGGAAATGCAACCCTCACAGGCACGGCAAAATCTCACTTAGCCCCCCTCTGAACAACGCTAAATGCAGCTGCTTGGATGGTCACCATAGTAAAGAAATATGACCACATCTCACCCTCTCTAAGAGAACTAAAATGGCTCCCGATTGAAGAGCGTTTCAACTTCAGAACTGCATTTCTCAACCACAAAGCTCTCCACACCGGCAAATCTGCCTACCTCGCATCCTAACTCAAAAAGGCAGGCCTGACGAGAAATCATAGGAGCACAAACACACTACTTCTCATTCCTCCCAAAACTCGCAAACAAAAAACCTTGTCACGCTCCTTCTATGGAAAGGCTCCTAAAATTTGGAACTCCATCACCGTCCATATAAGGACCAACCCTTCCTTCATAAACTTCAAAAGACAGCTCAAGGACCTCTTCCTCAACCGAACTCAACCAACTGGATAGCAACCACCGAGTGAGACAGAGTGCCTCTGCTACAGAAATCTCGTCCAGCGTATAAACAATCAACCTTAGCGAGAGGGTTTCTACATCACCTGTCTTTTGATCCGCTTCTATGACCCCCTCCAGGCCTTAACCTGATTCGACACCAGACAATGCTGTTTACTGAAACAATGTGTGTCTGTTATCATCATGATAAATGTTGTAAAGCGCTCTGATACCTTCGGGTCTGGCAGCGCTATATAAGACTCTTAAATAAATAATATAAATAAAGAAATAAGACTAGAACAATGCTTTGTGGCATTGGCTTTTTCCCCTCCTGTAGAGAGGCCGTGTGTGTCGGCTGTGTTGGAGTCTATTTCTAATAAATGACTGGAGCTTCCTTTTGCGCTTGTTTAAGTTAGTTTTGAGGGTGGGGCCTCCTTGTACATGGCCAGATCTCATGATTTGCTGTGGTGGTCTGCTCTGATTACGGCATGGTGTGTTCTTGGCAGCTGCTGCTGCCGCAGCTAGCTTGCTGGGGCGGTGGATAGAAGCAGTTTGGTTAGGCGGTGGTTAAGGTAGCTGTAAAAGCAGGCCAGCCTAGCCTAGCTCTGAACCCCTCCACCCCTGCAGAGTCCCTTTCTGGCTCTGAGCACAGCACCTTGCCCCTACCACTCCAGCACCTGTTGTTCCAGGCTTCTATGCCCTCTGTGTTTGGTTGTTTTACAATATTCCAGTGACGAGACTGACTGAAGCGTGGACTCTGGCCTGTCCTTAATTCTCCTCTGTTGTAGGCCTGAGGGGGCTGACCAGAATGTTGGGGGAGGTACTGGTGTCGTTAGTTGTTGATTGTTAACCGCACTGGCCAAGCCTTGCTATCCTACCTTTCTACTGAGGAGGTGGGTAGCAGGGGCTCTGCACTGGACTGGTCCATTGTAACAGGGACTGGGGCTGCAGGGAAGAGGTCCGGCAGTGAAACCCCCCAGCAAGCAGATGGTGCGGGGCTTTCTTCTCTTCATCCTATTTGCATTTTCCTCTGCTTGTAGTTGCTTGTGGCTGCAGTTTAGTTGTGTGGGGAGGGTTGTGGGGGAGAGACACAGGGCTGGAAATCCCCGGGCAAGCGGGGCTCACAGGGCAGGGCCGCAAGCTGCACTCAAACTAGTTGGGCCACCTCTGCGGTACTGCCGAGGGCTCGCTCTTCTCAGCAGCCGCCAGCTACTGACGGCCGCGCTTGCCCCCTTGAGCGGCGGATGCCTGGTTGGCGCTGTGCATTTTGTGAGTGGTGTGCCCCCCCTTTGTCAATCAGCGTAGCAAGGGGTCTGGTGCCCGCTGAGGACCGAGCACCAGGCACCGGTGTGCAGCAGTGCAGTTGTGGGGGTTGGTTGGTGGTGAGTGGTTGGTGGTGAGGTGGTCTCGCCTCACCTCGATGCTTCGCCTCTTTAGCAGGGCCAGTGACTGGGAGAGTTGATGAGGCTGTGAGGAGCGGTGGATGTCCAGTGATGCTGCTGAGGGAGGCCGGCAGCGGTTTGGCGAGAGGGCGAGGACCACACGCTGCCCCCCCACAGTTGCGCGGCACCACTGGCCTCTCTGCCTGTCCGTCCGCCCGCTCCTTCCTGCATCGACCTTTGGGAGCCTGAGCTTAGCTGGCGTAGTGAAGCTCAGAGGCACAGCTCAGCTCTGCTTTGCTCGGCTCACCACTCTCCTCCTCCTGCCGCTGCCGGTGCGAGGGCTCTCTGGTGCGCGAGAGGCCAACCGATGATTGCCTAATCCTCTCACCACCTCGCTGGTCACCGCTCATCCACACCGCCGCTCCTCCTTGCTGCGCTCTGCTCTGCCACTCTGTTGCACCGCGATGCTGCTCCTGAACCGGAAGTGTTGACCGTTCAAGGAGCTGTGCTTCAGTCACCAATCTTGAGATTAGCCCCAATGGGCGTCCTCCACCCTTCTAAGGTTATCAATAAGTGAACATTAAAGTCACCTCCCATTATGATACATTTATTTTGCTTTGACTACTTCAAAAAATGGTTTAAAAAAGACAAAATGGGAAAATCCCTATTGGTACTAGTCGGTCTGTTATACACATTAGTCAGTAGTAAATCCCTGGCATTGCACAAAGTAATGTTCAAGATCAAAACGTTGTGGTATGAGCACAGAATTACCTTAACTAAGCCCTGTGTGGAGGTTTTAACCCAGGTACACAAGTCTCCAGCAGCCCGACCCACCGAGGCACTCCTTGCCATAACCTATAGCCTGGTCTAAAAGCAAGAGTGGACATCCACGTTTCTTAAAAAAACATGTCATAGTTTTTTTATAAAAGAACCCCAATCACTCTCTAATATCTAGTTTTAAGTCCAGCCATATTCCAGCAGACAATTTTCAAATTGTCTGAATATAAAGAGTCAGGAGCGCCATACTGGCCGGGCACATTGGATTGTCCAAAGAGGGAGAATCTACATGGGCCGTGGGAAGTTGGAGGGAAGGGGGATTCTCCATGGGTGCAACTAGTGTGACATGCATGCTTGGAGAAATGTTGGAGAAGTTTATGTGGTTGCCTTGGCGAGTCAAAGAATAAATATTGGCAATAGCAGGCTCACTTGGAAGGAGGCAAGACTTCAAGGGCGCTCCTTTAGCCCACTGGAATTAGGACAGCTTTCTGGGTACTTCTGGGGTACTTCAATTGCTATGAGTGAAAGTCATTGGTTTGCATTAATAGAATCCATAATATTGGGGGATGGATTGTGAGAATAGTGATCCTCTGAACCCAAAACCTCTAGTTGCATCATGTTTGGGCTCATAGAAGAAACAGATTCGAATTGAATCTCAGATCCAAAAGGCGGGTCGGATCTGAGACCAAGAAATAGAAGCACATTTGCTATGGATGCACTGAACAGGGTGATTTTAATATAACCCCATTTGGTGCCTAATAGGGGGCAATGTTCTGCACTCAGCACATCAAGTCAAATACAGAGTAGCAATGTCTCACGCTCCTGATCCAGTGGGTTACTTTGTTGATAAGTAATTCCATACTTTTGTAGGATTGCCTAGTGTAGGTTAACTTGGCGACATCCACCAAGAAGATCTCACTTTTGGTCAGAGTGACAGGAAGACATTGTTATGTTCTAGAAAGGAATGACTAGGAAGTAGGCAACCTATGTGATTCTTACTTAAAGTTCCTATGGGGACAAGGTGGTACAATAGTAGTGGTACCAGTAGCTGCACTGGGATATAATTGCTTATTACTGCCTCTAGATCCAAACTCTCTTGGTGTTCTTGAAGAAAGACTTACGGACATATTGGCATTGAAACCTAACAGATTAGTGGGTTTAGGAAAATGTGAAGAAGGTGCGTCCAATGTAACAGAGGGTCGAGCAGTAGCATCAAAAGGGGCACCCAGCTTGAAGGAAGGATGACTCAAGGGGCGGAAGGCGTTAGAAGAGAAAGCTCCAGCTACAACCTGGTTTTTCTTTGGCAGCTGGGGCAAACATCAGATGCTTAAGATTTTTACTGCATCACATAGCTTAGCAGCCATTTGTTTCAGGTCAGCAACTTCCAATTGCAGTTGTTGTATTAGATGATCATTTGGACCCAATGTATGGGAAGACGTTACCATATCATCAGTTTGAATTTGAATGTCTCTAGGAGGAAACTTGCCAGGGAGGCGAGGCAAACAGACTATAGCCCCAAGTGGGACAAACCTATTACTGCAAGGAATCTGTGGGACTTCTAGCAGTTCTGGTTTATCAGGTCTTGGCGATATAGAATCAGAATTGGAGTTGGCTATGTCAGGGGATGCTGTTTTCAGAGGCATAGTCTGTGTAGGGTTTTTCAGATCAAAGGTATTTGCTTACTTCTGTTGGCCATGAAACTCTTTTGGGGATGATGGTAATTTGTCTCCCACTAATGATTCCACTTCCTTAATTAAATTGTCCAAATCAGAAATCACACAATTCTCTGCCAGACATTTTGCTGCCCTCTTGAGGCCTTTTCTCCTCTTCGGGCTAAGTGTCGCCTTTCTTTTAAGCATTTCTAATGTTTTTCTGAAAAAAGTGGCTTCCCTGTTAGTGTGCCGCCTAAAGGCTAGTAGGGACTTTCAAGGTTTCACAATAAAATCAGGGTAGGACAGAACAGCGTGAAAACAAACACAACAAGTGAAATTGGTTCAAAGGATTAAATAAATCTCTTACCCAAGTTAGAAAAATATAGCTGGGTAAATTGCTTCCACAGGCCAAAGAGGGGTGGCCCAGCCCAGTCTCTTCTGGCCGATGATGGACAAAGGTGGGCCCAGTCTTGGCCCAGTCTTTACCCAGATGTTTCCCATGCTGTCGGAGAAGTGTAGTGCTTTTCAGCGGGTCACCGCTGATTATGGCCCCTCCTTAGCATGAGTGGAGCTGGGGGACATAGTCTCCCCACAGCCAGGGCCTCCAGTGAAGATTTGGGCAGTGCAGGCAGGGAAGAACTGCTGAAAAACAGGTACCCTGTATAACACTCTTTTCCTCTCCACTCTAATATATGCCACTCCACTGTATGACTTGCCACTAAACTCTATAACATGCCACACCTCTGTACGGCATGCCACTCCACTGTACGCTAATCCACTCTATGACATCCCAGTTCACTCTTCGCCACTCCACTCTATGACCTCCACTCTAAGACATTGTACCACATGCCACTCTATGACATGCCACTCCAATCTACTGCTCCACACGCCACTCTACTCTATGTCACTCCACTGTACAACATGCCACTCCACTCTACGACAGTCCACTCCACTCCACTGTATGCTATTCCACTATATGCCACTCCACTCTATGGTACTCCAGTCTATGCCATTCTACTCTACGCTACTCCACTCTATGCTATTCCACTGTATGCCACTCCAGTCTATACCACTCGATTGTACGTCACTACACTTTATGTCTCTGCACTGTATGCTACTCCACTCTACACCACTACACTCGAAGCCACTCCATTCTATGCCACTACAGCGTACGCCACTTCTCTCTATGCTATTTCACTGTACGCAACTACACTCTATGCCACTCCAGCGTACGCCACTCCTCTCTATGCTATTTCACTGTACGTCACACCACTTTATGCCTCTCCACTGTATGCTACTCCTTTCTACACCACTCCACTCTACGCCACTCCACTCTCTGCCACTCCACTGTACACCACTCCACTGTATGCTATTCCACTGTACTTCAACTCACTCTGCGCCACTCCACTCTATGCCACTCCACTCTACGCCACTCTACTCCTTGCCACTCCACTTTACAGCACTTTACTGTACAGTATTCCACTCTACGGCACTGCACTCTACTGTGCAACACAATACTCGACTCTATGGCACTCTCATCAACGCAACTCCACTGTACACAGTACTGCACTCTACAACATGCCACCCCACTGTACGCCATTCCACTCTATGCCCTCCACTGTACGGTCTTCCACTCAATGCTGCACTATTCTACTCCAATCCACTTTACTCCACTCTAAGCCTCTCCAGTGTACGCCACTCTACTCTAAGCTATTCCACTCTATACCAATCCAGTCTACGCTATTCCATTGTACGCCACTCCACGCTATGCCACTCCACTCTATGACATTCTACTGCATGCCACTCCACTGTATGCCACTCCACTGTACACTTTTACACTGCATGCCACTTCACTCTACAGCATTCCACTCTTTGCATTCCACTCAATGCCACTCCGCTCTATACCACTCCACTGCACACCACTCTACTCCATGTTATTCCTGTGTACGCTTCCCCACTCTACCCAACTTCTCTCCATGCCACTCCACTCTACTCTGCTCTACGACACTCTACTCTACTCCACTCAACAACACTACACCCCTCTACTCTTTCACACAATGCTCCACTCTATAGAACTCCCCTTTACAACGGTGTACTCCAGTCTACTTTAATCTACACAACTCCCTCCATGGCACTCCACCCCACTTTCTTGCACTCTATTCTATGACACACTACTCCACTCTGCTTTAGTGTACTCCACTACTTCACTCTACACGACTCCACTCTATGCTATTTGTTAGACTTGGCACCATTGGCGTGGGTCTCCCTTCCATTTTTTTGCTGTTGCCTCTTATGTTTTGCTGGTTTTAGATGCTTTTGGGCACTGTGCCACTGCTGTTCAGTGCCACAGTGCAAGTGCTCCCTACTGTAAATTGTGTTATGGATTAGTGACTCCATGATTGGATGATTGGTTTACTTGTCAGTCCCTAGTACAGTGCACTGAGTGTGCCCAGGGCTTGTAAATCCAATGTTGCTGGTGGGCTTGCAGCACTGGTTGTGCCACCCACAGAAGCGGCTTGTAAAATGTGCCTCGGGCCTGCCATTGCAGAGCCTGTGTGCAGCCTAGGGCTGCCATGTCGACTTGGTGAGTGCACCCACTTACCAGTCCCTAAACCTTCCCTTTACTGCATGTTGGTCACCCCTAAAGTAGGCCCTAGGGCAGGGTGCATTGTAAGTATAAGGTAGGACATGCCCTGGTGTGTGTGGCATGTCCTAATAGTGAATTACAGCCATTTTCGTTTTTCACTATTGCAAGGCTACCTGCTCCCCATAGGCCAGAATGGGCAGACTGACTATTACACCTTATAGTCAGAACTGACCCAGGGAACATGGTAGAAAAACGAATTTAGTATGCCTGAACTCAGAATGATAAAATACATCTTTTAGTGAAGTTGGTTTTAACATTCTGTGTTTGAAAATACCACTTTTAGAAAGTGGGTATTTTCTTGCCTAAACTTCCAAGCCTGCCTCTGCTAGGTTGTGTATTCCTTGTCTAGAGATTGAGTGACAGGGGCTGGGGGTGGCTACAGGAGACAGGGTGAGTCAGCACAGGGCTGAATAGGAAGGTCTGCATCCAGAGTGGAGGGAGGAGTTGCACCTGGGTCTGAATAGGGCTGTGCCTGCCTTCCACAATGCTGGCTCCACCTCCTGCCGGGCGTCTGATGGCTCTGCCCCTCACTCACAAAGGAAAGAAGGAGTCAGAAAAACAAAGTGCTCCAGGACTGACCAGAACTGGTTTTGGACTAGGCAGAGGCCTCTCTGCCTTCAGAGAACAAAGGGAAAAGGTGTATAAAAAGGGGACCCAGACCCCTAGGAAATTAGATCACTTCTGGGAAATCAAGAAACCTGTTACCAAGGAGAAGAACCGGAGAAGCTGAAGGAGGAGTACTGCCCCTGTGCTGTTTTGCTGATTGGGGTTGGCCTGCAGTGGTTGCTTTCTGCCAAGGACAGGAGAAAAGACTTTGCTGTGCTTTGTCATCTTGAAGAAGGGAATCTCCAAGGGCTTGAACTGAGCTTGCCTCCTGCCTGAAGTCACAGGGACACAAAGACTTCACCCCTTCTGTTTGCCTGCATCTGGAACTGCTGTTTTAGCTGCTAACAGAG
Organism: Calotriton arnoldi; assembly: GCA_963921515.1. Classification (NCBI taxonomy): domain Eukaryota; kingdom Metazoa; phylum Chordata; class Amphibia; order Caudata; family Salamandridae; genus Calotriton; species Calotriton arnoldi. The sequence continues at coordinate 647,720 of CAWUFW010007909.1, read as the reverse complement.
GGAAATTGCAACATCGACGCCGGCGAGCGACGCCGTAACCTGCACCGAAGCCTTGGGCACCGCTCGTGAAGAGCACGACGCACCGCCCGACTTGCACCGTAGGCCCGACGCCTGCCGACGCCGTGCGACATCGACTCCGAAGCCGTCATCGAGGCCGCTGCCTGCACCGGAGCCGAGGACACCGCTCGTGACGCTCACGACGCACCGTCCCGACTCGCACCGCAGCCCCGACTTCACCGACGCCAGGGCTTCATCATCGCGGAGCCGATCCTCGACGTGGGTGACCCCGAATCCATCGACGCCGCACCATCGTAAGGAACCGACGCCTCGCCGCCATCCGTGACGTCACCTCCCCGACACAGTAAGGAACCGACGCCTCACCTCCCCTGCGCTGCAGTAAGGAACCGAGACATCACCTCCCCTGGGGTCGTAAGGAACCGACGCCGCCGGCGCCAACGAAGCATCACCTCCCCGACGCCGTGCACCGTCTTTGTTTTCATCGAATTCCAGGTACTGTTCTTTGTGGGTCTGCTCGACTCCAGGCCCGACGCCGCGCACCTCGCGGTCGGCGCCGTACTTTGGGATTTCCACCGGTCACGACGTCGTGATAACTCCAAGTGGAGTTATTTGCTGCTACAAGCTTTATTTGATTGACTATCCTATTTTTGAAGATAACGTGAACTGTCTCTATCATTTTAAGTCTATTTTTGATTACAGTATTGTGGATTTTTGCTATTGGGTCTTGTGATAAGTCTATATAAAGATTACTTATTTTTACATAAACAACCTGTGTGGTGTCCATCTGTAGTGTTTTCACTGTATTACTGTATGTGGTCACAAATGCTTTACACACTGCCTCTGAGATAAGCCTGTCTGCTCGTGCCAAGCTACCAGGGGGTGAGCAGGGGTTATTTTAGGAGTGTTTCCCCCTTATCCTGACTAGAAGCAAGGGTCCCTATTTGGACAAAGGTGCAAACCATTGCCAACTAGAGACCCCCAGTTCTAACATTGGTGGTCAGCGGTGAGGATTTGGACTTGCATTTGTGATTCATATACAGTGATTGGTGTACACTACTAGTGAGTGCAGACCAATACGCGACCACATACCTTTTTGATAGGACTTTTTTTTCCTTGGAACCTTTATTTTTGTTGAGAACTGCCAATTTTCACCATGAGCAAAAAGGATCCATTGCACCTGCAGATATTGAATTTGAAGAAGATAGGGTTGATACCTACACTGTGCCAGAACTCAAAGCTGTTTGCAAAAAGTTTAAAATCTCTATGAGAGGCCTCACCAGGAAGGAGGAGTTTCACAAGGCACTGAGAGCCTGGTTGGAAGCACGGAATGCCAGTGGGCAGTCCGAGGAGCCTGTGGAGGAGGCAGAGAATTTAGATGGGCAGCTTGAGGGGCCATTGGGCTTAACTGGGAGGAGAGCGCCTTCCAGGGAGGGCAGCAGTGTTTCTCAAAGGGCCTGTCTCCAGAGGAGCTGGAGGACAGGGACAAAAGCAGGATGCATGAAATGGAGATGGCCAAACTGAAACAGGGAAGCCATGATAGCCTTGAGCATAAGAAATTGGAGTTAGAAAGTAAGAGGTTGGCCATGGAAGAAAAGAAGATGCTTTTAGAGCATGAGAGAGTGGTGAGGGAGCTAGAGCTAAAGGCTAGGAGCCTAGAGATCACTCCCTCTGGTGGCAGCACACCTCCAGTGCCTGTAGAAAGTAGAGTGTACATCCCCAAGGAGGTTATTAAGGATTTCATGAAGGGGGAGGACATTGGGCAATGGTTTAAAGCATATGAGATCGCCATGACATCACACCGGGTCCCTGAGAAGGATTGGGGAGCGGGGTTGTGGGGCCGCTTTGCAGGTGAGGGAAGGGAAACCTTACTAGCCTTGCCCACAATTGATCAGATGTCCTATGCCCACCTGAAGGAAGCTTTAGTGGCAAGGTATGGGTTAACTCCAGAGCTTTATAGGCAGAAGTTTAGGAACTGCAAAAAGCTGGAGTCTAGTACCTGGGTGGAGTATGTGTCTTATTTTTGCAGAGCATTGGATGGATGGGTGAAGGGTAGCAAAGTAAATGACTTACAGGAGTTCTATGATTTAATCGCATGGGAGCACTTGTCCAGTAGTTGTTTTCCAGAGCTACGCCAGCACCTAGTTGACAGTAAGCTAACTAATCCTAGAAAGCTTGCTGAGGAGGCGGACCGCTGGGTCAGTACCCGGGTCCACAAGGGTCTTGTGGGAGACTCCGCCAAAGGTGGGCAGGGTCCCCAGCAGAAGAGTGGGGGGACAAGGGTAAACAGAAGGAGTTCCAAAAAGGGCCCCAAAGTAAACCCCAAGGGAACCAAGGTAAGGGTTCCCAGCCTCCCACTGAGAAAAGACCATGGGTCCCAACAGATAAGTCTGTTCAGAAGGGGCCCAAAGCATGTTTTAGTTGTGGTCAGGTGGGTCACTTTGTAGGAAGTCCCAAGTGTCCCAATACTGTGACCACTGCACCCACTGGTGCACCACCCCGGCAGATGGCTAGTGTAGCCCTGGGGGAGGAGTTGGGTGCCCAAGGTGGGTGGGGTCCCGCAGAGATGTCCCTGGTCTCTTTAGGAGACAGTGAGATGGTCCCTAGGACCCAGCTGCCTGATAACACTAAGAAATACAGGCAGTGGGTGACCATCAATGGCCATAGGGTGGAGGCTCTGAGAGACACCGGGGCCAGTGTGACAGCTGTCAGTTGTCGGCTGGTGTCTGAGGAGCAGGTGGTCCCCAATGTATTCTACCCTGTAGTTGCCGCTGACAACTCAGAGAGCCACTGCAAGGTGGCCCAGGTTCCCTTTGAGTGGGGGGGTCTCAGGTATCCTTCAAGTAGCTGTGAGGCCAGCCATGCCTGTTGACTGTCTGCTAGGCAATGATTTGGAGAGCTCCCCTTGGGCGAAGGTGGAGCGGAGGTCTCATTTGGAGATGTTGGGTCTGCCAGAGTGGGCGTGTGTGACCACTCGGTCAATGGCAGCCGGTAAGGGTATTCAAGAGGACCTGGAGCCTGGAAGAAGGGCCCAGGTGCCTGCCTTAAAGAGAGGAGGCAGGGGGCGCGGGAAACCGGCCCCCGAAGTTCCCACGGTCCAGGAGGAGGCAGACCTTGAGGGGGATGCCCTGGAACCTGCAGGGGAACAAGTGGCTGAACTGGGGGACCTGCCTGAGCTGACCCATTGGCAGCAGGAAGGAGGCCCCTCCAGGGAAGAATTCTGCGAGGAGCAGAAGAAGTGCCCTTCTCTTGAGGGCTTGCGGCAACAGGCTGTAAGCCAGGCAGCAGGTGATCAGTCTGGATCACACTGGATCTACTGGGAGAATAGTCTCCTGTATAGTGAGCCTAAGGTTGCTGAGCCTGGGTCAGCCCGTGTGCTGGTGGTACCCCAGCGCTTCAGAGCCTTCCTACTGGGTCTGGCTCATGATGTGCCTTTAGCAGGACATTTGGGGCAAGACAAGACCTTTCAAAGGCTTGTCACCCACTTTCATTGGCCCCAAATGCGCAAGAGTTCAGATACTCATTGCAGGACCTGTCAGACTTGCCAGGCAAGTGGTAAGAGTGGGAGGAAGCACAAGGCTCCTCTCCAACCTTTCCCTGTTGTCAGTACCCCCTTTGAGAGGGTGGGTATTGACATTGTGGGGCCTCTGGATCCCAAGACAGCCATGGGCAACAGGTTCATCCTGGTCTTGGTGGACCATGCCACCCGGTACCCGGAAGCCATCCCTCTTCGGACAGTGACGGCCCCCGTGGTGGGACGTGCACTGATGGGGATTTTCTCCCGTGTGGGGTTCCCCAAGGAGGTGGTGTCTGACCGTGGTACTAACTTCATTTCCAAGTATATGAAGTCCCTGTGGCAGGAGTGTGGTGTAACCTATAAGTTCACCACTCCTTACCACCCCCAAGGTAATGGGCTGGTTGAGAGATTCAACCGGACCCTTAAGGGCATGATTATGGGTCTGGAAGAACCCATGAGGCGTAAGTGGGACGTCCTCTTGCCATGCCTGCTCTTTGCTTACAGAGAGGTGCCCCAGAAGTCCTTAGGGTTCAGTCCCTTTGAACTGCTGTACGGCCATCCTGTAAGAGGACCTCTGAGTCTGGTCAAGGAAGGCTGGGAGGAAGCTCCCAGGAAAACTCCCCAGGATGTATTTAGTTACATGCTGGCCTTCAGAAACCAGACTCGGCGTTTCAGACAACTCGCTGAGGCGAATCTGGAAGCCAGCCAGGAAGAGATGAAACGTTGGCATGATCAGAATGCCACTCTGATCGAGTTTCAGCCTGGACAAAGGTGTGGGTCATGGCCCCAGTGGAGCCCTGTGCGCTCCAGGATAAGTGGACCGGACCATTTGAGGTGGTGGAGCGCAAGAGTGATGTCACCTACTTGGTGGACTTGCAGTCTCCCAGGAACCCCTTACGGGTCCTGCATGTGAACCGCCTGAAGCCCCACTTTGAGAGGTCTGAAGTGGGCATGCTCTTAGCAACAGATGCTGGGATGGAAGAGGAGACTGAACCTCTTCCTGATCTCCTGTATGCAAAAGAGCAAGATGGGTCAGTGGATGGTGTGAACCTCTCTCCCACCCTGACCCCGGAGCAGCAGAATGACTGTCGCCAACTGTTGGGACAGTTTTCTGATCTGTTCTCCCTGACTCCCAGTATCACTGAATGGTGCATCCATGATGTGGACACTGGGGACAGTCCTCCTGTAAAGCACAAAACTTACAGAGTGACTGACAGGGTGAGAGCTTGCATCAAGGAGGAGGTCTCCAAGATGTTTGCCTTAGGGGTGATTGAGTCCTCTAACAGTCCTTGGGCCAGCCCAGTGGTCTTGGTCCCAAAGGCTGCCGCGCCTGGTGCCACACCTGAACTCCGGTTCTGTGTGGACTACCGAGGACTCAATTCAGTCACCAGGACTGACGCGCACCCCATCCCCAGAGCTGATGAGCTCATTGATCGGTTAGGGGCTGCCCAGTACCTCAGCACGTTTGATCTAACGTCTGGATACTGGCAGATCGCCTTAACTGATGGGGCCAAAGAGAGGTCAGCATTCTCCACACCAGATGGGCACTACCAATTCCGGGTGATGCCCTTTGGGATGAAGAATGCCCCTGCCACCTTTCAGAGGTTGGTCAACCAGGTGTTGGCTGGGCTGGAGGATTTCAGTGCCGCCTACCTGGATGACATTGCAGTGTTCAGCGCCACTTGGGAGGAACATCTGCACCACCTCTGGGAAGTGTTGAAGGCGCTGCGGAGGGCAGGCCTCACGATCAAGGCGAGTAAGTGCCAGATCGGGCAGGGTTCTGTGGTGTACTTGGGACACCAGGTAGGGAGCGGCCAGGTGGCGCCCCTACAGCCCAAGATAGATACCATCCTGGCTTGGGAACCCCCAAAACCCAAACAGAGGTGAGGGCCTTCTTAGGACTCACCGGGTATTACAGGAGGTTTGTCAAGGGGTATGGCAACATTGTTGCACCCTTGACTGAGCTGACTTCCAGGAAGCAGCCCAGGAAAGTGAACTGGACTGATGCCTGCCAAAAGGCTTTTGATGCCCTGAAATCTGCCATGTGCACGGCGCCCGTGCTTCAGGCGCCCAACTTCTCAAAGGAATTCATTGTGCAGACAGATGCTTCAGAGCATGGTGTTGGGGCTGTGCTTTCACAGATGAATGAGGAGGGCCTAGACCAACCTGTAGCCTTTATTAGTAGGAGGTTACTCCCACGGGAACAGAGGTGGAGTGCGATTGAACGTGAAGCATTTGCTGTGGTCTGGGCACTGAAGAAGTTGAGACCATACTTGTTTGGGACTCACTTCCGGGTTCAGACAGACCACAGGCCCCTCAGATGGTTAATGCAGATGAGGGGTGAGAATCCAAAACTGTTGAGGTGGTCCATTTCCCTACAGGGGATGGACTTTACGGTGGAACACCGCCCTGGTACAGAACACGCCAATGCTGATGGTCTGTCCAGATTTTTCCGCCTTAGTGATGAGAACTCCCAGGAGGAAGGGTAGTTCTCCCCACATTTCAGCTGGAGGGGACACGTGTTAGACTTGGCACCATTGGCGTGGGTCTCCCTTCCATTTTTTTGCTGTTGCCTCTTATGTTTTGCTGGTTTTAGATGCTTTTGGGCACTGTGCCACTGCTGTTCAGTGCCACAGTGCAAGTGCTCCCTACTGTAAATTGTGTTATGGATTAGTGACTCCATGATTGGATGATTGGTTTACTTGTCAGTCCCTAGTACAGTGCACTGAGTGTGCCCAGGGCTTGTAAATCCAATGTTGCTGGTGGGCTTGCAGCACTGGTTGTGCCACCCACAGAAGCGGCTTGTAAAATGTGCCTCGGGCCTGCCATTGCAGAGCCTGTGTGCAGCCTAGGGCTGCCATGTCGACTTGGTGAGTGCACCCACTTACCAGTCCCTAAACCTTCCCTTTACTGCATGTTGGTCACCCCTAAAGTAGGCCCTAGGGCAGGGTGCATTGTAAGTATAAGGTAGGACATGCCCTGGTGTGTGTGGCATGTCCTAATAGTGAATTACAGCCATTTTCGTTTTTCACTATTGCAAGGCTACCTGCTCCCCATAGGCCAGAATGGGCAGACTGACTATTACACCTTATAGTCAGAACTGACCCAGGGAACATGGTAGAAAAACGAATTTAGTATGCCTGAACTCAGAATGATAAAATACATCTTTTAGTGAAGTTGGTTTTAACATTCTGTGTTTGAAAATACCACTTTTAGAAAGTGGGTATTTTCTTGCCTAAACTTCCAAGCCTGCCTCTGCTAGGTTGTGTATTCCTTGTCTAGAGATTGAGTGACAGGGGCTGGGGGTGGCTACAGGAGACAGGGTGAGTCAGCACAGGGCTGAATAGGAAGGTCTGCATCCAGAGTGGAGGGAGGAGTTGCACCTGGGTCTGAATAGGGCTGTGCCTGCCTTCCACAATGCTGGCTCCACCTCCTGCCGGGCGTCTGATGGCTCTGCCCCTCACTCACAAAGGAAAGAAGGAGTCAGAAAAACAAAGTGCTCCAGGACTGACCAGAACTGGTTTTGGACTAGGCAGAGGCCTCTCTGCCTTCAGAGAACAAAGGGAAAAGGTGTATAAAAAGGGGACCCAGACCCCTAGGAAATTAGATCACTTCTGGGAAATCAAGAAACCTGTTACCAAGGAGAAGAACCGGAGAAGCTGAAGGAGGAGTACTGCCCCTGTGCTGTTTTGCTGATTGGGGTTGGCCTGCAGTGGTTGCTTTCTGCCAAGGACAGGAGAAAAGACTTTGCTGTGCTTTGTCATCTTGAAGAAGGGAATCTCCAAGGGCTTGAACTGAGCTTGCCTCCTGCCTGAAGTCACAGGGACACAAAGACTTCACCCCTTCTGTTTGCCTGCATCTGGAACTGCTGTTTTAGCTGCTAACAGAGGGAAATTGCAACATCGACGCCGGCGAGCGACGCCGTAACCTGCACCGAAGCCGTGGGCACCGCTCGTGAAGAGCACGACGCACCGCCCCGACTTGCACCGTAGGCCCGACGCCTGCCGACGCCGTGCGACATCGACTCCGAAGCCGTCATCGAGGCCGCTGCCTGCACCGGAGCCGAGGACACCGCTCGTGACGCTCACGACGCACCGTCCCGACTCGCACCGCAGCCCCGACTTCACCGACGCCAGGGCTTCATCATCGCGGAGCCGATCCTCGACGTGGGTGACCCCGAATCCATCGACGCCGCACCATCGTAAGGAACCGACGCCTCGCCGCCATCCGTGACGTCACCTCCCCGACACAGTAAGGAACCGACGCCTCACCTCCCCTGCGCTGCAGTAAGGAACCGAGACATCACCTCCCCTGGGGTCGTAAGGAACCGACGCCGCCGGCGCCAACGAAGCATCACCTCCCCGACGCCGTGCACCGTCTTTGTTTTCATCGAATTCCAGGTACTGTTCTTTGTGGGTCTGCTCGACTCCAGGCCCGACGCCGCGCACCTCGCGGTCGGCGCCGTACTTTGGGATTTCCACCGGTCACGACGTCGTGATAACTCCAAGTGGAGTTATTTGCTGCTACAAGCTTTATTTGATTGACTATCCTATTTTTGAAGATAACGTGAACTGTCTCTATCATTTTAAGTCTATTTTTGATTACAGTATTGTGGATTTTTGCTATTGGGTCTTGTGATAAGTCTATATAAAGATTACTTATTTTTACATAAACAACCTGTGTGGTGTCCATCTGTAGTGTTTTCACTGTATTACTGTATGTGGTCACAAATGCTTTACACACTGCCTCTGAGATAAGCCTGTCTGCTCGTGCCAAGCTACCAGGGGGTGAGCAGGGGTTATTTTAGGAGTGTTTCCCCCTTATCCTGACTAGAAGCAAGGGTCCCTATTTGGACAAAGGTGCAAACCATTGCCAACTAGAGACCCCCAGTTCTAACACTATTCTATGCCACTCAACTCTACCAGACTGTACTGCACTCTACTCTACTCCATGCCACTTCACTCTTAAACACTTGAATCAATTCTTTCGCACTCCACTCTATGACAGTTTTCAACACTCTACGACATACCAGTCCACTCCACTCCACTGTACGGCATGACTCTACATCATTCCACTCTTCTTCATTTAATGCTAGTCTGTTCTACATCACACCACTCCACTGTATAACACCTTACTCCACATATACGCTACTCTACTGCACTCTACAACACTACACTGCACGGCACTCTCCTCCTCTGTACTGTATGACACTCTACTTAACGACACTACACTCGACAACACTGGTCTCTACAACTTGAAACACATTTGTTATTTTTTTTAAATCATGGAAATTCAATGAAAAAAACCAAAAGTGAAACCTATGTTAGAGCTAGAAAAATTGTATTTATTCTTTCTATAAAAATCAAAACTATAAAAACATTAGAAATTTATAATTATACCTTCAAATTATAATTTAAGCACCAACTTCAAATAATTTTTTCATGCGCACCTCCATATACTGTGAAGTGAACTCAGTAGCCACAGTACATTAACTATAACTCACACCCTTTCATAATAAATCGCTTATGCTATCTAAAATCGCAGAATTCATAACACTTATAGCATCGCAAATCACATCATTTGTGAGAACACAACACGGGGTACAGTTGTGAGCTTTAGTTAGTGCCTCTCTAGTCACAAAGTTTCCCCAAAAAGTCATCAGTCAGGCCCTGCAACCAACCCCCTGTGGGTACCCAGCCCTCTGCAGAGCACATCCATTGGCTGTGTGTGGCGTGCGGGTGACTATGGGTCACCAAAAACCCATGGTCGCCTTACCCCCATCAGAACACTAAAATATAAAAAGTGGCCCTATTGGCTTTATCAAGAGGTCAGCAAATCAACATATATAAAGTAGACCTCTTGCCTTTGTCAAGACGTCATCAGTAACTATAATCAAATGTATATTTTATAAATTCACACATAGTAAAGTTTAATAAAACCTTTCTAAAAGAATAAACAAGTCTTGGTGTCTTCTTTTAACTTTTTTCAGGCAAGAAAGTGCAGACATAGGACCAACTACAAGGGGTCTCTGCACTCCAGCTAAAAAGCATACAGATCCAGCTCAGAGAGCTTAAAAAAAATTAGGGGTGGGTGGTAAACTCTGCTCCGCAGGCAGAGTTCATGGAGGCTTGCCCACTCCGTGCCCTGCTTGGAGCACGAAGTTCTGCAGAAACTCTGCCACCGACACATAGCAGAATTTCTCACTCACCCCTTAATTAAATAATGATTGATACAAGCTATAGTACTGATTGTATTTCTCCCAAATGTATGGACAGAACAGAGTCAATACTGTGCAACCGGACCTGACAAATGGAAGCACCAGACTGGCTTTAATCAATAGGCGTTATTACCAATCAGAGTAGAGTATGGTTTCCAAAATGTTCTGGTATCCAGGGGGAGCTTATGGATGGAGGCGGGAAATACAGAGACAGGTTTGTCTGATACCCCTTGCTCCTTGGGTCCTCCTCATCCTTTCACCCGCTTGCTTGCATATGCAGAGGAGTTCCAGTGGACTGTGAATCGATGATAGGGGAAAGTTGCTAAGCAGTGGCTGTGCAGCTCCGTGCTTAAGGAGCTAGCACTACCAGCCACTACCATGCTCGAGAAGGGTGCAGAGCTCTCGGGCTCCAAGCGCCGTGTCCGAGACAAAACGGCCAACAATAAAACTCTGGTAATGCCCAGTAAGGGCCTTAACAACAATAGCAGTGTTGCCCCTGGCAATGGAAACTCATGGGAGGAGCGCAGCTCTGGTTCTGGTAGCAACAATGAGCAGGTTGAGAAACTTCTGATGAGAGCCTTGAATGTGCTCTCTTCTGGCCCCCCTTCTTACCTCCCCCCGCCTCTGTCCCCACAGGTGGAAGAAAGTGGGTCAGGCTGCAGTATCAATCAACTCAAGCAGTTGTTCTGGAATGTGATGCTGGTAAGTCTGTTTTGTACATCGCTACATGCCTCAGAGCGCTATCGAGTATATTTAATAGTGTGTTATTGATTGAACCGATTTTCTCACTGTTCTCTATGTAGTGTTGGTTAACTACTGTGCCATTTCTGTCTGTGCTGTCTTACGAGCACCTCCGTGTATAAAACAAAATGTAAAGCGCTCTGAAAAGAAAACACCTAAGTAAATACTAGAGCGAGTGTGCATGCATAGGACATGAAATAATTGTAGTTCTTGTTCACAGACACGCAGAGGTGGATAACTTGTGTGAAGCATGCTTATAAGTGTGGTCATAGAGATGTTTCTGTTTGTTCTTTATTCGTGTCCCCGACCCAATTTACAAGTCATGTGAAAATAAACAATAAAACACATTTCCAAATGATTCTCAGTCTGCCCCACTCTTCTTTAACTATTTTACTTGAAAATAAATGTACAGCTCCCCTAAAGCCTCCCCGCTGCACTTCTAGACTCTAGCATACACCCATAACACATGCTTTCACAGCTCAGACCATGAGACTGTGCTGCTGACGAGGCCCTACCTGAGAGCAGTCAAACACCTACCATTGTCCTGCACAATGACCTACACACAGCATTTGCAGAGAACCACTTCCCTCACCTTGGGGTCCCAAATAATGTATAGCAAAGTTTCCCGAAAGATTAATATCTGCCTCTTTTATAGGAGTATAGCTGTGAGGCTGTCATTTTGATGAATATGTTAGTTTGTGGCAGCTGTATCCAGATGTATTATAGGAGTTTGAATGTGAGGCTGTCAGGGTTCTGAGGTCATTGGGTATTTGCTGCAATACTCCACCCGCGCGTAGACTCCACAGAATTTGGCTGAGTTTTTGGGGCATGGAGTGAAACTCCGCAAGCTCCACCCAGGCCTAAAAAAATATAATAAGCTCTCCTGGGGTCATTGACTCAATGACCCAGGAGACTTACTGTATTTTTCTTTTAAAGGTTGGGGACTGCTGCGCTCTCTGCAGCCCTCCACAACATTAACATCTTTAACGTGAATGCCACGGTGTCCACCTAGAGTTCCCATAACTGCCAAGATTGTTGGGGGCTATGGGGAGAGCACAAAGGCCCCGGTGGCCCCTGCCTGCTCCCTGGGTCGGCACTATACAAGGTGCTGGCTGGTGCCAGTAACTTATTTTGGAGTGAGTGCACTGGTGCCAAAATGGGGTGCCCACAACTGGCATAATTGTTTTGGGCCATTGATCTCCCCCTATGGCCCCCGTAGCCTGTGACAGCTCCCCAGCTGGCACACATACAGGGTGCTGGCAGGAGCCAGCAATTAAATTTTTAAATTGAGTGTCCTGGTGCCTAGTTGGGACACCCACAACAGCTAAAACTGTTGGGCCACAAGGGTAGCTCCAAAGCCCCTATTGGGCCTGCTGGTGAATCCTGGGTGCTGGTGGCAGCTGTCTGTTACTTTGTTCCCACCGGGGCAGGAACGGCCTTTTTTTCTCTGCTGCTGCCTGGGTTAGTGAAGGCAGGGAATGCCTGTGTTCTCCAGTGTCCAGGGGATGAGGTTCTTGGAACACTGCTCAAATTGAGCCCCAGAGGCCAGAGTCCCTGAGATCAGTAACTGGCTTGTGGAGGGGGGGTCCCACACCGTCCTCCCCAAAATGTCAAAGTGAGTCCCTGGGTATAAGGTCCCTGGGGCATCCACGAGGTTCAGGGAGGAAAGCTGCACACGCCCTGCCCTAATTTAGTATATCAACCCGGGGCATGGGTGTCCCTGGGGCATCTATGAGGCTCAGGGAGGCAGCTGCATACCCCTCCCCAAAATAAATCATTTTGCCAATCTCCCGGGCCCTGGTCCACCCCAGGGCCCTTCACAAGCCTTTGTTTTTTCTTGCTACACATGCAGATCCAGTGACCCCCCCCCACTAGGCCTATGGCTGCTGGCAGTGCTTAATTTGTAAAATATTAAGTGCCAGGGCTCTGACCAGGAGGCAACTGCAGCTTGCACCACCTATCACCCTTGTCATCGCTGCCAAAACAACTACTAACCATCTCTCTCGCATGTAAATGCAACAGTTCAGATTATTCCAGGTCCCCAAAGCTAAAGGAGTGGCTGGGGAGGCAGATATTAGCAATTTTAATGTATATTGTATTCCTAAACTACCGTTGTTCTGCTCATCTCTAAATTAGATGAGCAGCGCCACCATGTGGTGGACTGTTCTAAGTATGGTGTTGACAATTAGGCGCCGTGCCGAGCACCAGAAAGCACCGATTAAAATTAAGCACTGGCTGCAGGTATCCCTACCCTGCCCCCAGAGCTGTACTACTGTGCCTGACATGGCTTTTGTTATTTTACAACTCGGCATGGATGACACTGTGCTAATCCTATGCTTAAAGACTTTGCTGTAAAAATGACAAAACACTCTCTTCCTTTCTAGCTTGGCGTGCATAGCACTGTTCTAATCCTATGATTAAAATACTATTAGAAAATCAGACATTTGAGGTGAGCAGATTCAGAGTGCTGCTGGTATTGCAGGGTGCTCCATATGTGGGAGCTGCTCTCTGCCTAAACACGGAAACTGCCCAGAGTGCTTTACTTCCTGTTTTGCATAATTTATTCGGCACTCTAATCCTGAAACCATAGCATTTTGACTTATGCCGGTTGCTACCTTGTGTCTAGACAAAGGTGTATTCCTCTGATTAGCTCTAACTAGAGTGAAACACATGTGTAAGGGGTTGCTTTCATTTATTCCAGGTTGACTTGAAAGTTATAATCCAGAGCTGTAATACTGCACCTGAAGTGGCAAAGGGCTTTTGTTATTTTTTCAGCTAGGTGTGGATGGAGATATATATATATTTATATATTTTTTTCCAGTGAAGATATATATATATAGATATATATCTATATCTATATATATCTATCTATATATATATATATATATTATCTACTGGCGGTAGCCAGTAGTTAGTTATAGTTAGGACCTATTTTCCATAGGAAATCCACAACATTCAATTTGAAATAACTTTGACGCCGGTTGACGAATCTTCGCGAAATTTTCAAAACTTATGGCCCGCTCCGGTCCGCTCCTATCCTGAAAGTTTCGGGGTGATTCGGCAAGCGGGGGCCGAGAAAAAAGGGGGTCCCAAAACGTGTTTTCCCCATGCAATTTTCCATAGGAACCTTTCATCACAGCTACAGCCCGAACTGCTGAACGGAATTACACCAAATTTGGCAAAAAGGTAGCCCTTGGTTCAGAGTCATGCCTTTTGGTTAAATGGTGTAAATCCGTCCAGTAGTTCCTGAGAAATCTGAAAAAGAAAACACATATATATCTGGGCGGAGCCTAACCACACATGTCATCGTGAGATCTGATTGGCTGTCAGCACTTCATCCTGGAATTGCTGGCAGCCATCTTGGGACCAATGTAAATGATAGTACCCCATTGAAATGCAATGTAGTGAATCGAAGATTTTGAGGGGTACCAAAAGGAGAACTATAAAGGGTGATAACAGACTTTAGTTACATTAGAATTCATTTGTTGATGGTACCATACTAATTTCAGGAATTGTGTGTGCTCTAAGGTGATTTTACCCTGTGAAAAACCTTCTGCTGGGATATCATGAATCATGTTTGAGAGAAAACTATTTTCACATGCTTGTCCCATACAGTTTTGGAAGGTGCTCCAGAAGCTAAAATGAGAACATATTTTCTGTAAATTCACATTATCTTTCTCAGTCATGTGAGAATGAAGTCTGACATTCTCAGTAAAACATGTACATCCAACAAGGGCAGAGACTGTCAGTTGATTCCTTTCGTGTTCTACTGCAGCTTCCCAGAGTGTTCTAAAGAACAACTAGAGTGCTAACAGCCTTACTTATGACAAAAGTATGGCACATCTGAAGCCATCTTGATTGGAATAAACTGGTAACACTTAAAACATTTAATTTAAAAAGGAACAAAATAATGGGGTTCATTTTGTCATAGAAATTATGGTTAGTGCTGTAGAAAGAAAAATTAGGACATGTTTCAAGTGTGATCTCAAATATCTTCCTGTTATATTTCAACAGGAGCAGCCTGTCAGTTGATGCCTTTGTGTTCTACTGCAGCTTCCCAGAGTGTTCTAAAGAACAACTAGAGCGCTAACAGTCTTACTTATCACAAAATTATGGCACACCTGAAGCCATCTTGATTGGAATAAACTGGTAATTCTTAAAACATTTAATTTAAAAAGGAACAAAATGAGGGGGTTCATTTTGTCATAGAAATTATGGTTAGTGCTGTAGAAAGAAAAATTAGGACATGTTTTAAGTGAGATCTCAAATATCTTCCTGTTATATTTCAACAGGAGCAGCCTGTCAGTTGATGCCTTTGAGTTCTACTGCAGCTTCCCAGAGTGTTCTAAAGAACAACTAGAGCGCTAACAGTCTTACTTATGACAAAAGTATCGCACACCTGAAGCCATCTTGATTGGAATAAACTGGTAACACTTAAAACATTTAATTTAAAAAGGAACAAAATGAGGGGGTTCATTTTGCCATAGAAATTATGGTTAGTGCTGCAGAAAGAAAATTTAGGGCATGTTTTAAGTGAGATCTCAAATCCTCTTCTATTTCATTAGAAAATACTGACATGCAGACTGAAACAATCACTTTCAATACCAGCAGTAGACTTCCAGTTAACTCCCTGGTGAGCAGTAGCTTTACTACAGTGATCTAATGAACAACTAGAGTGCTAACATTCTGAATTTATGGCAAATGTGTGACACATCTGAATGCCTTCTTGATGGAATCAAAGTAAAAAACTGAAAGCATTTCCTACTGAGGAGACTGCAGTAAATGACGAAATTAGGAAACTTCATAACAAATAAGTCTCCCAAGATAGCCACCAGAGAAAAAAGAGCCCAAATGTAGCACAAATATCACCCAGATGTAGCCCACATATAGCCCAATGACAGAAGTGTGCAAAACACTTTTTATTCTTAGTTTTTCTGCAGTTTCATATAGTGCAAACTGGTCAGGTATTGGAGCGTTACATCTTACTTGGACCCCTTATTGCGTATTTTGCACGAAGTACATGAGATTGATCTTGCGAAACATTGAACTTTACGATTCTGTTAACCTGAAGTTGCTCTGAACCGGGCTTTGTAACACCCGTTTTTACCTACTGGTTTTAATTAATTCTCACTGTATTGTATTAGGAAAGTGGATTTACTGTTTTTATGTACACTTTTATGATCTATGTTTCTAAATCAGATCAAATAAAGTTTAATGAATTCTATTGCAGGACGGAGGCGAGGATTATGCATATCTTTCCTCACTTTATTTGCATAGCAGTTCAAAGAAAACGTAACACAACAATCATTAAACAAAAGACTACACAACCCATGAACCATTAGGGGGTAGTCTCCAAGGCAACTATAGTCCAATCATATCACAGTCCATCGTATATAATATTGTGATGTCCCTTCCGCTTCCTCTTTCTTCACTGCTCGTCAGTTAAGTGCATTCCTTACATTCTTGGCTTAATCTGACGTTGTTGCTGTTTGTATAGCGGTTTCTTGTGCACGTTATTAGCATTATTGCCTTGGTATTGTTTCATATTCCCTGCGCAGCAGGCTCTTGCCCGAGCGCGTTCTCCCCCTCGCAGTTTCTACCGCTGTGCGCTCTGCGCGCGGTGCTATCCTGTCAGGCGCGTCTGGTCCGAGCGAGGCAGCTCCGTTGAGCGCTCCCGCTGGTCTTTACGCGCGTTTGGGAATCCGGTCACTCCTTTAGTGTCCGCTTGATTCCCGACCAACCCTCGCCTAATTTTGACACTGCTACGCGGTGATTTCCCCACACGGCCACGTTAGTGACCAGCGCCACCTGGTGGTGGTAATTGGTATTGCGCCTCAGTCTATTCTTATAACAGCTTCGGGGAAAGCCCAGCTGTTGGAGCACCGGCGAGGGGGCTGTCTTAAGGATTTTAAGGGCATTTGTTCTGTGCTCACACCCTCTGCTATCATGTCTTCTCCAGAAGACCATTTTTACTCCTCCTACCAGGAAGTGGAGGAGGAATGGCCCCCAACTTCTCCCTCCAGCAGTGGACCAAGCCCTCTCTCTGGCTATTTCTAGGGCGCTGGCTCCTCTTAGGGATCAGGTTGATAAGCTGGCAAAAAGCATCCCTGGGGTGTTCAGTGACCCAGATCTGGTGGTGGCGGGTCCAAGTAGCTCCCAGATGGGGAATAAAAGGGCCGTTAAGCATAACGCGGGGCACTTGGAAGGATTTGATAAACTTACGGAGACCTTCCTCAAGAGTGCGCGAACGCTAAAACATGCACCCTGCCGGGAGGAGGAGGTGCCCGGAGAAAATTGCGACACTGTCACCACTATTGTAGACCCCGACGGCGAGTTTCCCTTAGAGGGAGAGGGTGTATCGGAGGACGATTTCTCCTCCGATGAGGATAAGGACTCCGGGCGTCCCTGGCATCCAGAGTCCCACTCCTCTCAGTCCCCGGTTGGGGACGGGGTCCACTCGGACATGTTCGAGCCTACCCAAATTTACCATCCTAGGTCAGCAGAGTGGACACCTTATGCCAAAGTGGCAGAGTATGTGGTGGGGAAAATCCATCAACCCCTTGAAAGGGAGGTCAGGAATAGGATGAGGGGAGAATGCCCCAGGTCCTCACTGAAGGGGAAGGTGGCACACACGCCTGAAATTGATGAGAAACTATGTACCTTTTTCTCCAAGTATATGAGGGATCCCAAGAAAGGAATTGATAGGTCTTGGACGTGGTAGGGCCCTTGACCCAAATTATTCAATTGACGGAGCGTTCCAAAGAGTCAGGATCCCCTTTGTCCACGGATATTGTGGCTGGTTGGGCGCACTACCCTAAACCCTAAAACACTACCCCTCCACTACCCAAACACCACTGCACTACCCTAAACCCTAAAACACTACCCCCAGCACGACACCCTACACTATCCAAACATAACTGCACTACCCTAAACCCTAAAACACTACCACCAGCACGACTCCCTACACTACCCAAACACCACTGCACTACCCTAAACCCTAAAACACTACCCCCAGCACGACTACCTACACTACCCAAACACTACTGCACTACACTAAACCCTAAATATACCCCCAGCATGACCTCCCACACCACACAAACACCACTGCACTACCCTAAACCCTAAAACACTACCCCCAGCATGACCCCCTACACTACCCAAACACCACTGCACTACCCTAAACCCTAAAACACTAACCCCAGCATGACCCCCTACACTACCCAAACACCACTGCACTACCCTATACCCTAAAACACGAACCCCTACACTACACAAACACGACTGCACTACCCTAAACCCTAAAACACTACCCACAGCATGACCCCTTCACTACACAAACACCACTGCACTGCCCTAAACCCTAAAACACTACCCCAGCACTGCCCCCTACACTACCCAAACACCACTGCACTAACATAAACCCTAAAACACTACCCCCAGCACAACCCCCTACACTACACAAACACCACTGCACTACCCAAACCCTAAAACACTACCCCCAGCACGACTCCCTATACTACCCAATCACCACTGCACTACCCTAAACCCTAAATCTACCTCCAGCACGACCCCCTACACTACCCAAATACCACTGCACTACCCTAAACCATAAAACACTACCCCCAGCATGACCCCCTACACTACACAAACACCACTGCACTACCCTAAACCCTAAAACACTACCACCAGCATGATCCCCTACACTACTCAAACACCACTGCACTACCCTAAACCCTAAAACACTACCCCAGCACAACCCCTACACTACCCATACACCACTGCACTACCCTAAACCCTAAAACACTACCCCCAGCACGACCCCCTACACTACTGCACTACCCTAAACCCTAAAACATTACCCCCAGCACGACCCCCTACACTACCCAAACACCACTGCACTACCCTAAACCCTAAAACACTACCCCCAGCACAACCCCCTACACCACCCAAACACCACTGCACTACCCTAAACCCTAGAAAAGAAACCCCCACCCCATGCCCAATCCCCTTACCTCTCACTCCTCATGGTTCCTCTCTCCTCGTGGTTCCTGTTTCACGTCATCTCTGAGGGGCGGTGCACATCGTTGTGAGGAAACCGAACAGCCTCTGTTTCCTTACAACGACATGGATCGTCTACATGTTTTTAGAACGCATGGTCATTTACCATACATACCTTTACAACAAAATTCGTTGTAAAGGCATGCGTGGTAAATGACCATGCGTTCTAAAAAATGCGTAGTAATGACTTCGTGATGTACAACGCATGCGTGGTAATGCATGCGTTGTAATGGTATCGCAAAGTAAAAAAGTCGTTGTAACGGCTGTTTACCGATCGAAGCTGGCCCCTGTTCTTCAGTGAGACGTTTATTTGATTAATTAGGAGGAAGGAATGTGGTTTTTACCGAAAAGTGCATTCCCAGCTGTTGTATTGTGAAAGTGTCCGCGTGGCCTTGTTTCACTTCCGGTGAGAGAGTGGAAGAGTCTGTTTGGATCTAAAGGAGTTCTGTTGTTGGACGGGGCCGGCGCGACATGTCATCAGAAAACATAGCTAATGGAAAGCTTCCTCCCTGAAGTGTGGAGCAGTGCCATGAGAGGTCAACGAGTGTGCGTCCCACCGCAGTATGACCGTACCGCGTGACCCATGTGCCGCCTCCAGGGTATGGGAGGCAGAAGCGGCATCGCAGGTCCTCTTGAAGACCGTTGTAGCACTAATTCTACATTTTGGTACTAGGGCATTTTAACTTCGTTGTTCCTGCCAGATACAAAGAGAAGATCCTGTGTTATTCAGTGCCCTTGTTACCTTTTTTGTGGGTTGTGGTGCTTGTCACTTCGCTGCCCCGCCGGTGCACACAACTGGGCACCCCACCTCGTGTGCCATCTGCAGGGCCTCTGCCCTCGGATCGCTGGTTTCGGTTTCTGGAGTGGCAACATAAACAGTTGCTCCCAAAGGACTAGCCTGAACACTTAGGTGAATATCCCCTGCACCAGCATTCCACATAAATTCTTTCCTAGCTCTCCCACGTCAACGAGCACGGCTCCGCTCGTGACACCGTATGACGTCATCGGAGCCATAAGAGGACCTCGTCAGCGTGCTGACGTCAGTTCCACCCATTTTTTCCGTGCCACCGAGGCAAACAGGGGACCGAGACATTTTCACATGTATACATAGTATAATAAATATATATATATTCACTGAAAAAACCATAGGTTTCAGGCACGTTATAGTTAGAAATTAGCATTTTAAAAACCTTAGAAATTCACTGAAAAAACCATAGGTTTCAGGCACGTTATAGTTAGAAATTAGCATTTAAAAAACCTTAGAAATTCACTGAAAAAACCATAGGTTTCAGGGGCGTTATAGTTAGTTGGACATTTCACTCGTACAAAACCATAGAAATTCCCCCGTTATAGTTAGTTCAGCTAACTATAACTCGCGCGCCCACAATGCACTGCTGATGACGTCACATATTACATCACTCATGACATGGTCAGTGACATCACTCATGACATCACTGATGACATCTCAAATGACATCACTGATGACATCACTGATGACATCATCCAGTGAATGTGTGTTTTTATGAAAATTAATTGTTTTATATATGTATATCTCAAGGTCGATGGAAGAATAAATGGGTATATAAGTGTCTAAATGGATGATTTGTTTTTGTAAAATTGATTGTATAACTGACTAAGTGTATCTTAGTGAATACATGGGTTAGTGAGTAATGTTTAAATATGAAAATATCTGTATCAGTCTCTCACTTTATGTATAAGTGGCTGCATGGGTTGGTGAGTAGCTACATGAGTGTCTATATGGGTTATTAGTTGGTTTTTTGAGTATCAGTATGAGTGTCTGAGTGTCTGTATGATTCGGTGGGGGGGTATTACTTAGTGCATAGATGCATGAATGAGTGACTCACTGTCTGTATGTGTTGAAGACAGCATGGGCCTGATTCACAGAACTAACTTACGTCAAAAACGTAAAGTTAGTACTTTTTGGTATTCACAGAATACACTTACTCATTTTGGTATTCACAGAATGAACTTACTCATTTCGGTATTCACAGAAGTTAGTAGTCCTAACTTTAGGACTCCTAAATGCCTTCTGTGAATACCGAAAGTCTTAAAGTTAGGATTGTTCTCAGTTTAGGAGTAGTAAAGTTAGGACTCCTAACTTTAGGACTCCTAAATGCCTTCTGTGAATATCGAAAGTCTTAAAGTTAGGATTTTTCTCAGTTTAGGAGTAGTAAAGTTAGGAGCCGCTTTTATCGATCCTGAACCTTTGCCCTTGATCCCTGCCAGTAACGCACGCAGCACTTTAATCACAGCCCCTGGAGGGGCTGCACCGGCTCAAAAGGGCGTCTGCGGCTCCCGCGGGGCGAGAAGCCACTTTTATCGATCCTGAACCTTTGCCCTTGATCCCTGCCAGTAACGCACGCAGCACTTTAATCACAGCCCCTGGAGGGGCTGCACCGGCTCAAAAGGGCATCCGCGGCTCCCGCGGGGCGGGAAGCCGCTTTTATCGATCCTGAACCGTTGCCCTTGATCCCTGCCAGTAACGCACGCAGCACTTTAATCACAGCCCCTGGAGGGGCTGCACCGGCTCAAAAGGGCGTCCGCGGCTCCTGCGGGGCGGGAAGCCGCTTTTATCGATCCTGAACCTTTGCCCTTGATCCCTGCCAGTAACGCACGCAGCACTTTAATCACAGCCCCTGGAGGGGCTGCACGGGCTCAAAAGGGCGTCCGCGGCTCCCGCGGGGCGGGAAGCCGCTTTTATCGATCCTGAACCTTTGCCCTTGATCCCTGCCAGTAACGCACGCAGCACTTTAATCACAGCCCCTGGAGGGGCTGTACCGGCTCAAAAGGGCGTCCGCGGCTCCCGCGGGGCGGGAAGCCGCTTTTATCGATCCTGAACCTTTGCCCTTGATCCCTGCCAGTAACGCACGCAGCACTTTATTCACAGCCCCTGGAGGGGCTGCACCGGCTCAAAAGGGCGTCCGCAGCTCCCGCGGGGCGGGAAGCCGCTTTTATCGATCCTGAACCTTTGCCCTTGATCCCTGCCAGTAACGCATGCAGCACTTTAATCACAGCCCCTGGAGGGGCTGCACCGGCTCAAAAGGGCGTCAGCGGCTCCTGCAGCGCGGGACGCGCGCGGGACTTGCCCGGGTGCGGCCCGGGCCAAGACCGGGCCAAGACGGGCCCGTCATAGACCGTTAAAGGCCGGGCCGGGCCACCCCCCTAAGGTTGGATTTAACCTGTATTTGTTTATTTGACTTTCTGATGTATTGATACACCCAGTGGAGGCCTCAGATTGCAGTGAGCAATTAAGACTATATTCTATTTATTTGTGAAATTTTATTGTAGTGAGATATCGTCTGCAATATTTTTTCTTATCACAAAATTTTGATTTTAGGAAATTATGGGAAAGAGGAAGACTGGTCATACAAGTATTAGCAAACATGGACATGGAAGTCAACAAACATTAATGAATTATCTCACTGGAGCAATGGGGGCAATTGAAGATCAAATAAATACAGTAGAGGAGACACTTTCACAAGGTGGGTTGGGTGCGCAAAATTTGAGTAATACCATTCCAAAGGCTGACAATCATATTATAGATCATACCCCGGCTGACCAAACTAAACTAAGGTCATATAATGGCTGTATACAGGAGGTTACTGAGATTATCAGCGGTAGTGAATTGGACAATGATACCCAGCCCCCACTAAAAAGACACAAAAATCCTGAAGTTTCTGGGGAGCCGAAAATAGCACATACCGATGATAAGGCAACATCACATATAGCAAAATCTAACACAAAAACGATAAGGAAAAAACGCAAATGCGTGTATACACAGCCCACAATAGGGGCAAAAAGAATGCCCGTAGGCCTAAGGAGACTTAATGAAAGCATACCCCCTGAGAGCCAAATAGCAGATAATGGTATCATTTTGAAAAAAATTGATGATTTATATAGCTACCTCAGGGATACATTGGGAAAATTGATGGAAAGGGTTGAGGCAATAGAAATACAGCTAAGAAAGGAAAATAGGCCTACTGCTATCGATGAGATTGAATTACCTAATAGGGTACATCAAA
This sequence comes from Calotriton arnoldi, assembly GCA_963921515.1. Classification (NCBI taxonomy): domain Eukaryota; kingdom Metazoa; phylum Chordata; class Amphibia; order Caudata; family Salamandridae; genus Calotriton; species Calotriton arnoldi. The sequence goes on along the minus strand of CAWUFW010007909.1, from coordinate 625,129 downwards.
ATAGTACCACTATAACTAGAGAAGGAGGGAAATGGTCTCTGAACCCTATAGTGGTAACGAAGGAAATAAGTGATCAAAAAGAAAAACTGTCATTAAGCAGGGATAGATCAGCTGCAGATGTCTTGGTAAACCCTTCCAATACTATGGCTTGTGGCACTAATGGTGGTATTAATGATAAATTCGGCATTGAGAGGGAGAAAGTGAATAACATAGTTGTGCATAATATTAATACTACCAAGACAAATGGATATGGAAATAATGAGATGTATAGCCACCTTGATCTTCCTCCGGAGGCCACTCCGTATATAGTAATTCTAACAAATGTACCCTGTTTAACTAAATCTGCACTTGAAACTTGGGATGGATTGCGCAATAAAGCACTTCAATGGTTGGGTAAAAAAACTGGTCTTACCAATTCACTCTTCGAAAAGTTTAAAATGGTAAGAAGAGTTACCTGGGTGGGTAACGGGAAAAAAATGTTTCAGGGCGATTGTATCGTATTGACCCTCAGTGACCCTAGATTAGTACATGCAGTCCTGTCCAGGGTGGGGAATATATGGCTCAATCAAAGTGACATTAATGTATTACCACTTGGTTTTTTCTACCAGTCGCAAATTAGAGCAAATCCCAAAAAATATATGGGGGCGAGAATGTACAGGCTCTGAGTAATATACCTACATACAATCGTTATGAAATATTAACCTCCCTTGAAGATATTGATTGACCAGTGGCCCGAGGCACTAGGGAGACCCTACTTATAGGGAATTTTTGCACATTGGGTTCCGATAAAACAATACAAGAAAATTTTATATCGCCGGGAATTATGAGTGTTGAGACACAAATTCAAGAAAAAAAAGATGAAAAATGTATACTAGGTTTGGATATGGAGGTAGTGATGAGTCAAAGGGAGGAGAGTACAAGGAATATTAATAATAAAACTAACCTACAAATACTAAGTATTAATACTCCAAACAATATTGTAGGTACTCAGATTGATGAATCAGATTATAGTCGGTTCGGGATCCTATTTTGGAACATCGCAGGGTTAATAACGAAGGTAACAGATCCTCAGTGGTTAAGCATGATAGAAGATTACCCGATAATCTGCCTCCAAGAGACCTGGCTAAAAGCAGGAAAACACCTATTGGGATATCAAACAATCCATACCCCCGCGGTTAGCAGTGTACAAGGTCGCAATAAAGGAGGGTTATGTATCTATGTCTCAAATATATGGGGGGTGACTAAATTTAAACTTGAGAAGGAAACGGAATTTTATCAGGTGTTACTGATGTATTTTACAAGAAGTTTCTGTATAGTGCTGATTAATTTCTATAATAATATCCCCCAAGAACAAGTAGTATATGTGATGGAGTCGTTACGCACTGTTTTGAGTACATTAGAGGATGATAAGACAAGTGATAAATGTATGGTATGGGGGGGAGATTTTAATTGCTTTATGTGTCAATATTGCCAAAGTGGAATTTGTGGTTTGGGTACGGAAAATGATGAAACGCCAACACATTTTTCCCATACGTATATGGGGGACATGTTGAATGAAATTATATACCAATATGATCTCGGGTATGCCAATGAGATATGCACTCCTATGGTACCCTTCCAACCTACATTTATTGACTTTGTATTAATGTCAAATAGGTATGCCACAAAAATTGGGTATTTTAAAACTATAACTACCCCATGGAGTGATCATTATCCAAATAGTGTTACCGTAGTAATGGAAAGCACAAAAAAGAAAAAACAAAGGAAGGACTCGGAATATAATCATGAGATTACCTTGGATGCTGTTAATGGCTACACCTTAAAATGGGCGAAGGTAGACCCTGATGTGTTTATTAATAAATTAGTAAAAGGCTCTAGGGAAAGCTTAGAAATTTGCCTCTCTGAAGAAGGAGAAGACATAGTTGTCCTGAATGCCTTTTTAAAACTAACAGGAGACATACAGAAACTATTGACAAGGGAGTATAAACAGAGGGAGAATGAAACGCATGGTTGGTTTAACAAGGAATGTACCAAGGCCAATATTCATCTAAAGAAAGTTCTACAAAAAGAGAATAGAGACAGGGAGGAGATGGACGGGCTAGAAAGACATACCGACAAGCAATTAAAAATCGGAAGTCGCAGATGAGAAAAGAGGCCTGGGATAGTTTACATGAGGCAGCTATAAGTAAAAACAATACTGCCTTTTGGAAAGTGGTCAATTCACCTTTCCTCTGTACAAGAGATATATATATCATCGATATTGCAATCAGGGAAGATGTTTGGTTACTTCATTTCACTGAACTTTACACAGATCATTTAAATGTAGATGAAAATATAATTGAAGAGTAGGAGCAGACCTCACTAGTTAGTACAGCTACAACTAACTCTGAATTGCCTTCAGTCTTTCCGTTGGATATATGTCTCACCCTGGAGGATGTAAAATTGGCTATTAAAGAGAGTGCATCTGGTAAAGCTTCGGGGCCCGGATGGAGTCCCGGTAGATATATACAAACATGATATTGAATTATGGGCCACGCTTCTAACTAATATTTTGGCCAGATGTACACGACAAGGTTTTCCCTCAACATGGTCAGATGCAATAGTCATTCCAATCTTTAAAAAAGGAGATCGTTGTGATCCAAAGTGTTATCGCCCAATTTCATTATTGGATTCACTTTTAAAGGTAGTTGGTAGGGTGCTGTTGAAAAAGCTACAAAAGTGGGCACATGAAAAAGATCTTTTATCGAATTCACAATATGGGTTTCGTGCTGGGTTAGGGACCATAGAGCAAGGGCTCAATTTAATGTTAATTTTAAATAAATATACGATAGTAAAAAAAGAAAGATTGTTTTTAACATTTGTTGATTTGAGTGCAGCTTTCGATTGCGTGAACCATGAGAAGTTATGGAAGACTCTTGAAGAGATGGAAGTGGATCTCCCATTGCTTAACTTCCTGAAAGAATTATATAGAGTTGCAGGGGCAAGGGTGCGCTTTGGGAAACAGGGAGAGTGTACAAATAAATTTAGGATAAAAAAGGGAGTATGGCAGGGGTGTGTACTCGCCCCTTTTCTTTTTATGTTATATATTAACAATATTGGTCAATATTTAAATACTTTTAAGAACGATTATCCAACTGTCAATAATATATCGATTCCAATACTTTTATACGCGGATGACGCGGTTATAATGGCACGGACGCAAGTAGGGTTGCAGAGAGCAGTTGATAAGTTTGTGATTTTTATGTCCGATAGGGGTTTAAATGTGAATATAGGGAAAACCTTCACAATGCAATGTGGTAAAAAGGCGAAAAAGAAATGTAATATTTTCATCAACAATAAAAAGATTGAATGTATAAATAGCTTTTCCTACTTAGGAATAAACTTCGAACAATCGGGCAAATGGAAAGTGGCTATTCAAGTAAGGAAATTATTATTTTCCAGAGCCATAGGTGCTCTGACTAGTTTTTCAAGAAAATTGGGTTGTAGACCTGTTCCTGAGCTACTCTCCATATATAAGTCAAAATGTCTTTCCACTGCTGTTTACGGGGACGGTATTTGGGGGTATGCAGATGCCCAACCGATACAAATCTGCGAGAACCATTTTATGCGATATTTACTGGTTGTACCTAGCTCCACTGCTAATTTCATATGTCACACTGAGCTGGGATTACATTTTATAACTGATATAATAAAAGTTAACCCCCTTCTATTATGGCATAAGGTTTGGGTGTCGGAAGAAACCAGTTTCAACCGTGAGATCATTAGGGACTGCCTAAAACTTGAGCAAGGTGGACGCATACCATGGCTTGGGTATATAAAAAGATTGACAAAGGAAATTGGCCGACCTGAATTATATGAGGATCCAGAAACTCTGGGCGATATTTCAAGAAAGATATTAAAAACAGAATGTATGACATTTTTAGAAAATAATAGATGGATGGAAGAAAGAATTAAAAAACAGTTATGGAAAACCACTTAATGTTAATTACTCCAGGAATCCAACCTTATCTTAAAATAGTTGAAAAAAGTTATGATTGCATGCTGTTAACACGTTTTAGCTTTGGAAATATTTTTAGACTGTTTACGTTCCCTACAGTTAATGATTGGTCTATAAATTTACCCCTGTGTCCATGCGACGATAGATCATCTCAATCGACTATGCATATTATATTATTTTGCAAATTTTATACTATACCGAGGAAAACTTTTTTATTGCCAATTTTAAAAAGTATGAATCTGAGGCAATGTAGAATAGCCTATTTAAAGTTACAGAGATTGGATAATCAGACAGACATACTAAGCATTGTTGCTTTCTTAAAAGAGTTATGAAGTATAGATATACCATGTAAAATAGCAATAATCGTTTTTTCACTTAAATATTTTATTACCTGTTGATATATCTTTTTATGAGTATAATTAATTGTGATTATGATATGTGCTTTTATGATTTTTTAATAATGTGAAAATCGAATAAAGCTAATTTGATTTGATTTGATTTACTCCTAAACTGAGAACAATCCTAACTTTAAGACTTTCGGTATTCACAAAAGGCATTTAGGAGTCCTAAAGTTAGGAGTCCTAACTTTACTACTCCTAAACTGAGAAAAATCCTAACTTTAAGACTTTCGGTATTTACAGAAGGCATTTAGGAGTCCTAAAGTTAGGAGTCCTAACTTACTACTCCTAAACTGAGAAAAATCCTAACTTTAAGACTTTCGGTATTTACAGAAGGCATTTAGGAGTCCTAAAGTTAGGACTACTAACTTCTGTGAATACCGAAATGAGTAAGTTCATTCTGTGAATACCAAAAAGTACTAACTTTACGTTTCTGACGTAAGTTAGTTCTGTGAATCAGGCCCCATGTGTGCAGGACTGTATAGGTGGATGAGTATGTGTATGGGTGTGTTAGTGAGTGAATGGCTGTCTCAATAGTGTCTTTATGAGTAACTACATATGTTTTAAACTAGTATATGTGAGTATTGGTGTATATAAGTGAGTATATGTGAGAGTGAGAGATTGGAAGAGTTCCTGTACAAATAAGTAGGTGTTTCTATAAGTGATTGTTTAAGAGAGTAAGTATGTGTAAGTTTCTGTAGAAGTAAGTGTGGTAGTGTGTGTATAACTGTATATGCAAGTAAATGGATGTTTGATGCTTTGTTTGCATGTGTGACTATGTGTGTGAGTAACTCTATGGATGAGTGGCAGTGTGTAACAGGATGTATAGGTGTATGAGTACATATGAGTGAGTACATGTATGAGTGACTGTATAGGGACTGTTGTTGAATGAGTGGATGTGTGTGTAGATCTTGGAATTACTGAATAGGTGTGTTGTAACTGGTATTGGTATGTCCATTGTTTTGAAAATGTTAGTTTGTATTTTTGAGTGTGTGTATCAAAGTTTATATTAGGGTGAGAGGAGGTCTGCCAATCTATCACAAGGATGATGTCATCAGTGATGTCATTTGAGATGTCACCAGTGATGTCATGAGTGATGTCACTGACCATGTCATGAGTGATGTAATATGTGACGTCATCAGCAGTGCATTGCGGGCGCGCGAGTTATAGTTAGCTGAACTAACTATAACGGGGGAATTTCTATGGTTTTGTACGAGTGAAATGTCCAACTAACTATAACGCCCCTGAAACCTATGGTTTTTTCAGTGAATATATATATATATATTTATATTTATATATCTTCACTGAAAAAAAACAAAGGGTACAGGGACGTTATATTTAGCAAATGGAATTTAAAAAACTTAGAAATTCACTGAAAAAAATCAAAGGTTACAGGGACATTATAGTTAGGCTGATGTTTCACTCGTATGAAACCAGAGAAATTTAGCCATTATTAGCTATTAGTGAGCTAACTATAACTTACTCTCCCGCAATGCAATGCTTATGACCTCACATATTACATTACTCATGACATGGTCAGTGACATCACTGATGACATCTCAAATGGCATCGCTGATGACATCATTCATTGACTGTGACTATTTTTAAAGTTTATGAGTGTTAAATATATATATATATTATATATATATATATATATATATATATATATATATATATATATATATATATATATATTCAAAAGAGGCTCCATTTTGCCGGGGCCTCCGACCCTGCAGGGCGGGCTCTTAACAAACAAGAATGGAGAATCCTGTTAAGGTAAGTTCACACAAAGAATAGAGCCCAACTCCGTCTCACTGGCAAGCTGACTTTATTCGTCTAATGGCGTTGCAGCAGTATGAACACTCTTAAAATCCTTACGCGTTTCGGCGCAAAGCGCCTTGTTCACAGGTGAGTGCTATTAATGTCCATGTGGTCATGTGGCCAAAACTACAGGCCCCAGAATGCATCAAATTCATATATCCATAGCGTGCACTGGTGTACAATTCCTTACTGCTCAATAGCGTTACTTTCAACACCACAATGTCACAAAATTCCCTTGCCATAGTTTGTGATGCATGCTGCTTAAATTGTATCCGCACAGTGCGTGATCCTGCTGCCTCGCTTCTTAATGTGCTCGACACGCGGAGTTTCCAGAGAGAGACTCAACTCCCTCTTCTCCCTTTCTCCCTCGCGCACCATCTAGCCACAGAAATCCATTTTCGGCTGGTGCGTCTGTAGAGCGGGTCATGCCCCCTCCGTTATATATTCAAAAGAGGCTCCATTTTGCCGGGGCCTCCGACCCTGCAGGGCGGGCTCTTAACAAACAAGAATGGAGAATCCTGTTAAGGTAAGTTCACACAAAGAATAGAGCCCAACTCCGTCTCACTGGCAAGCTGACTTTATTCGTCTAATGGCGTTGCAGCAGTATGAACACTCTTAAAATCCTTACGCGTTTCGGCGCAAAGCGCCTTGTTCACAGGTGAGTGCTATTAATGTCCATGTGGTCATGTGGCCAAAACTACAGGCCCCAGAATGCATCAAATTCATATATCCATAGCGTGCACTGGTGTACAATTCCTTACTGCTCAATAGCGTTACTTTCAACACCACAATGTCACAAAATTCCCTTGCCATAGTTTGTGATGCATGCTGCTTAAATTGTATCCGCACAGTGCGTGATCCTGCTTCCTCGCTTCTTAATGTGCTCGACACGCGGAGTTTCCAGAGGGAGACTCAACTCCCTCTTCTCCCTTTCTCCCTCGCGCACCATCTAGCCACAGAAATCCATTTTCGGCTGGTGCGTCTGTAGAGCGGGTCATGCCCCCTCCGTTATATATTCAAAAGAGGCTCCATTTTGCCGGGGGCCTCCGACCCTGCAGGGCGGGCTCTTAACAAACAAGAATGGAGAATCCTGTTAAGGTAAGTTCACACAAAGAATAGAGCCCAACTCCGTCTCACTGGCAAGCTGACTTTATTCGTCTAATGGCGTTGCAGCAGTATGAACACTCTTAAAATCCTTACGCGTTTCGGCGCAAAGCGCCTTGTTCACAGGTGAGTGCTATTAATGTCCATGTGGTCATGTGGCCAAAACTACAGGCCCCAGAATGCATCAAATTCATATATCCATAGCGTGCACTGGTGTACAATTCCTTACTGCTCAATAGCGTTACTTTCAACACCACAATGTCACAAAATTCCCTTGCCATAGTTTGTGATGCATGCTGCTTAAATTGTATCCGCACAGTGCGTGATCCTGCTGCCTCGCTTCTTAATGTGCTCGACACGCGGAGTTTCCAGAGAGAGACTCAACTCCCTCTTCTCCCTTTCTCCCTCGCGCACCATCTAGCCACAGAAATCCATTTTCGGCTGGTGCGTCTGTAGAGCGGGTCATGCCCCCTCCGTTATATATTCAAAAGAGGCTCCATTTTGCCGGGGGCCTCCGACCCTGCAGGGCGGGCTCTTAACAAACAAGAATGGAGAATCCTGTTAAGGTAAGTTCACACAAAGAATAGAGCCCAACTCCGTCTCACTGGCAAGCTGACTTTATTCGTCTAATGGCGTTGCAGCAGTATGAACACTCTTAAAATCCTTACGCGTTTCGGCAAAGTGAATTTCAAAGGTTTTTTAAATGCTAATTTCTAACTATAACGTGTCTGAAACCTATGGTTTTTTCAGTGAATATATATATATATATATATACACCAAGGTGTATTGGTGAATTAGTGGGTGTATGAGTGTCTTAATGGATGAGTCAGTGGGTTTATGACTAACTGTATAAGTGAGTGATCAGGTGTCTCAATGAATGTATGGGTGAATGACTGGTTGCGTGAATGTCTGTATCTGTATGTCAGTTGGTGTCTAAGTGGCTGTATAGGTGTATGAGTGGGTGTGTGAGACTTTGTATGGGTGAGTGATTGGTTGTCTGAGAACCTCTATGGATGTCTGAGTGTCTGTGTGGGTGGGTGAGGGGATGTGTGACTGCTTGAATGGATGAGTGACTGGGTGAGTCAGTGGCTTTGTGGGTTAGTGAGTATATGTGTAAGGGGCTGTATGGGTGAGTAAGTGTATATATGGGTGTGTCGGTGAGTGAGTGCATGTGTTAGTAGTATATGGGTGAGTAACTGGGTATGTAAGAGGCAGTATAGGTGAGTGATGGGATATGTGATTGAGTGAATGAGAGAGTGGCTGCATGGGTGAGTATGTGCTTGTGTCAGTGAATGTATAGGTGAGTGAGTATGTATTAGTATCTGTATGAGTAAGTGAGTGAGTATGTGTGTAACTGTATGGGCAAGTAAGTGGCTGTGTGATTGACAGTATGGGTGAGTGAGTGGATGTGTGAGTAGCTTTATGGATGACTGACTCAGTGTGTGAGTATCTGTAAGGGTATATGAGTAGATATGTCAGTGGCTGTATTAATGAGTGAGTGGGTTTATGAGTGGCTGTATGAGTGAGTGAGTGAATGTGTGTGTTGATATATGAAACAGTGAGTGGCTGTGTAAGTTCTGGTATGCGTGTGTGAATGGGCTTGAGAATGGTAGTGTGGAAGTTGGAGTGGGTGTCTGAAAGGTTATATGGGGTGTGAGTGGATGCATCAGAGAGTCTGTGGATGATGCCACCATTTATGTCATCTGTGATGTAATTTGAGATGTCATCAGTAATCTCATCAGTGATGTCAATGACCATGTCATGAGTGATGTAATATGTGAGATCATAAGTAGTGCATTGTGGGGGCACGAGGTATAGTTAGCTCACTAACTATAATGGCTGAATTTCTCTGGTTTTGTACAAGTGAAACGCCAGCCTAACTATAACATCCCTGTAACCTTTGTTTTGTCAGTGAATTTCCATTTTTTAAACCAACTTTATTACATTTTTCCTAACAATAAATTTCCCTCCCACCCCCATCCAAGCAAACACAAAACAACAGAAACAGATAAACAGATACAGGTTGAGTTAATGGCCAGTGGATATGGTAAGACTATATATATAATAACAACATATACCTATCCATGATCACAACACATCAAGAATAAAAAATACCATAACAGGAGTTCATTCCTGTCCTTGTGATATAAGCCAATCCCTCAAAGGGGCCCACATTTGAAGCCCCCTTTTCCGAGCTCGGTTACCTTTGTGTGCATAAACGGCCCTTTCAATGTGATAAATTGAGATTAATCGAGCCAAACAGTGATTTAATGACGGAGGTGCCGGGTCAAGCCAAGCTGTTGCCAAGCACAGTATAAGCACCGCCATGGCTAGAGATAAAAAAAAGAAAAAGGAGCCACGGGAAAAGCCAAAGAAAGGACCTCCTGCTCCTGGACTCCTAACAAAATCAATTGGGAGGTAACCTTGATCCGCAGGTTTAATTGTACCTCAAAAAAATGAGATATCTCCCTTCTCAGATTCGCTAGGTCCAGACACTCCGCGAGCATATGCACCAAACCTGCCCAAGTTTCCTGACACCATGGACAGTTTGTACCAGAGACTCCCCCTCATTTACAAATTTTAGCCGGGGTGATGTATAGATTGAACCAAGTCTTATAATATTGGATCTGTAGGTTGGCAGATATAAGTCTTGACTCTTGACCGGGCTAATACTAAGGAGGAGAGGGTGTCTTCCTCTGTTGATTGTAGTGACCTCGCCCATCGAGCAGCATGTTTCTCAATATCATCCCCCATCCTATCGTTTAATAGTATGTATATATCTCCAATCGAAGATGTGTGCCTGGCTAGTAAATCTACAAGTTGACTCCTGTTGAACCTCTCCCCATCTCCCCTTTTCTTCCCTATGAAATCCCTAATTTGCAGGAATTTAAAGAATTCATTATTCCCTAAAAGGAATTTACTTCTCATATTTTCAAAGGTTGTAAAAATCTTATCAATAAAAAAATCCCCAAAAATAAATGGACCAAGATTTGTCCTCCATCACTTAATATACGGATCGTGAAATATATCCGGTAAGAGAGGATTAGCATGAAGAGGAGTGTAGAAACTGAAACGACCAACCCCGAGTTTTTTTATGACACTAGTCCATACTCTAAAAGCGTATATGTGTCTTGAACCTGACCTTTTTAAAATAGCCAAATTCTAATTGCCAGAACAAGCAGCTGTGAACCACAGCTCCAAGGGTTAATTCAAAACATGAGGGTACAGTATTCTGACTGAGCTCTTCTTGAGGTGGATCAAACAACAGGGGTATTATTTGTTGTAGCGCCGAGGACCAGTAATACAGCCGGAAGCTTGGTACGGCCCATCCGACCTGTTCCCTGGGAAGGGAGAGGAACTTAAGGGTCCTCCGGGGAATGAAATACGCCCAGAGAAACAGCCCAATCATGCTGTCCAAAGCCTTGAACCACGAATTATCCACCTCGAGGGGTATAGCCCTAAAGAAATACAGCATTCTTGGAAAAAACATTGTTTTAATTAAGTTGCACCTCCCAATCAGGGAGAGTCTAAGATTATTCCATCTGAGCAGCTCGACATTGGTTTTAATAATTAGTGGACCCAAATTACCCTTTACCACTTCATCCGAGTCAGCGCTAATATTGACACCCAGATATATTGCGTTGGGGACCACCCGTGTATCCTCAAACTTGATATTCTCATTTATAAGTATCTGAGTTTTATCACTACTAAGTCTGTATCCAGTGATATGTCCAAAGCAGTCGGCCTCCTCTTCGATCTCCCTGACTGCTTCGCTAGTGGCAGGGGTAACAATCGCAAGATCATCTGCATAAGCTAAGATTTTAGTCTCCCAGCCCCTAGTTACCATCAGCGAGATTAAGGCATTACCTTGAATCCGGAGGATTAAAGGGTCTATATGGAGGGCAAATAACAGGGGGGAACACAGACAGCCCTGCCTTGTCCCCCGCTGGAATTTAACCATCTCTGAGTCCCCCCATTAGAGAAATTTTAGCCATAGGTTTAATATACAACATTTTAACCCATGTTATAAAATCCGAGCCTAGACCCTTCTTCTCTAATATCGCCCGCAGATAGGGCCAGGAGACCCTATCAAACGCTTTCTCAGCGTCTAATAATAACAACGCAATAGGGTCTCCTTTGATTTTGGCCACATCAAATAAAGTGATCACCCGGCGGATGTGGTCTGGGGTATTCATTCCCAGAATAAAACCGTGTTGAACGGGTGAGACAATTTTTTTAATAACCTTAGATAGTCTCAAGGCTAAGATTTTAGCGAAAAGCTTGGTATCCGAATTGAACGTAATGGGCCGATAAGATCCTAACTGATTCACTGGTTTTCCCCTTTTTAGGGAATACCACCATCCTAGCTGAAGCCCATGAGTCGGGAGGAGGATTGCCCCGCTGAATGGCCAAAAATACATCCAACATAAAGTTATTAAGGGTGGAAGCAAAAACTTTATAAAATTCCCCCGGGATGAAGTCTGTCCCCACGGCTTTTCCAGATGCTAATCCCGACACTGCTGCTGTGATTTCTTCTATTGATATGGGTAAATCTAAAAGCTCCTGATCCTCCCTGCCCAATCTATCCATAGACACCTGATCTAAATATATCTCTATTCCTTCTGGATCTACCTTCTCTTCAGTATACAACTTCTGTTAGAAACTTTGAAAAGCGGAGCGTATCCCCCCTGCTTCGGAGATGGGACCAAGCTCGGGATCTAGAATTTGTTTAATGTTGCCGTACGTTGCCTGCTGTCTAGCACGCAGAGCTAAGGTATGCCCCACCTTTTTATTCAATTCATAGGTTTTATTTTTCCATACCATATATTTTTCGGCCACTTTTTTAGCCGAGATGTCCCCTATTGCTGTTTTTGCTAATATAACCTGAAGCTAGGCTGCTTCGAAGTCAAGACCCATAACAACAGCCTCCACCAAACCTGCCTCAGCCTGCAATAATCCCTGATAGAGTCCCTGCAGTTGGTGTTTCTCTTTTTTCTGTCTATTCCAACTATATCTCATAGTTTCCCCAAGAATCCCGGCTTTAAAAGTATCTCAAACTACTTCAATGGGAGCAGTCCCTAGATTTTCAGCCATAAATAATGGAATCCACTTCCTAATATATGAAATATAATCTTCATCCAGCAACAAAGCCCTTTCAAACGACCATCCACCCTTAGATTGCAAAGTAGCATGGATATCAAGTTCTAACACAAGGGGATTGTGGTCGGACATCACCTGGGGGTTTTTAAATATGCGAGAAGTGGAGATCAACCTACTAGATATAAAATAATAGTCTAGGCGCGCATACACCTTATGAGGGGTGGAATAATAGGTATAGCTGGGGTCCAGCGGTTCTTTATCGGCCCACACGTCAAGAAGTCCATGTAAGTTAACCAACTGAACTAGTGACCAGAAAACTTTGGGCTTACGCCCTTGATACATCGCAGCGCTTGACAGCAAGGCATCCCTTTTTAGATTAATATTAAAATCTCCACACACAACTAAGGGCATAGGCCACCCAACCAATTCAACACTGATCCAGTCCAATAGTGCCGAATCATCAGTGACAGGGCAGTATATAGAACAGAGTGTAAACGCCCCTCCATCATGAGTGCATTCTACAATGGCCCATCTTCCGAGTTTATCCGCCGTAGATCTAGTGAATCGGATCTTGCCTTTACGTGCAAGTATTGCCACCCCACCGGTACGAGTACCCTGCAGAGTCCTGAAGAAAACTTGATACCCTGTGAATTCCAATAAATGTTTCTGGGACCCCTCAACGTGAGTTTCCTGCATACAGAGTATATCAGCTTTTAAATGCTGCACATCAATATTAACCCTTTGTCTCTTCTGTAAATTATTTAGGCCGCAGATATTAATTGAAGCTATTCTTAAACTAGTCATCTTTTAATATCAAATAAAGTTGCCTGAAGGTTACCGACCACAAACTCAACACACAACCGTGCTTGGATCCTCCCTCCCCCCACCTCCCCAATCCCACCCCCCTACCCCATACCATGAGCAAAAGGGTCACTCCTGACCCTGATGATGGCGCTAACCCACGTGCCGCTCCTGCTTCCACTGCCCCCTGCCCTGACCCACTCAGCCCCTTGTCAAGCCAGAAAAAAGAAGACTGAAGAAGAAGAAAGAAACAGCAAAGGGGGAGAGGCCCCCGCTACAGAAAGCCTAGATAGACCTTCAAAGAATCCTCAAGATATATTTTCAAAGGAAAGAAAATCACCTAAAAGGAAGAAACACTACAACCTAACAAAATACTCATTTTGTGCCAGAGATGAATAAATACAGCAAAGGGATCTTTTATCAGCCCAGTCCAGTTTCTTTAGAGATTTATTTCAAATATTCTTAGGCCTTGACCTCCGAGAGAAAAGTCTGGGTATTTCCTTAGAAGATCACCTTGAGACGAGCCGGGTTTAGCAGAAATACTTGACATCCAATCTGTTGGAAGGGAGAAAATAACTGCTGGAGTCTCCATCTCCTCTTGACTGCCACATGCCAAAAGTCGGGGCGGACAAAAAAGGTATACCCATCGTATGATCTCTTCGCTTCCGGTCTTGCCTTGTCAAAGATCGCCTGGCGTAGAAGGAAATTACCAAAGTAAACCAGGATGGCTCTTGGATGTTCTGGCTGGAGAGGGGTTTTTCTTGGCGGTCAGGGGGAATCGGTGAACCCTTTGAACTTCGGACTCCCTATCCCATCGAGTGAGCTCGGGGAAGGCACCCTTAAGAAGCTCAAGCATGAAGTGTCTGATGTCGCTTCCTCCACATTCTCTGCAAGGCCAAGAAACCGTAAGTTGTTTCTATGTTGCCGGTTCTCTAAATCCTCCATCTTCCACATCACGTCAACAAGCTGTGTCTCTTGTAGCTTTTGTATTTTCTGGACTGTTGCCACCACCGCTTCTGCTGCCGCCATCCTCTCCTCCACTTAGGTTACCCGCTCTGCCATCTCAGAACAAATTTTGGTGACTTTTCGCACTGCGCCTTGTATTTTCTTTGTAGCTAGATGCGCTCTCTTGTGTTCAACCCTTGCCTCGGACTGCATCTGTTTCAGCATAGAGAAGATTGTGTCCATTGTGGGTGCAGGATTCCTATCTGGTGGTGGGACCCCCCGTGGTGTACCAGATCTCTCTCCCTTCACATCGCTATCAATCTGGCGAGTTTCAGAATAATCCCACTTCCGTTGTCTGGAGGTGCTTTACTCCGGTCCGGAATCCTTCTCACTCCTTCTTGCTCTCTCACTACGTCATTTTGAGAGGGAGAGACGCTTTTGCGTTGAAGGTTTCACCTTCCCCCCAATCTGGTTATCCCCCGATGTATATGGAGCTGAGTCATCATCAGTCATTTCCTCACTGAGGCCTGAGAGGTCTGAATCATCGGTTAAGGAATAGAATTTTCCAGCAGCTTCGGGGGATCCTCCTACTGCCCCTAGATCCTGATCCACCCCCGGGGGACAGCACTTGTCACCCCTATTCAAACCACCAACAGACGATGCGACAGTACTGGGTACTAGCCACTGAGCCCCAGCCCCAGCTCTCGCTGTGTCAATAGAAAGCTCGTTCTTTTCTACCACCTTTTCTCCCTTATCCATGAGCTTTCCCTTTTCCTTTTCAATTTCACTTTGGCACATTAAACCACTCCAACAGTCTCTGCCAAAGTGTTATTTTCTTCCATCGCAGGTGGAGCCGGGGGGTAGGGGTGCAGCAGGGAGCACAGGGGGAGAGGACTTACCCTGCTTCTTCAGTTGTAGCCCCACACATTTACCAGAAAACATTTCTGGAATAGAGGGTTGTCTTTCTCTCACCGGGGCAGCCAAGGTTCCCTGAGTTCTCATGGCATCTTCTTTCAGCCCCTCTTTGCCACTGAGGGGCTTCCCAGATGTGAAAGCAGCTCCAACTGCTTCCTCCGTCTTCTGAGCTGTCAGCCTCTTGCTATGCAGAGCTGCGCGTACAGGCAGGGCAGGCGGGGCCCCCATAAGCTCCGCCCGCTCCTTCAGAGGTTTGGCAGTCTTTGGCGGCATCGGAGGGCTCCGCGGAGGTCAAGGCGGTCGAGGCTGAGAAAGGGCAGCACAGTCGGTTGCGGAGTAAAACACTGCTCTCCAGGCGGTCCTGCCCGAAGCCAGCAGTCAAAAGGCGTATTCAAGATGTCGTTGGAGCTGCACACCGGCACGCTCAAGGAATGTGGTAAGTATCAGCATCGGCGCTGGCGGTCCAGAGCAGGGGGAGGGGAAGCAGCTACTGCGGCGAGCTAGGCGGCAGCCATCTTGCTCCCAGCTCAGTGAATTTCCAAGGTTGTTTTAATTCCATTTCCTAACCGTAACATCTCTGTGACCTTTAGTTTTTTCAGTGAATTTCTATGTTTTTCTAACTAATAGTCGCATTTGCAGAGTGGTGGAGAAAGGGGACTGGGCCACCAAACAGCTCTCAGGAATCCCTCTGTGTAGGAGTTATAGGAGGTACCAGGAGGGCTTCTTGGCCCTCAAGGTCTGTCAGGAGTAAAGTGAACTTCATCCCCTAACCAGTAGTGCACCATGAGCTGCATTTGTAGAGTGGTGGAGAAAGGGGGCATGGCCTCCGAAGACATCTTAGCAACACTTTATAACAGGAGGGGTAGTTGGCCCCCAAGGATGTCCTTGGCAGCCAACTACCCCTCCTGTTACCTCCATTAAGTCCCACACAGCAGGATTGCTGAGACCTCGTAGGAGGCCATGCCCCCTTTCTCCACCACTCTGCAAATGCACCTCCTGGAACACTACTAGTAGGGGATGAAGACCCCTTGGCTATTGAGGGTCCTTGGGGGCCACCTACACCTCCTATTACCTCCAGCAAGTCGCACACAGTGGGTGTGCTGAGAGGTTTTCGGTGTCCATGCCCCCTTTCTCCACCACTCTGCAAATGCACCTCCTGGCGCACTACTAGTTGGGGATGAGGTCCCCTTGACTTTTGAGGGTCCTTGGGGCCAACTAGTGCTTCTGTTACCTCCAGTAAGACCTACACAGCTGGATTGCAGAGAGGTCATCAGAGGCCATGCCCCTTTCTCCACCACTCTACAAACACGCCTCCTGGTGCACTGCTGCTTGGGGGTTGAAGTCCACTTTAGTCCTGAGGCCCTCCAGAGGCAAGGGGACCTCATGCACCCACCAGAAATGTGCTGAGAGGTGCGTTTGCAGAGTGTTGGAGAAAGAGGGTGTGGCCTCCAACCACCTCTCAGCAATCCCACTGAATGAGGCTTACTGGGGATAACAGGAGGTCTTCTTGGCCACTAAGGACCCTCAGCAGCCAAGGGGACTTCATACCCTAACCAGGAGCATGCCAGAAGGCGTGTTTGCAGAGCAGTAGAAAAAGGGGGTGGGGCCTTGGCAATTTGTGGCTTTTTTGTGGCTATTTTGCAGGAGGGGGGCTGCATGGCCCCTCTTCCCTGGGCTAACTTTGGCCCAGGAGGCCACATTTCCCGGGGCCTGGCCTCTCCGTTGGGGACCGCTCAGCCAGCCTCAAGGTCCCTGCGGTCCCTGCCAGTTCCCCGCCTCCTGCGGGAGCCGCCATTGCTTTTGGACAGAGGGAGCTGCTAACATGCAGCTCCATCTGTCCAATAGCAATTCTGCTCCGCTTCGTAGAAGCTAGATAATTTTTAATGGTCTTGCTTCAATGAAGCGGAGCAGTGTTTGCTATGGCTTGGCCGGAGCAGTGCTCCCGTCAATAATAGCAAACTACAATGTCCCGGGGTAGGCACCCCGGGACATTGCTGGAGGCAAGCCCTAGGGGGGTGGCGGTCCCCAGGGCCATCTAGGACTCCTGGAGGGGGGGCCACATGGGCCCCCTCCTTTGATCACATTTGCCCCAGGGAGGTGTTGGTCCCTGGGGGTCCACAACGGAACCCCTTAGTGATTCCATTTGTGCCTTGGGGAGGTACCCAGGGCTGCGGGGAGGCCATAGGGCCACCGCCACTTTTCTTAATGATAAAGTAATTGAGAGAGAGAGAGAGAGAGAGAGAGAGAGAGAGAGAGAGAGAGTATTTGTATTTACTTTGAGGTTAGAGGATTTGTAAAATAGTAAAATTAAAACTGTAGTAAGAAGTAAGCTATATGTTTATAGTGATTTGAATTGATTTTAGTGAGTCGCAATGCCCTCTCACACAGTTGCGGTTCGGGTTTCCGGAGTTGAGTAGGGGACAAGACTCCAATGTTGTTTTTGTACTAGTAATACATATATATGGCTACTTCTATGGTTTACTATTACCTTAGAGGTTTACTAATATAGTAAAAAAAGTGATATGACATTAAATAGAAAACATTTTAATGGTTATTTTACTATATTTTAAGAAGTTGTGCCCCGCCCCAGCACTTATTTCCGGCGTCACATAGGGGAATATTTTTATTTTAGTTTAAAGAAAGAGGTACAGTTATAGTAAAAAGAAATACTATCATTTGTAAGATAATTTAGTATGAATAAATATGTCATATATTTTATAGAATCACATTCCAGGAGTGACAGAGCCGCGTAGGGGTCACGCATTCCATGTGATATAAACATAAAAGGATTTGATAGGTTAAACAGCCTTCCATCATCAGGAAACAGAGATCCCCTTTTCTTTTGTATTTTGGTGTGGCTGTGAATAGTCGCACTTATTGAGGGAGCATCCATTTTGCTGAGTTTATGGTGTTTTTTTGCTTTGTGGAAATCACCATTGCAGCTTCAGGAGACTCCCAGCAGGAGGAGAAAGACAATATGCAGAAGCAGGATGAAGAACCTCCCTGAGAATAAAAAGGAAAGTGCTGTCTGGGAGTTTTTTTTAGCATTCTAGAGGGTAAAAAAGTGAATGCACAGAAAGTCACTTGCACAGTGTGTCAAAAAGTGCTATCACGTGGCACAGACAGAAAATAATCCTGTAATCCTGTAGTTGATGTACAAACACTTACATACAATGCACAGCATTTGTCTTGCCAGAGTGGAAATGAGAAGAATGAAGGAGCAGAATGGGGTGCAAAGTGCGCGAGAAGGTCAGTCTGGAATGTCTACTCAAGGAGGACAAGTTCTCAACATGCCTCTAACTTTGCCTAACTTTGCAAAGGCTAGACTGTTCTGTCCAAAGTGCCAGACTGTGTTAATTGTCGTGGAGCTAGTTGTTGCAAAGATGCTGGAGACTATCAACAGTCTCTGTTGTTATTTTTTTGATTTGTTTTGCCTGTGAAAGCACAGCTTTTTTGTGCCTGTTCTTGTTTTATTTTTGAAGAAAAACAAAAAAACACCCAAAAACCTTCAAAATGCTTAGAAAAATACAGAAAATTACAAATGTGTAAAAAAATGTTTTTCTAGAATCTCCTACTCAGGTTAAAGAAAGAAAAAAATACATGTTAAATATTTGTAACAATGTGTATATATTCTGCTGTATGGTTTGTTGTAGAGTGTGTATGTTATTTACTATGTATGTGAGTAGCTGTATTTGTGATTGTGTGTGTGTGTGTGTAAGTGGTTCTATGGAAGTGTACCAGGGTGTATGAATTCTTATATCATTGAGTGAGTGACTTTGCGAGTGGGAATATATGTGGGTGAGAGAGTGTATGGCTAGCTCTATTCATAAGTGAATGGATATTGACTGTTTTTATGAATGAATGAGTAGCTGTTTCAATACTTGTATGACTGAGTCACAAGTGCATGAGTGAGTATATTTATGAGTGAATGGTGTATTAGTGGATGCATCAGTAAATGCTAGAGTGCGTGCATGCATGCATGACTGAGTGAGTGAGTGTAAGAGTAGATGTTGCATAAGTCAGTGAGTGGATGTGTTAGTGGTTGTATGTGTGTTACTGGGGTGTGATGAACTGAATATGTCAGTGACTTGGTATGTGAGTGTGTATATGAGGGAATAAGTGGATGTATAGGTAACTGTATGGATGAGGGTGTGAGAGGGTCTTAGTGGCTGCATTGGTTAGTAAATGGGTATGTAAGGAGTTCTATGGAAAGGTGAATTGTGAGTGATTGTATAGTGAGTGACTGGGTGTTTAAATGTTTTGTATGGGTAAGTGACTGACTCTTTGAGTGGGAGTTTTGTTATGTGAGTTGGTGTGTGAATGGTTGTGCAGGAGAGTATGTATGAATGGGTGTATGGGTGAGTGAGTGAATGTGTGACTACTTGTAGGAATGTGTCAATGGGTTTGTAAGTGGTTGTGTGAGTGTGTGATTGATTGTATAATTGAGTGAGTGGCTGTGTTGAGAGGTTTTAAGGATGATTGAGTGGGTCTGTGAGTAGCTGTATGGTTGACTGTATGATTATGTGAGCAGCTATTTGTGTAAATGACTGGTTCCATGAATAGCTATATGGGTGAGTGATTGTGTAAGTGGTAGTATGAGTTAGTGAATGGGTGTGTGAGTTGGTGTATGGATGAATAACTAGATGTATGAGCAGCTATATGGATCTGTCAATGGGTATGTGAGTTGTTGTGTAAGTATGTCACTGGATATATGAGAGGTTGTAAGGGGGTATGAGTGGGTTTGCAAACGGTTCTATGAATGATGTCATGAGTGGTCATCATGAATATTTTTTGAGATTGTATCAATGATGTCATCAATGATATTACTGACTATGTCATGATTGATGTAATATGTGAGAATGGATGTAAAACTGCATATATGTGTCTGATTGCCTCCTGGGTGTATTAATGTACAGTTATTTAGCAGAGTGTGTTACTATTTGCATTAGTGGTAGATCCATAAGAGTTGTGTCTGTGCATTTAAGTGAATGTTTAAATCATTGTGACACTGTGTCAGGGATGTATTAGACCCCTTTTCTATGTGCTTATATGAGGTTTACATCAGGGTGGGAGAGTGGATGTTTAACTGAGAAAATATGGGTCTGTAAGTGTACATGTAGGTCACTGAAATGTCTGACTACATGTGTTAGCTGTTATGCACATAGGAGTGCACCCTGTGATCGTGCTACAGGCTATCTTAAACATGACTTGTAAATAGTATAACAGGAGTTTGGGGCTTGTGAAGGAGTTTTAATTACCAAGTTGGCCTAGCAGTAGAACTGGATGCACAGCCTGAAATGTAGCAGACTTGACTCATATTTAAAGGGCTACTTCTCTGGGTGGTTCACTTAGCAGTGTCAATTCTTTACTAGATATTGCTGGCTCTGTTTGTGACTGTATGACTCTGGAAATGTATATATAAGGGACAACATGGATTGTCTCTTGGGTGTATCAGTCACTAATGGGTTATTTAAGTGAGTGCCTCACTGCCTCTATTAGTGCAAGATACATAAGAGTTGTGTCTGTGCGCATGAGTGAAAGTTTAGATGCTTGTAACATTGTCTGAGAGGATGTATTAGTAGCTCTCCCCTTTCGTATGTGCTTACATGAGATTCAACTCAATGTGGAACACTGACAGTAAATGTCAGTATATGTGCCTGAAAGTGTGCATGCAGCTCAGTCAAACCTCTAACTACATGTGTTAGCTTTTATGCAAATAAGTGTATACCCTATGGCCTAGCTACAGGCTACCTCAGGGGTGCATTTTAAGTAGTACAGCAAATGGTTAAAGCTTGTGAAGGAGTATTAAATAGCAAGTTGGCCTAGCAGTAGAACTGAATGCACAGTCTCAACTCTACTAGGTCTGAAACATGTTTAAAAGGCTACTTGCCTGGTTGATTCACTTGGTGGTATCAGTTCCTTACTAGACATCCGAAGGAGTGTCTCAGCCCCTATTTGGAGGTCTCTTTCTATATGTTATTAGTGCATCGTTGCCTCTCATTGTGTCGACATCCTAATCAGGCCTATAGTTTGGTTTTTCAGACTAAACTGTCTTAAACTTTGTAATCTCTTCTACACAGTTATCAATAGTAATCCCTGTCTCATGTTCCGCTACATCTGCAGATGGCAAATCCTCATTTTCCTTACATTCCTCTTCATGACCAAAGAAACAAAATTGAACATCATCAAACACTTTTTGTACCTCTGCTATTGTACCATGCAAAAGAGCTCTATTCATTTCTCCTAAACATAGTGCAGGAGTTTTAACACAGTAAAGTCTCCTGACTAACTTCGGTATGTCATAGTGGTGAACAGCTAACATTCTGAAATGTTGAAAGGTGCTTTGGCATACTTTCTTTGATAAACATGCTAGTGAATGTCCTTGTAAATTACTGTAGTTTATAATTTTGCATGTATCTAATCCTTACAAAACCGCAATTTTCTGTTTCAAAGTTCTGCTTGGAAACTTGCGCAGGAAACTTGTCAATGTGTCAATAGATTCCTGCCGAACACTACAAATACTGCAAAAATTCTGCTTGTATACAGGGCCTATCTGCACCTTCTCTGCACCTCTTCTGCTATCACTTCCTCAACATTCCTTAGAACCAACTCTTCTTTTGGAATGGGAATACTACCCTTCACCTCATAACATCGACCAGTTATTTCAACTGCATGCACTAATGTGTTCTCTTGTAAGTAGCTTTCTTTGTTAAAGAAAGGCTCAGTGCTAGACGTATGCTTCCATTCACCTCTAAAGATTTCACAAAAGTTAGTTTTATTCACAGGTCTTTTTTTTCTGGATTTTTCTCTTCATGCTTAACACTGTCTTATCTAGTGTTTTCATTCTGTTTAATACTAATATAAACAGCTTTCACGTCAGGGCAAATGCTTTATCAACTACAGTTTCTATGTGTTGTTTTTGCTTATAAGCTGCTGATCTACTTCTTTATATTGCTTACCAAATTTTGTATTACCCTATTTCAAAACATTCTTCTTCTTATCTCTTTGTACTGTTTTTGCCTTGCTGTTAGATGACTCTTTTTTGTTTTTAAATGGATTCCACTTTGAACATGAGTCACTCTTTTTCGTTTCTGAGTTGGTGGTAAAGTTTTCTTTTTGTTGACATCATTTTTGATATTTTTCAGTTTTCTAACTACGGTTCTAGGAAACTGCTCAGTTGTCTTACCATCAGATTTGTTTCCTGAAGTACATTCTGTTCACCATGTCCTTTTTTGTTCTGACTCTTTTCTGAGTAGTACTGTTTCTTTGGTGTTCTTATCCTCTCTTCCTTTTTTGTCATCTTAACTCTTCTCTTTGAACTGAAGTAGATATCTTATAACAAAATAGACTACACATTGTAGGTTGTATGCTTTAAACATTTAAATTCATACATATTTGAGTATATTAGTATTCCATACCATTCTAGAGATAAGAAACTTAAACGCTATACTCACTGTGAAACTATATGTATTACTTCTAAGTACACAGTACCCTCTCCTATAGCCTAGCTACAACCTACATAAAGAGTGAGTTATACTTGATACAATATCCAAGAGTTACAAAGGGTTTTAAATGTTATCTAACTCTACTACTAAATCTGGACACAGAGGTTGTAAAGTAGCAGGTTCGAGAAATGTTGAAAGGGTAAATGGTCTGCATAGCTGACTGGTTAGTGGAAGTTCCTTAGTACATATCTGAATGAGTGTGTCAGTCCCTATTTAACTCTGTCTTTCGATAATTAAGGGAGTATATGCTATATGAGTGGCTCTCTTACTAACTGTATGTATCTCTAAATGAGTATTAAAGAAGCTGCATGGATTGGCTATTGGGAGTGTTACAGAGCATTGGGGTATGTAACTCTTTGTCAACCGCCTCTATTAGGCCTACTTATATAACAGCTGTCTTTCTGTTTGGGAGTGAATGTAGAAGTGCCTCTGTGCATATCTGCCCGGGAGTGTGAAAGGGTGTATACATTTGGAGTTAGCTATGTGAGTTGCAGTACAGGTATGAGACTGGATGGATAACAAGACATATGGATCTATAACTGTAGAAGTATATCTCTCACTTTTTAAGGACATATGTCACTGCCTATAGCCTATATACAGCCTACCCAAGTGGTGACTTATATGTAGTAGGAGACTACTTTTTAGACTTGGAAATACGTTTAAAATATCAATAATGCCTACTACTAAACCTGGTCAGAAAGGCTGTGCAGTAGCAGGCCTGAGATATATTGCAATGGGTAAGTGGTCAGTATGGGTGAGATCATACTGTCAGTTCGTCAGTACATATCTGAATGAGTATATCAGTTCCTATTTGACTATGTGTTTGCGTATTTCAGAGACTATGTTGGTTTATAAGTGGCAGTCTTACAGACTCAATGCAACTGTAAATGTGCATGAAAGGAGCTGCAAGGATTGGTTATTGGATGTATTACAGAGCATTCAGGTATATAACTTTCTGTGGAGCTGAATCCACGAGGCCTACTTGCATAAGAGCTGTGTCTGTGTGTCTGCGAATGAATGTGAAAGTGCCTCTGTGCCTGTGTCTGTCTAATCAGATGTATGAGAGGCTATATTCTTTTAAACATAGCTATGTGAGTTGCAGTATAGTTCCAAAACTGGATATGTGACTAGACATATGAGTGTGCATGTCCAGATGTAAGTCACTGAAAATAGAAAGTATTTCTGTTATGTTTAAATGACATACCTCACTGCCTATGTCCTACATAAGGCCTACATTAAGGGTGTCATACATATACTAGGAGAGGGCTTTTTAGACTTGGGAGCATGTTTAAAATGTCATTTCTGCCTACTACTAATCCTGGATAAAGAGGCTGTGCAGTGGCAGGCCTAAGATATCTTGAAAGGGTAAGTGGTCTGCATGACTGTCTTGTTAGGGTCAGTTTGTGAAAAGAAATCTGAAGGAGTGTGTCAGTCGCTATTTGACTCTGTCTTTCGATATTTAAGGGAGTATAATACTGTATGAGTTGCATTCTTACTAACTCTATGTATCTCTAGATGTGTATGGAAGGAACTGCATAGATTGGTTGTTGGGTGTCTTACAGAGGATTGGGGTATGTAATTCTGTGTCATCTGCCTCCTTTAGGGCTGCATATACAACAACTGTCTCTCAGTTTGTGAGTGAATGTGGAAGTGTCTCGGTTCATATCTGACCGGGTGTGTGAAAGGCTTCATATATTGGGAGTAAGCTAAGTGAGTTCCAGTGCAGGTATGAGACTGGATGGATAACCAGACATATGGGTCTATAACTGCACATCTGAGTAGCTAAAAATACAAAGTATATATCATGTTTTAAGCACATACGTCACTGCCTATAGCCTATATACAGCCAACCTAAGCGGTGACATATATGTAGTAGTAGAGGACCTTTTAGACTTGGAAAGATGTTTAAAATATCAAGAATGCCTACTACTATTCTTGTTCACAGATGCTGTGTATTAGCAGGCCTGAGATATGTTGTAATGGGTAAGTGGTCTGCATAGATGAGATCATACTGTCAGTTCCTCACTACATATCTGAATGAGTATGTCAGCCCCTATTTGACTATGTAGTTGTATATTTTAGCACTATGTTGGAATATCAGTGGCTGTCTTACTGACTCACTACATCTGTAAATGTGTATGAAAGGAGCTGCATGGATTTGTTATTAAGTTATTACAGAGCATTTAGGTATGTAACTCTCTGTGCAGCTGCGTCCATGAGGCCTACTTACATAAGAGCTGTGTCTGTGTGTCTGTGAGTGAATGTGAAAGTGCCTCTGTGCATGTCTAATTAGATGTGTGAGAGGCTATATCCTTTTGAAGATAGCTATGTGAGTTACAGTATAGGTCTAAAACTGGATATATAACTAGACATATTAGTGTGTAAGTGCAGATGTAAGTCTCTGAAAGTGGAAAATATTTGTCTTATGTTTTAAGGACATACCTAACTGCCTATGTCCTACATACAGCCTACGTAAAAGGTTACTTATATGTACTAGGAGAGGATTTTGTAGACTTGGGAGCATGTTTAAAATGTAAAAATCA